>VXBX01000220.1:55180-227883 GCA_013400415.1 Scytalopus superciliaris | reverse complement strand
TCTGTCCAGGTCAGATTTAATAGGAAAGAAAATTCTTGCCACGGATTGTGGCTACCCTCAAGACTTCATTTAAATCTCTTGGGAGCACAAATATAAATTCCATTAACAGCTTGCTATATTTTAGCTTTCAAAACCAAAGCTCTAGTGTCCTTTATAATGTAGACAAATAGCTAGGATTTTGAGACTATTACTGAGAATTATTATAAATTAATTAAATATAAAATTATTAAAATTAATTAAATAGAAATTATTAATAATTAATGAAATCTAAACCAGAAAAAACCTGCACTATTATTTGAACCACAAAGGGGTACTAAAAGCTCAGCATGTCTATGTCTCCTTTATTTTCTACTAGGAAATCTAGAAATAAAATCAAGCACTAACACTGTTGTTTTATCAAAATGATTTTTTTTCCTTTTTAATTACAATGACAATGTCCTTTTGTTGTTATTCATCCCAGAAACAAGAACATTACTCTCTTTTCCTTAGGGAAAGAGAATATTCCTGCAGTTGCAATACAAACACCTTTGTCATCCTAATACCTTCACTAAGTGCTTTCTCTATTATCACTACCTCTTTATTCTCCTTAGAATAGGCAGGTAAGTTCATATAAGTATAGCAGGATAAAATCTAAGCTCCACAGACATTTATATCAAATCTGTCCTCTGGCAATTCAATTTTGCACCAGGTCAGGTATGGACATAATCACATTACTTTCACATTTCACAAAGCACACTATAATAAGCTCTTTATACCGACATTATGATTTTGTGCTGGTTTTATGCTAAATGCAGATCAAATACCTGAGANTTTTCTTTTTTTTTTTTTTTTTTTGGAAGGGGAGTTGTTTATATTGTCTAACTTTTCCAACTAGTTTTCCTACTTTATTAATGCAGAGACTGAGCAGATAGAGTGGGTGATTTAGAACAAAAATTTAATGCAAGTGCTAACTCTGTAGAGGGAACATTACAGAAAGGTTACTACTAATGTTCTACTGGCAGCTAATTGCTTCTGCTCAGGCTAAATAATCGGCAAACTGAAGTGCACTGAATAAATAAATGTTTTAAAATCTAAACAGGTCACCTTTTAAGTTACTTCATACATAGCAAGAAATCCTGAAACAATTCACTGACAAGACTTACTTGAGAACAACAAAAAATATTTTCCTGTTCATGAGGTCAGCAGTAAGTTGTCAGTGATCAAACAGACTTTTCATTATTAGTTTGTGGGATCTAGTAAGTATATTTTTTCTTGAGTGGTTTTCTTTTCCAGAACTGGGAAGTATTGGTTTCCTTCTCTCCTTTGCTAATGACTATGTTGCAGTGGCTCTGCAAGGCTGGTCAGAGGCAGGGAGACAGAAAGAATGTGTGTTGTCTCCCACAGAGATTCTTTTCTTCAGACAATTTCAGTGTGGCATGAAAGCAAGTTCTGTCCAGGTCAGATTTAATAGGAAAGAAAATTCTTGCCACGGATTGTGGCTACCCTCAAGACTTCATTTAAATCTCTTGGGAGCACAAATATAAATTCCATTAACAGCTTGCTATATTTTAGCTTTCAAAACCAAAGCTCTAGTGTCCTTTATAATGTAGACAAATAGCTAGGATTTTGAGACTATTANACTCTCTTTTCCTTAGGGAAAGAGAATATTCCTGCAGTTGCAATACAAACACCTTTGTCATCCTAATACCTTCACTAAGTGCTTTCTCTATTATCACTACCTCTTTATTCTCCTTAGAATAGGCAGGTAAGTTCATATAAGTATAGCAGGATAAAATCTAAGCTCCACAGACATTTATATCAAATCTGTCCTCTGGCAATTCAATTTTGCACCAGGTCAGGTATGGACATAATCACATTACTTTCACATTTCACAAAGCACACTATAATAAGCTCTTTATACCGACATTATGATTTTGTGCTGGTTTTATGCTAAATGCAGATCAAATACCTGAGACTTTATAAAGCTGAAGTGATGGCATTGTCAAAGAAAGCCTGCTGGGACAAAGCTCACCTGGTGATGTTTCTGGAGAGAAATCTTATCAGCAAAGCGCCTTTCCCTAAACTAGTGCTTTATTTAGTGTGATGTTCTGGATCAGGCATTCGGAGCCTTAAGCCAGCATCTGTTTATCATTGAACATGAGAGCACACACATTTAGGTTCAACTTAAAAGAAAGTGTTTATGTTCGTACTCAAACACTATAGATGTTTCTAAATGCTGCCTTCTGCAGTTGTCTACAATTACACCAGTTTTGGAACATCTACAATGGTTTCTACTTACTGCAAACACTATTTCTGTGAAAGTTTTGCTTTGTTTGAGTTTCCATACTGATTGTCCCAATTTGTTTCCCTTTACTGTGGGACCATTTGTAGGCACAAAGAGAACACTGGCAAAGTTGTGAAACTATAGGAGATCACAGAGAAGAGCAATGCTGAGAACTGTCTCTCATCCAGATCTTCCAGAGCAGATTTTCATTGCCTTCATCCCACTGAAGAAGAGCCAGAACCTCCCAAAGCAGTTAAAGCCACTGATGAGTCACTTCTGGGATTGGTCCTAAACAAGAGCTCTCCCCTGAGTTACATGTACGGTCCCAGCTCTGTAATGTAAGGCTATGCTATAATTACTGGGTAAGCAAAGAGGGAGAATGAGAAGTTTTCTCCAGGACATGGAAATTTCCCAGCTCTGCATAATGAGGAGAGGACTTACTCATGACTCACTGCTTTGGTAAAAACCTAGTCTAGTAAAAGAACAGTCTTTAAGGATGCGAATCACCCCACCTAAGGTTGACAATCCCTAAATCTGTGCAGGATGGCAAGGATTCTTTCCTAGTCAGTGGAGACAAATGGGTGTCTCTAGCATGCTGCTCCTCCCACCCTAGTGTACACAGGTGTCTAAAATAGATCATGTGAGTCACGCTTTACAAATGTCCATTTCTTTCCTTTGGTTCAAAAAGGGAATCTAGACAACAGATGCCTAACTGTTGATGTCCAGTGTTCAGATGCATGAAAGCCAGTCTGGCTGAGAGGATGCCATTTGTTCAGCTGGGCTAATTAAACACAAAATCTCTAAAACAGGACACAGCAAATAATGATCAGGCAGGAATGCATTGGACTGATGACTATCAAAGGACTAGAGGTGTAAGACTGCCTGAATATGAATTATTTTCTTTTCCATCCTCTTGCTCCTCTTTCAGGAAAGATGGACATTACTATGCAGATAAAATGGACATGCCCCAAATCTTGACTGTGTTCTACAATTTGGGGGAAATGAGATGTCTTTGCTTAAATACAGCCAGTGGGAGAGAGCATGTAGACAAAAGAAACCTCTGAACTAATATTAATGCTAAGCAAATTTATGTGGGCTTACTCCTTTTAATTGCATTAATTTTTCTTATTCAACTTTGCAACTATGCCCTTTTTTGCAAATTCTGCAAATAATTATCTTTTAGATAAAATTCAAATCCGTTTTAGATTAGGTTAAACTGAATGAGAAAAACCTTTCAGGCTAACCAGCTGATCCCAGTCCTAAACATCAGGATATCTCAGCAGGTAACAGCTGTTTCTGCTTCATTCCATATCCTTGAGTAAGAAACTGGTGACCTCTGACTGGCATGCTGCACCTTTTGCATACAGCAAATGGTGAAGCATCTTTCCAGTGGGGCATATAACAGCCTCCTTTCACATTTAAAAGCGGAAATAGTGGCTTCTCTACTCCATTAGCAACTTTCCAAAACCTTATTGACCGAACATTTGAAGAAATTAGGTAAGTAATTCTCTTTCTCTCCACTTGATACAAAAGTAAAAATATCAGCCAAGAAAATATTTGGTTGTGATATTCTTTGTAATTATATTGTACTCCCTTATTTATTGAATTAGGTTGCTAGGATCATGGTCCCGTTAGTTAAGAGGAATAAATGAAGGAGCAAACAAAGCAGCTACAGTCCAAAACGGCACTAATGAACTGCATTACTCCTTTCCTGCAAAGCAAAGGTCTCAACGTGTTGGCATCTCAAAGCACTTCTAAATGTAGACAGCAAAAGGGCCTCTGTCATGGGAGAGCCACATCCACTGTTGTGGGACATGTGTCTACAAGCATTTGCTCTTTTTTCCTTTCCACATCCATCTGGTGAACTTAAGAGTACGGTAATTCTGTAATTGTTACTGAGCATTGTGATGCCGCTGCAGTGTTTTCTTATATTTCCTTTGCAAAATCTCTTTTAGTCTACTATTGCTAATGACTTAAAACAGTGTTTTCATACCTTAGTCAAAGGGTTTTGTAAATGTTGTTTGGTCAATAATATCAAGGCCTTTCTCTTTCTGCATAAGCAATGATACAGTCACTGAAAACAAGTTTTGATTAACCAGAAACTCTTAAAAGTGTACATGCAATGTAAGCTTAATTTTACTATTTAAAGTGCAGAGCTATTTATTTTACCAGTAAAATAAACTACTTTGCAGAGAGGACATGCTTTAAAACACCTTTTCAAGAGCTCCCCTGAGAATTATTTGAAAATATTATTCCTCTCAGACAAAAAATAAAAATGGTAAAAGACCAACACATTGATGGACACCTGAGTTTCTTTATATCAGATATTCAAGTATTAATTGGAACTTGCTTCTCAAGGAAAGGGAAATCCCTTTACATCACGTCTCCAGAGCCAAATGGAAAAATAGCAGTATTTGCAAAAACAGACAGCCTAAAATGACAGGATAAAAAACCCCCCGAAACTTTAAATGGCAAAATTAATTCCTCCTTGAAAAAAAATTACACTCAGGAAAATGCCAAAAACTTTTTCATCTACTGGGGAAAAAAAAGTAGCTTTATCAATGAAGCTAAAATACCATAGTAGAAATCAGGATGTGATCCCCAAATTAAATGGAAGTCTTCAGTGAAGTCAGTGTGGTGAGGTAAATATATGCCCACAGTTATAGTCAAGGGACAAGCAAAGCACAAATAGCTTAATTCACTCGAGTCTACTCACAAGCCCACTTTTACCTCAGAGCTCCGAAAAATGGCTATGTACTACCAGATCCAACAGAAAGATTTTTAATGAAGACATTACTTAGGTAGAGCTACAAAATATGCTCAAATCATAACCGGATTTGTGCCAACATAAGAGAATAAAAAGTGACTTAAAACTTTTTATCCTTTCATACCTCAGGTTCTATGTTAATTTTATCATAAAATTTGAAGGAAAGAATAATTAATGGCTTGAAGGTAAATGGACAATAGAGTGAAATGTAACATGGCTTTAGTAAAACTAGGTCATGTCAGACTAGCCTGATTTTTTCCTTTGATAGGATAGCTGATTTTTCAGACAAAAGAACTGCACAGAGAGATTAGATTTTATCTGAACTTCAGCAGAACATTTAGTGAGGTGTCACAATGGAGATTACCTGATAAACTGGTAAAAAAAGAAAGTTAGAATAAGATTATGAAGGTACTCACTGAAGTGACTGTTGCAGAGGAGGGGCCAATGGACCCTGCTGCAAGGGGAACATCTGGGCTAAAACAGATTACTCCAGTGAGGCTCTCCTGAACCAGTCTTGGCATTCATTTTGTTTACAATTTTACTTTTGTGATTTCACCCCTAAAACAGGAATGAATGCAAGAAGTCCAAAAAAAAAAAAAAAAGGCAGCAGCAAAAAAAGCACTGCCAGCATGAAGGTGGAAGAACATGCGATGAAAGTACCAAGTACAGTGTTCCTCACTTAAAAGGGAATTTATCTCATCCAATCCATTAAAAAACTATGTATCTTCACAGCTGTTGAGTCTTTTAGAAAGATGTGAACAAATCCACAGGTAATTTTATATTACCTACTTTAGAATGGAATAAACAGAGGTTCTTTGAAGAGTCTTCCATCTTTCTATATTCATCCATAAAGAACATTTGGAAGACTTCCTTAGATGCTTAACTTTTAAACTTCTGAATTTGATGTGAAAAATCTCCCCAAGGACTATTGCAAGTTTACTTTTCATTAGCTCATCAGCCAAAAATCAGGCAGGAGAAAAACATACGTTTTTTTCTGACCTAGAACTCTGTAAAGCACAAATAACTTTTTCAGATACACTACACAAGGTAAGTTCAACTGAAGCAGCAAAGAATTAATACAAGCGTAAAACCACTAGTAAGATCTCATGTGGCTGTTTGTGCAAGTCTTTCAGAACACACCTTGTCCTGCAAGAAAACACTGCAAGAGCAAGCAAGAACTGTATGATTCGTTAAATACACCACATCATTAGACCCCTCCCACCCCATAAGGGAGAAGGACAATTTAATCTTAAAAAGCAAAAGAGCAACAGGCCTAGAAACATGCCACAAACAGATTTAGCCTGGAAACTATCTAAACCACGAGAACAGTGAGGTTATGGGACTGCCTTCCAGAAGAACTACGGAAGGCCAGAAACCTGAGGAGTTTTAAGTGATGCAGGGCCTGAGAAGAAAAGGTGTGCTGGGAGGATCTTGCTAACTTTATATTTACTTGAAAGAAGACTCAAAAAGCGAAACTCCTACCTATAATTTGGAAATGGGTTGAAATGCCCTGGAAAACCTTTATTTTATACTTTAACGTAAAAAAAAGACGTCTTCCAAGCTCTTAGAATATTTTTCCAGTGCACCTTCATATATTTATACATATTTTCAAAAGGAAATAACAGATTTGTCAATTCTGATGACGATAACAGAATCCAATGTCTGAATCCAAATCTAACAAAACAAAATCCCTAAACTGCAACTAACATTAAAAATATGCCTCTATTGTACTGTTTTGAAGACTCAAGGCAACTAAACCCCCAGTAGGAAAGTTCAAGATTTTGCACCAAGAAAAAGTTAAAACCAACCAAAGAAACAAACCCTCCTCTCAACCTAGATTAAAACATCTAAAAACCAAACCTTGCTATTTGAATTGTTTAGATGAGTTTCAAGCACAGTAACATAACATGATTTCGACTGCATAATGATTATGATGATTTAGGCACATATTTAGATTTACTGTTTGCAAGAAACAGCATTTTTCTAGGTTTACAAGACATTAGATATTTCTTCAGTTTTGTAACTTAATGTCTAGTCTAGTAAACAAAACAAGCTTTAAAAAACAATAAAAATCAGACAACAAATCTTTGTCTAATTTCTTTTTAAAAGCCCTGCAACTTGAATAATACTTAAGACTAGGCAACATAAAGAATCCAATACAAACCAAATGCAGAAAATTCCAAATTTGAAGTTGTAAATCAATCTCCAAATGAAGCAAGATGTATGATGTGTGCAACATTAAGTTGCAACTATTTCTGTGAGGAAGAGCAAGAACAGATACTCTGCTGAATCTACTTCTGAGCTATGATGTACATATGTATAGAAATTATATCCTTATACCTTAAATCTAAGCTGTTGCATGAACAAAATTTTCAGGAAGATATTTTCCCTTTCTATTGTGAACAAGGTTAATATGTGCATTAATACTTACTTATAGGTGGTCTGTCCTAGCCTACAGCAACTTACAAAGCCACCAGGACTGATGACACTATCATGTATTCCCATTATGCTATTTCATGTGCATGACTACTGGTTGTGACTTTATGACTTTTACAACACAATAAGAGAAGCAGCAGAGTCTTCTGGCTTGAGCTCTGCTCTGTTCCATCAGCAGTACAACCACTGAAAAATGGAAAGCCCATGAAAACACATTGAAACACATTAACACAGTAAAATAAGAATGGTTTAGGTGGGAAGGGACCTCAAATATCGTCTAGAAAATGTTTCCATCTCTCAGACTGTTGCTGTAATAAAGACAAGTCTTCCTATAACTTGAAATAAGACTCACGGATTAATGAAAAGTTATTATTATCCAATGCTGGTTTTCATGACTACCTGACAGGTGAATTCAAATTAGAAACTATAATCCTCTGATTTTAGTTCATGACCAGATTCCTAAATCACTGTTTGTCACAAATTGTGGAATATGATTTTCATCCTTTGCTTGAGCTAACTTTTCATTTTCAGTATTAAAAAAAGAATCACAAATCTCATTTAGACAACATCTTTTGAAATTTGTATTTAGATATTTTTTAAAAGTATATTGTAATAATCAAATTCCTTTCTGTCAAAAGAGAGAGGCCAGACACTAGGAGATGCCAAGACTCTAAGGAACTTTGCCAGCACCTGTATTTATTTCCTGATTTTTAATTCTTACTTTCTGTATTGGCAGTCCAGGCTAGGAAAAATTAAAAATGAAAACTGAAATACTACCAGTTTCGCTTTTCCAAGTAGAAAGGTACTCAAAGTTTTCTTAGGCAGATCTTAAGGCAAACAGAATGATCTTTAATAAAAGATGAAAACTAAATTATGGAAGAGAATGTGCACATATTCAGATTTCCCAAAAGAGCATGTTTTGGATTAAATGTATTTATCATCATAATTAACAGTTGCATTAAAAAAAAAAGTTGAGAAGGATTTTGAAGACAGGAAAAAGAAAATACATAAGCTCCAAAAAAGTGAAAAAACCCTCTTCTTACAAAGGCAATGTTTATCTATTTAAATAAAAATATGTATTTTAGATCAGTGGTACCTCACCATTTTTTGGCCATTATCTGCTTGTTTTCCAAAATGATTTAATTTTAATAGCAATTTTTCTGCCTCCAGAAACAGAGCAGAAAACTTCACAGAAAACAAGGTATGAGCTGTGGACCATGAAACAAAAGAGATTCCGTTGAAACAGAGCAAGATCTTCAGTGATCACTTTTCTGCCTCCATCAGAATTACACACTCAGTGGCTAAAGGAAGATAAAGCACTGCAAAATTTCTACTTCATTTAAGTGTCTGACCTCAGCTTCTTCCTCCTTAGCAACTAAAATCCAATAGATTGTGATTATTTGTTTGTTCCACTAGAGTAGAATTGGATCTTATGTACTCATGCTTAGCTAAGGAAAAAAACCACCTCAACTCTAAATATACTAATGTTATTGAAAACCGGGATGCAGTCACACACAATTTAGTACAATTAACAAAGAATAATAAGCAATCTACCCAGGAACAAAACATCTCAAAAGTCAACTGAAGTATTTTTACTGTCTGTTTGATTTGTGTGCCAAGGTTTTGGTAGCAGGGTGCTGCGTGGGTGGCTTCTCTGAAACGCTGCTAGAAGCCTCCCCTGTGTCTGATGGAGCCAATGCCAGCCGGCTCCAAGACGGACCCACTGTTGGCCAAGGCCGAGCTCATCAGTGATGGTGGCAGTGCTTCTGGGATATTACATTTTAGAAGGGGGAAAAATGCTGTTCAACAAGAATTGCAATCAGAGAACATGGGAGAGCAACAGCTCTGCAGACACCAAGGTCCTTGAAGAAGGAGGAGGAAGAGGTGCTCCAGACAAAGGAGCAGAGATTCCCCTGCAGCTCATGGTGAAGACTGTGGTGAGGCAGGCTGTCCCTCTGCAGCACATGGAGGTGCACTCTGGAGCAGAGATCCACCTGTAGCCTCTGGAGGATCCCATGTCAAACCAGGTGGATGCCTGAAGGAGGTTTTGACCCCATGGGAAGTCCACACTGGAGCAGGCTCTTGACAGGACCTATAGCCCTGTGGAGAGAGAAGCCCACGCTAGAGCAGGTTTGCTGGCAGGACTTGTGACCCCATGGAGGACTCACACTGGAGCAGTCTGTTCCTGAAGGACTGCACCTTGTGGAAGGGACCCACATTGGAGCACTTCAGGATGAACTGCAGCCCACAGGAAGGACTCATGCTGGAGCTGATGGAGGACTGTCTACCTCACACTGGAGCAAGTGAAGAGTATGAAGAGTCCTCCCTCTGAGGAGGAAGAAGCAGCAGAGACAATGTGTGACGAACCAACCACAGATTCTCAGTCGTTCTGAGTCACTGATGGGGAGGAAGTAGAGAATTCAGGAGTGAAACTGAGCTCGGGAAGAATGGAGGAGTGGAGGGAATGTGCTTTTAAGATTTGGTTTTATTTCTTGTTATCCTCTACTGATTTGATGGGTAATAAATTAAACTAATTTCCCCAAGTCGAGTCTGTTTTGTCCATGACATTAATCTCACTTTGAATGCAAAGTTCACTGTCCAAAGCAGACCAATGTGACTCAGACAATACACAGAATTCTACAATGAGGAGCATGAAAACAATGAATCTACAGATAAAGCACCACACCTATATGCTAAGGCAGTTTGGCATTTCCATTCCTGAACTGTGTGACTCCTAAACTTCTACCAGTGAGTCAGGACTTTCCACACCCGATGACCACATCACAAGCAATTTCTTTATCTTTTGAAAAAAAAAAAATTATTTGTAGAGAGTTTTAGGAAAATAGTTTGGCTACTGCTATGAATGCAAAGAACAACTTGTCTTACACATCATAACATGAGCAGTGAGAACGACCATGAGTACCTAAAAATCATTTTATAATATAAGTCTTTGCAATGTATATAACGGCACATACTGTCTCCTGGTGTTAAAGTGCTCTGGTTTTACACTTCAGCAACAATCTAAAATACACACTTCTGAAATTTGCATTATAGATTTAGGTAGTAAAATTCTTCAAGGATTCCATCCCTCCTATGCATTTTCTATTCCCATGTAGTGCTGCCGTGCCAGTAGGATTACATAACTCATTATTCTTGCCTAGAAACTCAATGCAACCTGTTCCAAGTCTCCTTAGTATGAAGAGGACTGCAAGTTCCTCTCCCGGGGGAGAAGCAGCAACAGCTGAAAGCAATGAGCTTTTCAGTTCTCAGCTACCTGGGTATTCTGGAGAGGAACAGAAGAGTCTCCCAAGAAATGACAAATCTTGCACAGAACAAGAAACTGATATAAGACAGTGGGACTAGGAAAACATGAAGGGAGACAGAAGAAGCAACAATTTACTGCAAAGAAATGATGGTTTATCCTGTCCTCATACAAGCCAGCAGTGCTGGGTGAAAGGCCAAGTAAAAGTGCATTCAACTCAAAAAAACCCAGAATGGACAAGGAGTGGCTTCAGGACCATATATCACAAACCATTTTATGGAAATCAATAGTCGACCTGCTGCTAATCCCTGTCTTTCTCAATACTCCTGCAGCACTTATCACTCTGGACTACAGATACTGCAGTCCTAAATTGTGAATTTAGAGGGATGCATTAAGGAAGTTCAGATACATGTTAAAGGACCAGCCAAACAAATATAGGACAGGAAATGTCACTTTCATTATAAGATCTATCATAAAAATAAAGACCTGCATCCATTAAATGAAGCAAACAGCTGAGACTGAAGTTCCAGAAAAATAATCTTACATTCCTTGTATTTTATAAACATGTAGTTTCATTTTTTTCCTCTTAATGTCAGGCTAAATACTGTATTTCTTTAGGGTTTTTTTACATGCTTGCATATACTCTGCACGCAGATCTATTGATATTGGCTTTCTTATGACTATCAGTACTACCATCCATCAGGGCATACCAGAGTTTTACAAACATTTATGAACTTCCATCAAATTCCTATGAGATACTGGTATTTTTGTTATCTCCATCCTACAAGAATCCTCAATTGCCTGAAGCAGATTCCGTGGCATGTACATCTACTAATTCTGAGTGACTCTTTCCTTGACATTTTTTCTTTTTTTCCAAACTTATCTATAAGCAGAAATTCCGTTTACGTGTCCTATGACCTTCTGTTACACCCTTCTGCATGTCGAGCCCTTGGTCCCCCAATGATGACAAAAAATGAATAATCATCTGGAAAGAGACGGGACTTGTGACAGCCTTGTGGCTTTAAATGCACAGAGGTTCTGGAAAAGCTTGTCTTTCCTGAAGTCATACTCAAAAATACCATAGAATTGAATGGAATCACTGTCTTCTGAGCAGCAATGTCCTAACTTCCAGCATTCCCACTTCCAGTACTTGGATTGATAGATTCAGAAGTGGTAATGAAAAGGAGGAAAAGACTCTGATTTGAGATTATTCTCTTGGATTCCAGGTACCACTAATACTTTAGACTCACCTCTCATTCATTAATATGGAAAAAAATCACTGGTGTTGTTGTATGACCTTTACATCAAGAAGTAGAAAAATGGATGAAAGACATGAAAGCATTTGTGTAAGATCCTTTAGGAAGCTTGTCTCCCCTTTCTGAAATCTGAGTTTTGTTATAAGAATATGGATACAGTAAAACACACAGGAAAATGCTGTAACTTTTTCTCCTAAGAAGCAATTTTTATTGGTTACAGAACATCAAGGAATTTGTTCTCTACTCTCCAAAAAAGTCCATCCCATTAGACAGACATGTCAAATGAATTTCACGCTCCTTTTTAACAGAGAAAAATAAGAACATGGAGGTTAAACAAGTGAGAAACCCCAACCCCCTTCCACCTCTCATATGGAGTCATTTTCTGCTGGGAAACAAAAAATTACTCTCTCCTGGAACTGAATCAGAAGGCAGACCCGTCAGTCAGTAGCCAACATATGATTCAGCTCAGCTTTTCAATAAGTTAAAAAGTCCAAAAGCCACCAAAAAAGCATTTTTGAATGAGAAGGCTGCCTCCTTCTAACTCTTTTGAAATGCATGCTGAACACTCCTTTGAATCATGCCTGCTGCAAGAGGAGCACATCTGAGTTAAGAAAGCAGGGATTTTCGGTGACAACTGGCAAGCAGACACTCCCTCTATCGAGGGACAGCTTTCATTCAACTAAAAGGTAGGACAAACACCAATTCCTGTAGCTGGACACTCAAAAGGAACTAGATTGATGATTAAAATACATAGCAGCTACAACTCTTCCTCAACCATAGTGTTTTTAAAGGAAAAAATCCAACATAGTGTTTTCTAAAATGAAAAATATGCTGATTATAGATGTCTCATAAAATATGCTAATTTTTGCTTATATTTTATGATTATACTAGCAAGAGTTGAATAATTGAGTAATAAACACTATTACAAATCAGAAAAAAGCATTCAAGTCTTGGGAAATTATATAAAATGTTAAAATAGCACTAAATATTCCACTCATGTTAAATTCAGTGCTTGAATTGCAGAATGATTTAGCTGTGCCTTCAAATGCTTTCAATATTCCTTCATGCAACGTACACAATCAGAAAGCTATTTCTGCCGTAATTCACTCACATTTCCAGGAGGATGCATTTTGAATAGGGGTTTTGTCCTACTTGTTAAGTCAATTGAAAGGAATACTACTTGGCTCCCAGAATAATCATGTTAGATTTTTACTAGCCTGATCACCTAAAAAAGTACTAACAGTCAATATTTCCTGTATGTTCAAAAGACTTCAGTTTAAATTATTCCAGAGCAGGCTTATAACACAATAACATTAGGCAAAACTACTTGAGCTTTAAAAAAATGTGTGAGTTGCACAAAAGTGCTAAAAAATTAGATTGAAAATAAATACTGAATTTTATTTAATCTGTTTTCATGTCTGCTTTTCTTGATTAAATACACTGGAAATGTAGATACATTTTTACATGAAAAAGTGTGAAAATAGGGTTTCAAAAATGACCATCTTATTAGGGGGGAAGCAGCTTATCACAACATTAGAACAGGCTGCATTGAAAACTGTCTCTCATTTTTTTTCCCTGTAACCAAGATTTGAAAAGATACCTTGCATAAAAGTTCTTTTTTTTTTTTTTCCCCCCTACCTTCCAAGATTTCCTTTTAAAGGATTTGTCTATTTTTAGGCCAAAGGGGAGAAAATGCATCAGGTATTTTTCACTGTCTACACAGTAATGTTTAATGAACAAATTCTATTCCATAATCCTGCTTTGAACTTAGGCTCCTCAGCAGTCAGTTCCGGGGCTTGCCTTATTTTACTTAAAAGTTTAAGATTTGAAAACTGCCTTTTGAAGGGACAAAAATTAACTTTGAATGTGGATTCCAGATGACCCTCACCATGCCAACTATTATAGCTGCACTCTGTGAACACAGCTAGGCTAAGCTGAAACATTTGCAAAGTACTCATCTCAATAAAGTGAACAATCCTCTTAGCAGAGTTACTCTGATGTACATAAATGGAGGAGGGCCCAGATTTGGGGTAGGAAGTCACCAATACAACTTCTGTGCCTTATCTTGTATTTTAAAGTGCAAGCATGAGCTTATCTTTGCCAAACACCTTCTTCATACCTGAAATTAAATAATGCATGGTGATAACTCAAAAGAACTCATTAGCTTGCTCAATATTGACAAGCACGCTTCACATTTAATCACCATGCAGATGATTATATTTTTACCATATATATATCTCATAATATATTATTATATATTACTTAAATATATGTATAGTATATATACTATATCTCTAGTGTATTTACTTAAACACATTTGACTCAGTTCTATTACAGCTTTCGTTATCAGAGGTTCTGATAACTTAGCCTTGTGCAGGAACTTACACACCAGGACACACATGAATCACCATGCCCCAAAACACATCTGTAAAAGCATAAAAGCTGTCACAGCTACAGCTCTCAATTATGCTCCATAGACTTTCTACATAGGAGGAGTGGGGAAGCAGACAATCAAGGACAGTATATCACTGCTGGGCTTGTTTGTTAACTTTGCAATTTAAGGAAAATTAGATGCTCTTTTGTGCTTGCTTGAAGAAAAGGAGTTCCTGAAATTTGAAACAACAGGCTTTATGAAGGCAAAAAGTCAGGGCAAATATATTTCAAACCCATGCATATGCCTAGGAGAGGGAAATGGCCTCTAGCAGCAGAAGCTCATGTTGACTCAGGGTCCACTTTTCTGCAAAGCCTGCCATCTCTCCCAAACTCCTCTCCCTTAAACCTCTGGTTTCACTTCTTTAGTCCCAGTTCCTCCCAGATCTAATCTTCCCTATTTCAGAGTGCCAATGCTTTGCCTTCAAAAGTCCCACTCTCCTAATGCTCTCCCCAAACCTCTTGCTTTTCCCTGCTATACTAAATACTTTCAAAGCCATTTTTGGGAGAGACTACACTACACTACACTACAGTAGTTCAGCTGGAAGGGACTTACAATGAACATCTAGTCCAACTACTTTATCACTTCAGATCTAAACAAAAGTTAAAGCATTTTATTAAGGGCGTTGTCCATATGCCTTTCAAAAACTGACTGGTTTGAGACACTGACCACCTCTACAAGAAGTTCATTCCAGTACCTGACTAAATTCTTGGTAAAGAAATGTTTCCTAATGTCAAGTCTGCACCTCCCCTGAGGTGTTATTGTCAGATTCTCTCCCATGGAAGCTTGTGGCATCCAAAATTATTCTTTTCCTGATCCACTCCTTCCAACTCCACACTGCGCCTGAAATCTGAACATGTCAAACCCCATCTTTCACCAGGCTAGTCTTGTAGCTCATGACACTGGAATTACTTAATATTGCTCAATATGCTGACTATTTTTTGTGTTTCCACTTCTGTATAACAAAATAAAAACACTGAAGACACTCTTAGAAAGTGATCAGCACTGCTAAAGTTAGGCATGTCCCTAACCTTAGTTGGGCTGATTCAGGGCTCAAGACTGAATATTAACACTTGTGCTTCAGAAAAAACAATTAATAGCATTTTATCCAGGCATTTCCAGTTATATTGAATAAAAGTTCTGTAGTGGCTCACTACCTCTTTAAGGAGGTCTGCTCAATCAGGTCATCTGGCATCTCTGCATGTTCTTAGGAACCCAGCTGTGAGGAGGAATATGCAGGAGGTATGCTGCAAGTAGTTATCATCTGCAAAGATCTGCACATTGACTGGGAGATCTACTCCCATGGTTATCCTCACAGACCATACCCACAGGAGCAGTATTCAAATCAGAGAAAGCTGGACACCACTTGAAAGAAAACATCCTTCCTTTTTGCCTAAATTGGTATTGCTGTCCAACAGCATTAAGAATTTAAAAGCACTTACTTTTTAACACATTTTTGCACATAAAGCAGCCAAACACATTTTTAAATGTTATATCAAAATTTTATTTTGGGAGAAGACCTAAGCAGATGTGACAAAGAGAAGACTCTTTCATTTTAAAATGGATGTGCTAGAAATCCCTCTACAATACAGCACACAGACTTCCTAAAATCAGTCTCAAGACCAGTTGGTAAAAGAATTTAGCATGAAAATTGATAATTCTGCCATTTAAAAGCAGCTTGGAGGAAGAAAAGTATGCATTTTAATAATTGTAGCCTAAATTACATTATGATAAATATCAAAGGAGACTATCCTTAATTAAAAAAAGATGGAGTAAGGGAGAAATGTACTAGACAATATTGTTTCTTCTAAACACAGACATTGCTGATTGAACTTTATTTTCTCATAACAGTCAGTTAACGAAAACAGTTTTTAAAGAATCAGCATATCTTCCATTGGTAACCTAAAGGATCTCCAAAGTGTCTGAGGGCAAACATGAGTCAAAGCTTCAGATTTTCATTTCTCTTTCTATTCTGCCAGTACTTGACTTATTTACAGTGCCCGACAACTTCAAGCTATGCTCCCAATTTATTTCAAGCTATTATATGAGGATATAATGAATAAAGTTTACTAATACATTTACGGAATGGATTGACATAATAAAATTCACCTTATATGGAGCTGCATTTAGGAATTACCAATTTAACATAATTCTATTCAATATTCTTTGGCTTTGGCCATAATTTTTACATGACAACATTTTTTGTTAGTGCTCGCTATCTGGTGTTCATGTGTTTTTTCACAGCTTCTCTTCAGACTTGGTGACTTTCTGCCAGCACATGGTAAATAGTAGATCTCTAGCCTTTTCCAGGTTACTACCATTTTCCATTGGACTTGGCCTTATCTTTCCTTTATAAATGATCAACGTCCCACACGCAATTCCTCACAAGCCAGTTTCTTATTTATTACCAATCACATCAGCAGTTCCAAGTGATGAATTTTCATTTTTTAATACTTTCCAAGAAGCAGCATTAGATGCATTTATTTTTGCATTAGATAATTTTCTCGGTCAAGTTCAAAGCATTTCATGATTCTGCTCCAAGATTATGAAAAGTTTGATAAATTTGTCTTATTTTGACAAATGTAAGTTAGATTTAGGATGGAATTCACTATTATTATTTGTGACATGAGAAAAGGGTTAGTTGCTTATTAAACCAGTTCAGATAACCTGTATGAGTCTATGATTACTTTCCTCACTGACTGATCAGTGATTTTTCTTCAACTTTTAATAATCTTAAAGCACTCACTGCCTTGCTGTCCCCATAGCTTGAAACATCTTAATTACTTTTCCCATACATTTAATTTTCATTTGAAATAGTCCACTAATGTTCAATCACTACACAGTCCTGGGAAAGGCTATTTCCCAACCTTTTGTAAATACTATTCCTCTTGAATGACAAAATGTCATTCCTTTCACCGGAGTACTTTTAGTGTGCTTTGACTGTAGGGGTAGGAGAAGTGACATTATCAAAAAACTGATCATAGCCTGGAAAATTGCTACAGAAAAAAAAAAAAATTCAACTAGCAAATACTACAGAAGTACCTTATATTTACAATCTGCAGTATTTTCTGCCTCCTCGCAGTCTGGGTGGCACGGCTGGTCCACATCAGCTGTGCTACAGTCCTCCACTTTACCATCACAGTGAGGAAGCACTGTCACAGGTAACTCCTGTCTCTGGACTGCATCACCATGGATACTACACACACACACACACACACACAATGGCCCAGCAACAGGGATGTTATCAAATTTCACTTTACATTAAATAAAGAAATCAGTGAACAGAGTTCAGTCAGGAATAAATATGAAATCACACTTAAGGTCTTTCATGGAAAAATCAGCCATGAAGACTGTGGCAGTGATGTCTGGGAGGCAACTCGACCCTAACAATGACAAGATCACCAAATATTTTTTGTGAAACATGGGAAAAGACAAATATCACACAATTCAGATAAAGAATAAATCTACTGAAAATAACTACTGAATATGAAACAGAGGAACAAGAATTTGGCTAAATTATACTAAGGTTATCTTTTAGCTCAGTATTTTTCTTTCCCTAACACTTAATAGTTATATTGACTACAGAAATCACCACTGATATTTGCTTCAGAAGAAAGTGGTATCAAAAAAATCAAACCCAAAGAACTCTGTTCAGCAATTTGCACCAAGGAAAAAAGTAGAGTAATGACAATGTTGGGGGAAACATCTAGATCTTAAACTAAGAATGGTCTGTCTTTTCCAAAGCTTAAAACCTGTACTAAAGAATCCATTAGGACATAATCTACTTAAGTTGCAGGATATAAGTAGGCAGTAATTTTGGGGGATAATGTTTCACAAGTGCCACTGCTCACAGCCCCTATCCTAGCAACAAAGGATGCATGAATTCTTTGAATAACAGAAGTTGTCATCCCCCATACTGTGGCAAAGAGGTGAAAGGAAAAAGACTGTACACATTGGATTCTTTTAACGACAGAATAGGCCACAGAGAGCAAAACCGCATGCCATGATCAACTCTTAAGCAGTCAGAACCAAAACGAGCACAATGTGACTCACTTGTATTTTAGATGATAGGTTGGTGTTTATACTGAAGTGCAGTAGGCAGTAGTTGCAGTCCATGTGCTTGATGCATTACCTTTAGTAGCATTATCTGGTTACTTTTAGGACAGTCACCCAGATGGGTGGCATTAAGGAGCACCATAATCCTCTGCTAGGTCACTCTGCAGACAACAGTATATGCGCAAATATAACACACAGCAACTAGCAGGTGCTCTTACACCAGGGTCTGGATAAATACAAAGATAGACAGATAGATTATTCTGCTCTCAAAATGAACAGTATGTAGGAATCAGACCCTATTTTATGAAACAGAAGAAACCAACAAGTCATTGGGTCAAGGTTATCTAAGTATAATCTACGTAGCTAAAACAAGACAATTAAATCCTTATTAGCATATTACCACTTCAGTTACCCAAGCATCAGAGATTCTTTAAAAAAGATGCAAAGGAAAAGACCTAATACTGATGTTAAGCTGGTTTGCTGTTCTCATAGAAAAAGTGTTCCCATGTTTGAAATCTAAGACATGAAAAATGCTCAGAGGAGAAAATATTTATTATCTAAAAACTATCTTTAAAGCTTTTTTCCCAACAAAATCAAGACATAGCAAGAAACTAAATTTTCATAAGGAAATGAAAAGGAGAGAGCATGATAGGTGTACTTAAACACATAAGTACTATCATCTCTAAGTATTCAAACAGGAAATTAAAACCAAATTGCAAAGCCTTTTGAGCTTTTCATCTTTTAGGATGTCTACCCTGTTCCTCCTCTTCCCCAAGCATCTGCTTAGGGCTACTCTAAGTCAGCACACTGGGCTGCATGGACATTTGCTTGACAAAGTACCTCAGTGCATTCTGACAGGTTCTTTGTAGGACCATCTACAGCATCATTGTTTTAAATACAGACTTAAACAGTGAAAACACAAATGTTGACCTTGCACAGTTCCTGGGGTATGGGAACTCATTTCCAGCTTCCCACTTCAGTCTCTTTTTCTCTTGCACACTTTCCTGATGGCACATCCTTCCTCCTTCCTTCTACTCTCAGCTGTTACCCATAGCCAACAGTATTCTTTCTGTAACTTTCATGCTCCATGTTTACCTTCCTTTTATAATGTTTATTATATGACAAACATTTCCATAAAGTGACCTCATTCCATTTCCCTTGGGACAGCACAGACCATCTTTGTTGAGAACAGGTATGGAAAATGTTAACAGTCATAGTAAAGTGAATGTAATGAGTTTAAACACAGGAACTAAAAATGCCATAAAGTTGAGAGATCCAGAATAATAAATTTAATTTCAAGGAAGCTTTTATTTTTGAATTATATACAACATAGATCTTAAAAAACATGCAGAATACATCAAATAGTAGCAAGAGGTAAAACTTTATTTGCTATTTACTGAAACAAATGCCTAATACACTCTAATCTTTCATCTACATCTTTCCATACTGTTTCAACACATAACCCAGAGTTCACAGAATGATCTGAAATAGTACATATGTTTTCTTTTGCACAATACTTCTATATAAAAGTCTGTACAGTTGCTCTTTAACTAATGGAAGCTTCCTGGTTTCATTCACACTCAGATTAATAAGTTCTTTTGATAGTCTTAGAAAAGTGATTTAATTAGCAAATAGCTCTCTGTAATTTTTACGAAGTTTGCAACTTCTGCAGTCTCTAACATGTGATAAGGATACAGCTTGTCCTACTCCCCTACTGTGGCATAAGCCACACACAAAAGTTCAGCCTTGGTGCTTGGCTGCTGTGCAGCTGCATCCAGTGAACCCCACCAGTCTGGTCTACCTGCAGCTTCCTGAACGTAGATCTGATGAACCTGTGGGCATGACCAGCAACACGATCACATCCCAGACTCCTGCATGTCTATACTGATATCTGATTTGTTCAGATGCTACTGTGGTGGCTATAGGCAGTCATGGATGTAAAGGGGAAAAAGAGAAACTAAACCAGCCAAGCACTGGACCCCTTCCTACAACATATGCTTCTCTCCACTCTTGTTTTCTGTTATGAAATGGTTTGAAATTAATGAGTTATCACAAATCTGAACCTAGAACTGGTTTGAATTCCTGCAGAACACCATGCTTTAACTCAAGATGTCTGAAACTATTAAGTAATACAAGAGGATTTCAGGTATCTAGAGTGCACTGATATCAACAACCTTTCAAAGGTGTAAAAGATAAATTGCAACACAGCTCATTTTCAGGACTTCAGTTTACTTCTAAGCACATAAGGGAACAAATGGCTCTGTTTCATACACAAGATGCAGGGTTTTAAAAAAAAATAAAATAAATGTGTTTAAGGCTAGAGTCAAAGACATGAATTAAAAATATGGGCTATGGAACAAGCCAAGTGATTTATGGACCTGTTCCTTCTCTGCTCATTCTTTCAACCCAGTGCTGATGAAACATCCCTGTAATGCTCTTTCAATTTTCTAAAATGGAAGGAAACTAAACCAGTAAATAAGTTTGATTAGTTTTAGCTATTTCAGCTAAAGCAGATCCCAGAAAAACCTGCCAACAGCCACACGTGGCAGAAGGAATTAAGGAGAGCACAGAATAGAGGACAGAGCTAGGGCAGAGAAGCTGACCTTTTGGTGGCAAGCAATACGCTAGAGAGGCTCAGTTTGGCCTATACAGATAAAGATTCTAATCAGTTACACTCGTAATTTCACATCTATCATAGACTACTAAGCACATAAACACATAATGCTGTTTTGATTTGTGCAAGGTAATTCATTACATGGCATGTCCCAGAGTTAAAACACAGAAACAGGGGGATGACAATCAGTGATTTGGACTTTATGCACAGGCTGGTGGCTTATCCTTCTGCCTCCAAATTACTTTTAAGTAACATACTACAGTAACACATATTACACATAAAACATGAACCTCCAATGACACTTTTGGGCTGAAAAAAATAATAGGGTTACCAAGGAAGAAAGAAGTGCATATCTTGCAGAAATGTTGGAGATACAATTTAGAAAATATAAAAAGATGGACTTGATAAAAATGTTGTGTACCAGCTGCAAAATTACTTAAAACCATTGCTTAGAAATAAGAGACAGATGTCAAAATTGGAAGAAAATTTTCTCTTGGCAGTTTAGATGTTAAGGTTAACTTTTGCAAATGTCTCTTAGTGTTACAGTTTTCTTAGGTTTCTTCCAGTAATTTCTTAGGCCAAAGATTATCTTGAAAGTTATTAAATTAGGAAGCAGGATTATATTACAGAGAAAAAGAGATGGAACACTTTTAAAATATGGAAAGTTACTTGGAAATGCCACATATGCTGAAGATATTACCTCCTTTGGTGTCTGCTTTTCCTTATTAAATAATTTTTTTTTTGGTGAAACAAATTACACTACTACAATAGAAACTGAGAGCCCCCTTTCAGAGGGGTTAGGCTAGGACTACTCACAAAAATAGGGATAAATAAAAATTAATTTTCTATATACAGGCTCTCCTGTCCAATGTAGAAGACCTTTTCTGTGCTAGGCTGAACACCTAAACTCTTGTAGTAAAACACATAGGAAATTGTAGGCTGAGTTATTAAAGATAATCATAATGTCATGTCTGTGAGAATTGCTCAGAGATACTTTTGCTTTAAATAGAAATATTATAATACTTTTAGCACTCAGGTACCCATTATTTTTGTACCTTACAAACACTTTTTCCTTTAAGAAAGATATCTAGTCTGGAGACTGAAAGATAAACCCTGTGTTTGTCTCCTGTGCTGACGTGTGTATGAACAGGTCTTCTCTGCTTATTTCTCTTATTGTAATGAGAAAGCACAATGCAAGGGAATATAAGGAATAATTTGTACATTGAATATATGAATGCTACTGGACAGTGCTGAAGCTGCTTTGACATGATGTCTGGGGTGTTTTTAACCATGGAGATCTTGGTCCACTGCATACCTTTGTGCAGTTCCTTCGTCCTGCTGAAGTGGACATATGGTGTTAAAAAAGTCATGCAGAGCCATTTTATTGTTATGATGAACGATCTTAAAGCAAAATTTCCTATCAGTTATTCTCTCTCACAATCACATTTCTCTTCCAGTTCTGGAAAAGGGTTAATGTTTCTGCTTTCATCAAAATAGAATGTCTCTTGTCCATTACACATAAACCTTTGACAACTAAAACAGAAGGAAGGTAGGGCAAAACATAAAAGTGCTCAACAAACAAATCTAACAAGGTGCTATTTTCATTTAGTTCAATGTACCCAAATGGATTATAAGAGATATGCCTTGTTTCCATTTTTAACTTCAGCATACATGAACAGACAATGCAATAATTATGTAAGTAATTATGTGATACCATATAGAAATATTATTACATATAGGAAATGAGAAGAACAAAAGCAGATTTCCAAAAAAGGCTATAATAGGCTATGTTGCTGATAATAAAAATTATAATCTGAAAAAAATTAGGAAAACCAGAAGGAAAAAAGATTAACAAGAGGTGAAAGGTACATCATAATGGTGACAGATGTGCAAAGGAAGGATAAATAGGGCAACTGTGCTACTCAGTTTTAGACACAATGCCTTGTTTCTTTTTATATCTTTTGGAAATCATACCTTTCTGTATTTCATCACATCATTTTTAACATCTAAGATCAAACTCAAAATGCAATGAAAAAACCACCAATTTATGCATTAAGCATTGCAAATTAAAAGCTATTTGCAGACCACTTGACCTGCAAGAATTTGTGGACTCAGTCCTCTGGCAAACAAAAGAAAAATAACTGCATTCCAGCTTCAGAAAAGCCACTATCCTCCTAGGCTCAAAACTACCCTTAATAATGTCAACATTTTCTCCATCCTCAGCATTAATATGAATTTTACTCTTTTTTTAAACTGCTAAATAAAAAAAATAGATCTACAGAAGAGGATAAGAAGATAATGATTTCTTTTAAATTTACAAATAATCAACAGCCATCTGCCAATGTTATACTGCATTCTCAACTAGGAAAAAGCATGCTTTCTCTACCACCACAGAAAGCAGTTCCATATTTTAATACTTGAAGTTCAAATCAATAAGAAGCATTGTTTCTCCGTGGCCACTTTCAAATGTTTTAATAGACCTTTCAACTAACTTGGCACGGTCTGCCTCTCATACCACTCTGCCTAAAGGTCCTGCAGCCAAAGTAAATATGTTGTGTTTAACTGGAAAAGGCCAGTTTGGAAAGAGAAATTTACAAGTTGACCATAAGTTGGAATGGCTAAATTAGTGATGGGAAAATATTTCTTAGTCTTCTGTCACCTTTTCCAGGTTGAAGGTTGCCCTCCTTTCTCTCTCTCACTACAAATATACGTGTGCACACAAATACATACATGCAAAATTTAATTTAGTTTTTCTAAAAGAAAATGGAGAATATGAAACTGAGCCAAAAAATTCCCAGCCTTTTACAATAGTATTTAGGAGGAAAAAGGGTTTCAGGGAAAAACATATCAAAGTTTTTCCAACAAAAGTATTTTTGAATGAAAAACGCATATCAATTTTGTATCTACTGACATAAACCCAATCAAATCTTGCATATAACTGCTTATGCTGCTTTTTCAAGGTGCAACAGCTTGGTTTTAACATTGCCTTAGAAGCACTGTACATCAATGTTTTACATTTCCCTTAGGCTAATTAGGAAGCTTTAACTAATACATGACAGGGTGAAAATTATTCATAGATGAACTGGAAGTTAATAGATTGACTTAGGTATGTAGTTATAGCAGCACTACACAATTTGGACACTTCTTTTTTTTTTCTTTCTTACTTTGGGCAAATCTATATACCACTGAATTAAGTCAGGCTAGTATAAAACACATAGCTGTAGTCAACGTCACAAGCTTCAAAGCTGTGACTGGTCTGCAAACAAGGCACATTTATAGTGTTTTCTGATCCTCTAAATTTTTTTGTTGTTGTTGTTGATGTGTAACTACACCTATGCATCTAACTGCAACAGCTAGGAAAAGTAAAAAAGGTTTCAGGATCAATTAGCTTAGATATTTTTTTTTAAAAGTAATTCTCATCAAATTCACTTCTGAGTCCCAAAATTTGTCTTTTAAAATACCTGTTTGATGTAGTAGCAGACACTACTCCTAAAACATATTTGGAGGCTCCCACTGCCACAAATCAGCACCCAGTTATTGTTTCTATCAGTAGATGACAAAACATCTTTTAAAGATAAACTGAACTGTCTTCTATGACTCTTGACCCTCTTTATGGAGGGGAAAAATAAGCACCATCATACTAGTCAAAAAGTTAATTGTTTTTTGAACCATGTGAATAGTCTGTGCACTTCTATGGGGCTGTTTGTGTTCTGTAAGCAGAACTTGTTCAGCTGAATCAGTAATTGAAAGCATGAGTCAGCTTTTGAGCTAAAGAAGGTGGCTCTTATACTATTATCTGGATTAGCCTTTTTAGGAGACAAAGACTAATAATACCTAATGTTACTTACACAAATATTGAGCTTTTCACATTGTCTACTGTGTAAAACTGGGCTTTTTATATATTTACATTTCTAGAATACTAACACAAACTACATCTCTTTAAAATGAGGAAAGACAACAGTTCTAGAGTTCTTAATAGGAATGAGGCTGTGGAGTCTTTTTTGTTGTTGTTATGGGGATTTTTTCTCTCTTTTTTCTTTAAATTTATGTGAATCAGAGACTATGGATACAGAAACTTCATTTTACCTTGACATATGGGGCTAAGGTAAAATCTCTGTTGATGCAAAGGAAGCATTTATTTTCTATATAGAACGGGACCTTTATTACATAAGGACCCTTGTCATCTCTTCAGTCTTTACAGTTTGTAAAAATGCAGTAACTCCAATTCTCAGAAAAAAAGTATTTCATATATAAGTTTATCTATAACAGATGTTTTCTGCTAAAAGGAAAATATCTGCTTTTCCCATGGGTGTGGAAAGATTTATCTTTCACTTTCTTTAAAATCACTCAATCACCAAGTGAAGTTCTAGGAACACACTGTAACAGACACCAAAGCTGTACTCTCTGGAACCATGGCCTCATAGTATACTCTGTAATAGGTTATGCATATTTGTTACAAACCTGACCATATTTTGCAGTTCAGAAGGAAGAAGTTGTGTGCAAAATTATAAGCACACACAATAGGATTTCCAGCCTCCTCACTCATCCAGCTCCAAAGCCACTTTCCCCATAGCATCCAACAGAGAACTGCTGCGTGGAAGAGGATCCTGCCAAATCCAGTTTTGTGTGCTCTGGCATTTTGAAGGAAATAGTTTGGTGTAAAAGAAAAACTTCTTTTCCCTTTCCAGCAGCATTCTTTTTCCACTCTCCTTGTATTCTGCAATGGTACAACTATTTCTTTTAGCTGTAATTTGAAAATTTATTTTTAGGTGACCAGAACTGGCAGTTCTACACAGTCTGTTGGACACAGCAGTGAAACATATGCAGGCAGGTGCAAACAGACTCGGCTTACACCCAAGGCTGGCTGAATACAAAGCTGCATTAGCATAGATGTCCCCTTGCTATTACATGTATTGTGCTGTGCCACTCTAGGATGGACACATAGCTTCCAGTCAAGGCCTGCTTCACATCCAGCTGGCTTCTGCAGGACTGCAGGACTCTGGTGGCAGCTGTATAGATATGTCTAATGTGCTCAGACGATCAAATATAAAAAAAAGCAGGATTTGCTTTGTGTAGCTACATGAAATATGCTGATGAGCATCTTTCTGTAAAGCTGCAGCTGCTAGACAAAAGACAACCTTCCAACAATTCAAATGGAAGTACAACAAAACTTCACAGGTCAACGAACCATTAGCAATGAGAGATGCAATGTAGCACTCGTGAAGAGTTAATAAATGACACTCAAGAGGAAAAGTACAACCTGCTACCACAGACTCAAATAGAAATTGGCATCTCAAATTTATTTGTGTACATTTGGCAAGTCGCAGAAGGGGTTTTATATCCACTCTTCTGGTCAAAAAAAAGGAGCTGCTTTGGTGTCTCTCAGCAGGACTTGCCAGATGCAAGTTCAGTCATGTATCTGTCAACAGAAACACTCTGAAATGCTTCACGTAGGTCATGTAGGCTTTGGGCCTGCCAGGCTTGACAGCATTCCCTTGTTGATTCATATTTACTGTCACAACCTTATTTCTACTTTAGCTTTTCCTGTTTAAAGTCCTTTTCCAGCTTGAAAGATACCCTTCAGACTAATTTAGCAGACTATTCCAACAGAAAACCTTTGTCAATATGGATGAAGTTAGGATACAACAGACTCTACTTACAGATGCAGGGGACCAGTCTAGACATTTGCTCTGGTGAACAGTACAGTCTGTCATACATTTGCAAAAGAGATGGATGCTGTTCTGATGCAGCACATACAAGTTAACTGAGCTCTAGACATAAAAGCATTAATTAATATTTTTCAAACAATAATTACAGTGTTTAAAATTATTTCAGAAACTAAGAAATTAAAGACACTTGAAAAAGCAAAGGTTTTGATTCACCTAAGGGTAAAGTCTTGAGAACAGTTCAAGGAATGTTCCTCTTTTGATAAGGAAAAAATGCTTCTTTTTCTTTTGAATTTGCAGAGAAACATATTACAAAGCTTTGCTATAGCTTACCTAGCTCTGATAGATAACCCCTGGGTGTCAATTAGTATAAAAGTTGATTTTTTAAGTCAGGAACTAGCTTAGTTCAGAGATTAGAATTAAATGATTATATATTTTCCATGTAATTTCAGCATTTTGCCTGGATTAATTTTTACATTACTTTCCAAAAAGAATTAATATTTTGTAATTAAAACTTAATTTATGATTTTTATATATGGCCTAAAAGTGGTGTTGGAATCAAATACTGAAAATTAGGTGATATAAGATAACTTTTCATCTCCGTATATACAAAAGGTGTCATATAAAAAAAGCATATTTTTAAACTTTATTTGTGCAAGTCTGTTATCCAATTAGTCTGCTTAAATATATACTCATAGGGACATACATTCTGTATGACAGAATACATATCATATCCAAACAAGCAGAAAGATGACAGGATAAGAAATTTATCAAGAGAAAAAGACAGATATGAAAGTAGAACCACTGAACTAATTTTAAAGCAGCATGAGAGAAAGAAAGAGAGAGAGAGATGTTCTCAAAATATGAAACTAAGAAAAATCAAGCTCCTTTGGAGATATACGAGAGATCGTGTGCCTGAAGTGGCCATCTATGATAGTTCCTTATGCTTAGATTCTCTCAAATCAAAACAAGTTCATATAGTTCCTTGCATACTAAAATGGCACTGCAAAATATTCCAATGCAGGGGAAAAAACCTGAAACCAACACCTAAGGAAAAAAGAAAAAAGAAAAAGAAACTCCTGCCAAATATTTGGAAGATGTGATAATAGAGGGAACTCTCCCATGTGGTGTGAAGTAGGAATTCTGCTCCTGAGGATCAGGAGCAGTTTGTGAAGCAACCATAGTAACCCACAGCTAAATAAAGGCTAGGATGTTATGTCCTTAAAGATAGGCTTTGGGCAGAAACAGAAGCGACTGGGCAAGCTTCTTTGGTTTGTACTATAACAGTCGGAATGAATTATTGTAATGATCCAGTTTGGCTTTAGTCACTGAAAATATTTAAAACTATGTTTTGCTCAAGGGAGAATTAAGCTGTAGACACATGTCAAGGCTCCAGAGAATTATTGGGAAACCTGGTAGTGATTACTGAGATAGCAAGAAGACTCATCAGGCTCACAGAGTTTAAATAAATTTGAAGAAAACAAGGGACTGAGCAACTACAAGAAACTTGAAACAACCGGCATATCATAAAAAATATCCAATTTGTTTCCTGCTGGAAGAAGTTCCTTTCAAGTTTACAGACATAAGCAAAGTACACTGAATTCCAAAGCTGACCAGATCGAGCAGACAGTATTCTTGGGCTGTCATCAAAGCAGAAATATTTCATCACCAGCCTGACTCACTCTGCAGCTTCTTGGAGCTAAGAGCCAAGAAGCAGGTTTTTAATTTTGCATGCATACGTGCAAAATGAATGGGAAATTTAAAACTTACTTTTTGTTCAGTGCATGCAGGTGATCACTCAAACTCAGATGATCATCAGTTCAGCTGAATAAAAAATATGCTATTTACAATGAGAGACAGATTGAAAATTCTGCTCTTGGACAGCATGACAGAAATTGTAATAACAAAATTGGACAGTCCAAAGCCTTCACCAAGAGCAGATTGTGAGTCTGTCTGAAGTTTCAGGAGTGCTGACTTTTGTCTTAGCTTGTATTTTCAGAGGAATACATTTTAAAGTGAGTCAATGGACAAATGAGCATCTTTGGCAGTCTAATACTAAATATAAAATTTTGTATATAGGGCTTTTGATGAGATGTAAAATACAACAAGTTATGCTCTAGTGAAATTTTTCCATTTAAAAGCAGTGATTCTATTTCAACATTGTCAGACACTTTGCAGCAACAACATACTGTGCAATGCATCAGGTTTTTTGCTACCTAAAGGCTCTATTCTAGTCAGTATCAAAAATGTACTTACTTTTCTATCTGGGCCTCATTTTTCAAAAAAAAGGACTCTCATCCTATTTATGTTGCTTGGCTCCACAGAACCCTCGCATGACAATGCACGAGTACTGAGACCTGTTATAAGGGAGCGGCTACAAATTCTGCCACTGATGCCATATTGAATGGTATAGATAGAACACCCTAAATACTGTGAGGAAGCACCAAATATGTGGAGAAGCAGACAGCAAAGCTAAAGATATGGAAATTAGAAATAAATGCATAGAAAGAATCACTGAAAGACAGAGATAAGCATTCAATTCTAAATGTATTACTTGCATGTTTTATGTATGCAGTGTTCACATTTCTAGTTCAAACCTAACTATCTTTTCCCTTGACACCCACTTCCACCAGCCCAGAGTCTTCAGGAAAAGAAATCTTGCAGCTCTAAAGGGAGCGAAAACACTTCCTGATGTGCTAAGAGAATACCCTAAAAGCAAAACAGATTTCCTTTGTTGTTTCTTTATGGTTTGCCATTTTGCCTTTTGCAAACTTTGGAAAGCAACTTTAAAGAACTGACAGGCTGAGAAAAAAAAAAGGCAGTATTAGCAGTAAAGGGAAAGGGGAATATTCTTAAAATCATATTCTGCTATAAACTAATTATTTTCTGCTAATCAAATGCTAAAACTGTAAAACTACTACCCAACATAACACTGAAGTACAAAGAAATAAAATTAGCCCCCCTGTCTTCCACTGCCTAACTGTTCTAAATACGAACTATAATGCAAATGTGGAGAGCTGTATGATCTCATTGTCCTCCATCAATGAAGGTACTTAACAAGTGCTTTTTAGGAAGGTTTGACTAACAGGTGGACAGCACCTGTCATGATTTAGTCCTTTTGGCTGGTTCTGCCTGCAGGGAGTGGATGCCATTGATTATCAGCAGATACTAATGGCCAGATGCAAAGAGATGCAGGCAATTACAGAGCATTCAGTATTGAATAATAATACATTCAATGAGTACTTAAATAATGGCACAATGAGATATTTAAGAATGGATTTCTAACTGACAGTATATTGAGTGCCAGAATACATCAGTCAGACACTGGAGAAAGGCATACACCTGAAATCTTATCTCCAGCCTCATCTGAGGACAGCACTTTGTTGCCTCTCTAAAAGTGGCATTCAGAGCATGAACCTGCTTCCATTCCTTAGGACTAAGGCTGTCTGGGGCATGGGCTTCAATGTCTCACTGCCTAAATAAAAGTAATCTTCTGAGTGCTTCAAGCACCTACAAACTTAAGTCAAAATGTGTGATGTCTAACAAGGCAGCAGTTTTTAAAGGAATCAGTTTTACTGATGTGAGAACAGAACTCCTTGCAATAGCCACACCTTTCAGTGTTATATTTTCCATTATAAAGTAATCTTCACTTTGTTTTCAGAATTAAGAACTTCAATATTTAGGAAAAATTATTAATGCCTACACTGTGAGTTTATTTTTTATGACTATAGGGCTAAAAATTCTCTTTTCTTACCTTCTCATAACCTGAACAAACTAGAGTCAATTTTCTTTTTAATTTCTCTTCTGCTTCTACCACTTATTGCTGGGCAGCCAAGATTCCCGCTCTTGGAGTAACACCCATTCTGCTGTTCTGTGACCCTCAACATTGGCTCTTTCATGACTGGAAAGGGAAGTAAAACATATCCCTAATTTTCTGAATTACAGATCCCGTCAGATTTCCAGATGAGTGAGCACACAGTAATGCCAAGGCCTCTAAGAGAGGATCTCCACTGAAAGTGTCATGTTTATTGCACATGAGCACCATGAATTCACAGTGCACAGTACACAGGTAGCAAGGACAAAACCTCTTTGGACAGCACTGGGCCCGTGGGCTACATCTAAGTCAACTAAAAGATGACAGTACTGATCACACTGATATATGAGCATATGTATTTGTATTTACCATTTTAGCTACTGCCATTAAAACACCACTGGTCATATATATGTATATACGTATATATGCCTTTTGCATGCAAGGTTCCTGTCATGAGGATACTAAGAAAAGCAGGAGGTTTGTGTAATGATGAAAATCCTTACTACCTGCCTAACCACAACATCCAGGAGGAAACAAAGAACAGGGGAAAACCCTTAAGACTAACAAAAACAAATGCCAGAGCTTGAGAAAACAGGATGTAAAATAACCAATTTTTATCAACTTTGTTGTTGTATTTTATACTCCAAAAGGAAAAAACCCCTATTCTTCAGAAAGAGCCAGGAACATTGCAATACTCCTCTTTAACAGGTTCTCCAAAAGCAAACTTCATAAATGACTGTGATGAAGAAGAAAGAAATCCCACTGGGAAGAGATGGCAAGCCTGAAGATAGTTTAGTTGTGAGTTTAAACGTTTCCAAAGCATTAGTTTCTTGCTCTTAGAAACCATTTAGTAAGAGTATCTCAGAGGGATGCAGTTACCAGTAAGGAGATAACAAGTGATCATGGTTTAAATTACAGTACTATAAAGGACACATATAGAAACATTTGTATTCTTGGCTTTTTTTTTTCTCACTGCAATTTATAGTCATTGAGTGCTAATACGCAGCACTTTCAACACCAGCTTTTGTTGATCAAACAGCCTTGAATAACAGTATGAAATGTTATGGTTTTAATAAAAAAAAGTAAAGACTGTGAAACTAGGTTTCCTTAAAACAAAACACGGATGCCCTGAATTGTAAAAGAATAAGAGAAACAAGCTTAACCTGATGTTATAAGGAGGTTTGCTTCATCTTTAGTGGAAAGTGTGAAGTTTCATCAAGATTAGGTTTTCAGACAAAATGCTTTATTTGGCATTTTTGATCTCTAGAAACTGGTAAAGGTATTAAAATTATCCTATACCATTATTAAATAGTTTTCCAAGTTGACCAGAGATTATTTCACATACCAAATAAATTCTGTTCATGCTCCTGCCAGGTCTGTTTTCCAGCAGTGTTGACAATTCCTATGTGACTAGCCTAAATATATTTTCCCTTAAAGTACCTGGAGCTATTAGGGCACAAACAAACAAAAAACCCTGTTCCAAACAACATGAGTGTCTCAGGGATATAGAACTGCATGAAGGCCTCAGAGGGAGAAGTCTGCCAGAAACTTAGCAGAGTTCACATAAACATCCTGCGGTCATCAGCACAGCCAAAGGTAGAATCCAACTCTGAAACCCAATTCAATTTATGTACACAGAACATACCAGAAAAGATCTGGATTTAGACAGGTATAAAAAGGAAGCAGGAGGAAAATATTCCAGTATGTTAATTTTACTTTCACTTACTAATATGTAGGTAAGCAAATACATCCCACTGCAGGTCTATAGACACAGGAGGCCTATTTTCTGAAACAATAAGCTCCTCTGAATGACCTAACATGCATTCTTGGTGACCTAATTGCAACAGACAAATAGTGTTATGTTTATGTTCTGAAAAAAAGGAGAGTGTTTAAAGATGCTCAGCTTTATATAAAAATATTTCAAGCTGGTAAATGAAAGGGTTTCAATAAAAAAAATAAAATTCCAAATACGATTCCTCTAACTTCTATTGAATTTCCAGATCAGATCTTCATAAGAATGTGAAGTACCTTTAAAAAAAAAGAGAAAGCTAGCATGCAGAATGAGATTGCAAATATAAAGATAGATTTTTGCCTTGTTTCCAGTGCAGAAGTGGATAACCAGATTCTAATGCAATGGCAATAGAGCCATTGACTAGGAGATTTAATGTTAAATGATGTGATGAAACTAGCATAGATACCATATCAAGTAACAGCATTCATTGCAGCCACAGCTTCCCAGATTCCACACATTTTTTTCTGGTTGAAAACTAATTTAGTGCAACCCTTATTTTCTAATGTTAAAAAGCCCTATCATATGATACTTTTTATCTCTGCAAATAGTTATACTAGCTCTGAAACTGGAATCTACAGCTTATTGGTGGACAACCTAGAGGTTCTACAAGAATTTCTCAAGGGAGATGTTGCATGAGATAACCATATCATATAGACTCCACATCACAATTTAGACTGTGTGACACAAAAAATTACTCTTTCCCTCCTTATCTCATTTCCTATTCCACTTCTTCTTTTGTATGCAGCAGAAATACATTGGGCTCTTATCCATTAACTGTGTGGAGGTCCTTCCTTATATCTCACCATCAATGGGTACAGAAGTCATCTAGCATAATTTCTAGCAGGAATCCAATTTTCAGTTTTGGTTTTTCACCTTTTACTGCAGTAAGAGCAGGGCCAGCAACTATCACCACTGGAAACAGGATGAAGTTTGGTCAGGTCACCTGTCATGAGTTTAGCAGTCCCCATCCTTCCAAGAATCTGCATTTTTTTTTGTATCAGTAGTTTGGGAGTTATCTACCTGTTCCACTTATGAACCACTTTTATACAATTATTTTTCAATCCTTAAAACTTTGAATGTGAAAGCTTACTAGTTAAACTACATAAAAAAAATACATCACCCTTCACATTCATGTGATTTTCCTCCTATGAAACGCAGAAGACATTGAAGCTTGTGATTTGAGTCAGGTAGTATGGCAAATGTCATCCATAAAACTTGCTATCCCTGATGCATTTTCTGTATTAATAAAAGCTGCCACTGCATTAGCACTTTATTAAAAGCAAGTAATTATGACTCTTCTTTATGAAAATGTAACGCTTGCAAAAATTCAGTCTCAGCCAATCGAAATGAAAACTAGTCCTGTTAATAATCCTCAGGAACAATTAGGCTCTGTGGACTCAAGCTTATTTTGCATAATGATATAGATCATAGAATCACTTAGGTTTCAAAAGGCTTCTAAGATCATCGAGTCCAGCCATTAACCCAGCATTGCTAAGTCCACCACTAAGCTATGTCCCTAAGCACCACATAAACGTCTTTTAAATACCTCCAGGAATGGTGACTCAGTGCCTTCTCTGGGCAGCCTGTTCCAATGCTTGACAACCCTTTTGGTGAAGAAACTTTTCCTAATATCCAATCTAAACCTCCCTTGGTTCAACTTGAGGCCACTTCCTTTTGTAGTATCACTTTTTACTTGGGAAAAGACACTGGAACTTGCTTCGCTACAGCTTCTTTTCAGATAGTTGTAGAGGGCAGTAAGGTCCCCCTCAAGCCTCCTTCTCCGCAGGCTAAACAACTTGAGTTTCCTTAGCTACTCCTCATAGAACTTGCACCCCATCACGTGCACATGCACCCACCAAAAGAATTTTCCTAATTTTCAATTTAAATAAATTAAAACAAAACAGCCATATTTAAAATGCCAGACTTAATAAACAAATCCCTTCTTTTTAAAGTGAACTCAGACAACTTTTATTTGTTCTGGTTGTAAAAGTCTGGATTTTCCCTCCTCCACCTTTGGCACCTGTTTTTAAACAGGATAGTTTAAAAACAACTCTGTGCCAATTGTCCAAACCACAGCAGGTAGTACAGTCTTATGAATGAGACTATTCAGCAGGCTGACTACATGCTCCAGTGAGTACACTTGAAAAAGCAGCTCAGTTACACCTATTTTTCACCAAATATTTGGAAGATTCCCCTAATTATGGGATACCAAAGGAAGCTGCATGAACTTTTTCACCTTTGGGAAAGTAGGAGTGGTTCCCCCCCCTTATTTTACCATGGTTTCTACTTTATTTGCTGTGGTCCAGGGGAGTCTGACAGAAATTGTGAGTCCAGCAGGCACAGAGGTAGAACAAGATATTAAATAATCTAATAAAAATAGGAGAAAAAATAGAGCATGGATTAAAAAAAAAGAAACCACATAAAAATAGTCCAATACAACTATTCAGCAATTTTTACATGAATGTTCTTTTTAAACAAGAACATAATGAACTTATTAAAATAGAAAGAACACTTGGTTGCAGTAATTTTTAAAGACAAGTGATATATTTCATGTGATTAGAAATCATTTAACACATCCTATGAAATGATACAGACCTACAGAAAACTAGGTTCCCTCCATTACTCCCAGGAATGTCTGACTGGATTTTAATCCAAAGCAAATTCTTACAGAAAAGCTTTATAAACCATTGTATTGACACAACTGGGAGTGCAGTTAACATCAGTCAAAAGGCTAAACATGAGCATCTCCAGCTAGAACTAACTGGAAACCTTTTTAACTGGTTATATTCAAGTAACACCAGAAACAGTTTTGTGGAACTCCCATGTCAAAATCCAAAGTAAAATCTTTGCATTTACTTAGGCTAATCAGAGGTCAGGCCCCTGGAAATTTTATTTTCCTAAACCATGCACAAAGTTAACTGAATACTTCCGCTTTTCCTCCCCATGCAAGTCCTGCCATCACCTGCATGTTTAAACTTTTAAATAGAACTAGTGAAATACAAAACTTTATATATCTGAACACTTACACTACTTAATCAGAAAAGCATTTGTGGGGAAAAAGGATGAATATTAATATATAAAACCAGCTTTGTGTTTTCAGTATCTTGAAAGTGATCAGCTTTCAATTAAAGCCACACATCTGATACGAGTTTCAAATTAACACATTCATTTGAACAGTACTTGTTGTATTTACTTTCAGGAGCAAGGGAGGGAGGCAAAAATGAGGGAGGAATAAGGCCAGGTCAGCAGCATACCCAAGGTACTGGAAAACATCTTCTCTAACACCAGTACTTCTGTTTGTTATCTTTTACTCTATTACCAGAAATTCTCTAAGCTGGGTGCAGATTATCCTATCTTTATACAAGCATAATGAATGGGGCCATAAACAATGTAATGTTGTTAGAAAGCATTCATTAATAATACAGGCTGACACTGAGGACTGCATCATCAGAAATTCATGTCAGTCTCAAAGCTTTCTCTATAAACTATGTGAAACACATCTCCTTTTGAGGTTTCGGCAAGGTTATTCAATGTCTCTGCAAATTAACTCAGCCAGAACACGACTATAAATATTTAACTGGGTGTCATCTATTTAAATATACTGCTATACTAAAAAGAGCTCTTGTGATCAACAGTTACCTGAGCTGAACAGAACAAACTGGTCAGCAGTCAGTTTTGCAGTGCCAGAATAAATACAGACCATCTTTCCATTACTACTTGAAAGGAGGACATTTATTCAACCACAATTACAAGTGTTAAAAGTATAAGGACTTTAAATCTATAAAAAGACTAGTACAGGGCTGCAGGAATAACAGAGTTTGTTTTGGTTTGTTTAAGAGAATTCATTATTGTATCTCAAAATACGGACACAGATAGGACTGCACAGCCCTACAGATTACCTCAACAAGACTCTTAATTACAAAAGATGACAAGCATTCTTAAACTCAAAAGAAATCTTATTTATTTTTCAATTATCAAGGTAAATATTTTCTTCACCAAGTTGTTTTCTAGTCCTGTGCAGTCCAAGCTGCTGGTGTTGGAACAGAAATTACCCTCCATGTAAATACAAAGTTATAATATATACAAAATAAAAAAAACCCCAAACATAAAACCATCCAGATTTTCCACAGCTATCAAATTGACAATATTCCCTGCTTCCTATTCCTTTGGTTTCCTTTGACTGCGAGCAGTAAGAAGCTGAAACCCCTCTGCATTAGTTTTGCCCATCAGGTACAGTGGAACACTGTTCCCTCTGCACTCCCACTGCGAGCTTACCTGGCTGCTATCGTGGGAGCATGAAAACACTTCTCACCATTGTGTGACAGGAAGGGAGAGAGGACAGTTTTAAACCATGGAATTGAGATGATTTAGGAGTTTCCAGAGTGTCATAAAGCACACCACAAACTAGGAAACCCAATTATTCCTTTAATTTCATGGCAAGCTTTCAAACTTCTCGTGGAAATTCTTAAGCATCTTTCTTGGAAAGCTTAAAATTGGAGACTGGATAATTCATTCACCAGAGATGGCGCTAGAAGCTGTTACAGCCCTTTGTAAAACAGCAGCTACCAAGAGTTTTGGGTATAAGAATTTTACTAGAGGAAAATTTCTCACAGACTTCAGTCTTCAAAGTTACTTCAAGCAGATAAGAAAATTGGAACTGACAACATCAGAAAGCAGTAGTAACAGATCCTGAGCCAGAAGCAGCAAAATAATTGTGTATTCTTATTAAGTGTTTTGATTTTATATCATGAATAACAAGTTCCTCCTTTTTAAACTGAAGGAAAAATCTCCCACCAGCACATTCATTCTCTCCTCTTTCTTCACAGCTGAAACTACCTAGTCAAAACAAGGGATAACACAATCCTACACACACCAGGTTCCTTGCATACCAGTTTTTCACATAAAGACTAACCATAATCTTGAAAAAAAAATTAGGATTAAGACTAAAGGCCAATTATCTAAAATAAGACAAATTCTAATTTAAAGTTGTGAATTATTATTTTCAGAGAACTCAGTTCTTTGAAAACTAAGCACATGGTTTGTGTTTAGTTGGTACAAAAATCAAGATCACATACTCTAAGTCAAAACAATAAATCTAAGCATATTCACATTGAAAATTCTCAGCATCAAGAACATACTTGGCCAGTTCCCAACTACTGCAAGGACCTAGTCCAACCTTTTCTGGAGTTTTGCTTTTCAGCTTTCTCTTTTTTTGAGGGATGCATGAGAGCAAATGGTTGCTGCTTTTATTACAGTTTATGTTTAATTAAGATGTTCCTCACTTCTTCCTTGTAAGCAGTTGCTTACTGTGGGACTCATTCAAATCACTTTTGACTAAGTTGCAGGATTGTGGTGAAAGTTAGTTTTATTTCCGAAATCACGGTGTCACTTCCACGTTATACATTTTCACTGACTCTGTGGGAGTAAGACACCAAAGCAACAAGGGGTTTTAGAAAGCATGCATAAGCGCATGCTTTCCAACAACATTCAACAACAATCTGAACATCCAGTCATCAAATGAGATGAAACACTGCAGATTGCTGCAAATGGCATTAGAGGCTTAGACTTCAGTACCTAATTTCATGTGATCCAGACAGATTCTGAGTCTTTTTATTGCAGTTAAGCTTAGGGCTGAAGTTATTGCATCATCATAACACATACCATGACTACCCTTTATATGGGAAGATGCAGCCAATACACAACTATAAAGCAAGTTTTGGAGTAGTGAAATGGATCAAATTTTGTTCCTAACTATTATGGTTGTGGGACAGAAGGGAGCAAAGACACCTCCATTTGTAAGCAAAGACAACTTTCTAAATGCATATCCATAAAACAAAAGCATCTGAAGGTTTATATTTTGAAAACAGGTTTGCAAATAATGTTTCTTGTTTAAAATGTGCTGTTACTGTAAATAGATATACACAAGTATGTCTACTGCATGTATTTTTGCATGTGCAAATATATACCGAAGCACACCCTTCATAGGCACACTTATTGCTAAATGCACATTAGTGCTCTGCCAATATAAAATATCCACAGGAACAAGAAAAACATACAAAAGCAGTGAATTCCAGTTCTACCTCAATTTCCCATACCCACAAAAAACAAAACCTCAAACCAAAGAACTAGCATAAGGTAGCACAATAGGGTGGAGTTAATCACAAGGACAACGGCTTTGCCTGTATACCTTTTGACCCCACAATCATTCCTATTTATGCAGAGACACACAGAGATTATTCACCTTCTTGCCCAGGAGCCAAACAGGAAGTGAGGCTGCTGGGCTAATATCAGTGTACATTATTGATGCTTTTGTGACATAAGTGTGTCTGCTTTGGGGGTATTTATGAATTAGGCGAGAAATTAGCATGAAACTGTGTGTGCATAAAACTGTCGCCTGCTGTTCTTAACTTTCTTAACCAAATATTGTCAAATTAGCAACAACCACACTTCCCACTGAGGGCTGTATATTTAAATGCTTTAAAAAAATCAAAAGCTATTTTTGGATTTATATGAACCAAAAAAGGGTCTGCAGTTGTGTTTCTTCAAGGAGGAAATAAACTTTATGCCCATATATTTGCTACCTCTGTCAAAAGGTAGCAATCGACTCATCACTGAGATTCTCATTTAAGTTTATAGACACTAATTTTTTAAATAAAGCAACTTGAGAAGTTACACAAAAACTTGAGGACAGAGCTTCCTTCTCCAAGAGACTAAAAGGAACTGAATGCACATATGCCATCTCAGACATGCAAACGTTCTCTGAAAATCGCTGACCAAATCAGGCACTAAAGCTTAATGGAAAAAGCAGGCTTCAGTCTAAAGATCCCTGCAGCGGAAAGGATTTATTTACAAAAATAGAACATAATGTAGTTTAGAGGATGGCTAGGAAGAAGAATAGAAGAAAAGAACTGTTCAACAATACATTGAATAAATTACTGCAACAGCCTAAGTTAAAACATTAATCCAGTCCTCTAGTAAGCAAATGTATTAGCACAATTGTAAGCAGAATAGACTTGATGGTCCATTGGTCTCTCTCAGTACAGTAACTTGTGTTCTAGGATATTTGCCATAACACATAAAAGCCAAAAAAGCTGAAGAGTGTGGAATTAAACAAAGACATAAAGCAGGTAAAAATCAGCCCATGTTAACCTGTCATTCCACAGGGTAGCCACACGGTTCAAGGCCACCAGTTCACTCTTTTGGCTGGAATAGTAATAGGTGTCCCTCCTGTACCTACCCTGCATGACAACTGTACTGTTATTAACTTTTCTATAATTCCTACAACACTGAATTCCATATATCAATATAAAAGAACCCTGCAATTGCCAAAGGAGTTTTAATACATAGATATATGAAGGTATTTTTGCTGAAAGCAAAGTGCACTATATACTTAGTTCTACAGTTTCATCCTAAATCAGAAAAGCTTGTTTCTTGTCTCTTACCGTGCCCTTCAATTTTAAATGACATTTCAGAGTCACAAACAATTCAAGGACTGAAAATTACTGCCTGTTTAGTACCTAACATTAATAAAGTGATGCTGAAACACTGTAAGACTTTTTGAAAATCTCTATGATTTATTCAAAATAAGAAGTCACAATCTGTGCATACAGTCCATTAAGCAAGACTGGTTTAACAAAATCTCTTAACAGCTAAAGCTATTATCAAGTTTGAACCAACAGTAAAAAACAAAGGTAGTTTAAATTTGCTAAACTGAACCCCCCAAACATCAGGCTGTGAAACACTTGCAAATTCAAGCAGTATGGATTTCAGTACATTCGTTAAAACTGGACACAGTGAAGCTCCCATTGTGTAAGGTAAGTTTGCATTTTAAGATTACATAGTACATAAACATTACATGCATACTGTACCTTCAGCATCAAAATCGAAGTCTAGAAATATAATGTGAAGACAACAATCACCTAAAATAATAACCTTCAAAGTTATCAGGTTCTCACACAACTATATTATAAACATCTTAATTGATTCTAAGTTCTTCACTCGTATCCCAATTAACAATTACTCACATAAGTAGTCTCTACAGACTTTAGAGGAGTTACTTCTGACAGTAATGGCTCACCAAAATTCAAAATGTATAGGTATTTCCTTGAAACATTTACAGAGAAATTTAAATGAAGCACTTCAAATTACAAACCTTACTTACTAGTTCATGCTTTTTCCCAAATAGCTTTTCCCAATTACCTTTACCAATTCTAAAAACAGAGGGACCATAAAATTTTAGAAAAAATAAGCTATCTCATAAACAATAAGAAATCCAAAGCAAGACCAAAAAAACCCTAACAACCCCTCCCCTTTACAGAATCTAGGATGACTGCCCAAAATAGCTCCCCCCCACCCCTAAAAAACACACTTATACACACACAGATAATTACTGCCTACTGATTTTAGGGGAGGAGCTTATGCCCAGCAGGCACCCAACTAAGGGGAAAACCATATAAATACTCAAGGGTGACACTTGAAATCATCAGCTTCTGTTCACTCACCAGTGGCAGAAGAACTCCTCAACAGAGGAGGATTCACTGCTCTACCACTCTGCATTGGAGCTCCACAACATTTTGGTATGTTATGATTTCATTTCATTCTCTTTGGTTTCAAAGGTAACTTCTATTGATACCTGTTTTCTGGCTGGAGAGGGAAGAGGCTTGATATTTAAGGGCCACTGACAGCATCCTCACTGCCACTGGGGCTGTTTGGAAGGCTACAGATAAAACCCTGATTTTAAGCAGGACACTGTGAGACTTTTGCCACTTCTGCTGAAGGACCCAGGACTTCATCCTTCATTTGTTACAGCATTAGACAGAGGTAGTAAGGTCATAGTGGAGTGTCTATGTATTGCCACTGAAAACTTTTCTTTATTTCAGGAGTTTTGATATATGCAACTCCTGAACTTTTGGAGCTCTAGTTTAAATAATCACTGTTTCTGAAGACAGTTGTCTTGAATAGACTGGCACTCATGAAAAATTACTCTTTTCCTAAGAGTGAGACTGTTGCCTGTAAGCTATCTATACAAGAGCTCTATCATTTGAAGTGATAGCAATACTGATTCCCTTTTTCTTAGAGGATTTTTCAGAACTAATGAAAGTAGATGGAAGTAAGCACAAAATAATGATACTTTTAATACCAATGCCTTAAAAAACTCATTTATTCATGCTCAAGAAACAGAACTGAACAGCTTTTCTTTACAACAAACTTTTTCTATCCTTTCTAACAGAAACAGATTTGGAAACATGCATTTACAAATATCTTTATTGCTGCTGCTTTGTCTGAACATTGTCCATGGTAGTGATGGATATTTCTCTGAGCGATATCAGAAACAATCCAGCATCAAGGGGCCACATTTTCTACCATTCAATGTAAAGAGTCAAGGTATGTTTACGACTTTTTCATAATTAACACAATTACTTACATGAACAAAAGCCCTTTGTTTATACTGTTGACATTCAACTTTCACTAACAGTTTAGGTGTATTAAAATAATGTTATCACTGTAGAAAGAATTTACAAGGGCTCTGAAGTTGCCTCCTATTGACAAACACACACCTGCCAGACAAATTTTTTACACAATAATAAATGAAGGCACCTAGAGCTGAAACAAAATAACAGCTCCACATCTCATCTTCAGTAGTGAGAGTAACACGATTATGTACATAATGCTAATCATCTTCAACTTTCTTGATTCAACACTGGGGTTTCTAACAACAGATCTGTCATCTACAATATTCAGGAAGAACTTCTGCATGTTTTTTCATGTTTTTTTTCTACTCAAAACAGGCCTTAGGTGTGAATTTGAATTTCTTTGATACCCATGGGCAAATGAAGACCAGTTTGAAGCCTAGAAAGGCAAAATATATATATATAGTTATAAAAATGTGACACAAACCTCTACTTAATTTTTTCATGAGTTATTTGACTAATCCCATACTAATATAAAAATTCTAGCTTTATCATAAAAAAATCTCTTCATTGCATGTCAGTCCTGTGACAGATTGTACAGGCAATACATTACTGCAATGCTATGCATTGTGGCATCATATTTCTGGTTATCCTCTCTGTCCTTGTAAGTCAAATGGGTGGCTACACCAAGTGTTTGAAACTTTTTGAGTTCTATTTTATTCTTCCATGCTTAGCCCAAACTTTTTTAAAAACTTGAAATCAAAGCTTCTGATCAGTACTGTCTATTCCAAATTGTCATCACTAATGTTAAGAGAACTAAATCTTCCTTGTAAACATTCTGCTTTTCCCCTTGAGAACAGCATAATTTTCTTTCAGACATCACAGGCTATTCAGAATACCTTTCATTTTTTGCTGTGTCCCATGGACTTTTAGTTGTAATAATCACACAGGCAGAAATAAGGAAACTGAATGAGGGACTGGGAAAATAACACTTGTAAATAGTCTTCTCTTAGAAAAATGACACACAAGCAAATCTAGAGAGTAGAACTGCTGCTGCTCAGGGCATTGCGTCCACATTACATACATTTAGGAGGCTTTGTTTCAGAATAGCTCTAATCTGATCCTATGGACTGTCTGCTACTGTGCAGGACACATTGAGTCCAAAGTGACTCTACACAAACTGGTATCACCACTGATCTCATATCAAGCAGATCCAGCCCACATGCTCCAAGAATCTCTGCAGTAAGAACCAAGTGAAAGCAGCATGGATGGGAAACTTACCCCCTATAATGTTCTTCTGGGCTGCACCAAAATTCTGTCACAGTTTCATCCACTGACTTCAACACAAGGACTTTCTAGAATCCTAACAGCACTCCTAGATCAAATTTAGGTACATGCACATAAATAGCTATTCTGAGGACTTACTAACTAGAATTCTCACTGAGAATGCTGTATTATCTCCCTCTCCCCTCAATAACTTTTCATGTTTCTCCATGACTTTGTTCAGAATAACTTAAATATTTATACTATTTTTTAAGTGAAGTACAATATTTACCTGGTTATCCTCTACCATACTTCATTTACTTCTTCTCTAAGGGTTTTTTTCCCTCTATAGAAAACATTTGGAAAGGGGGAGATGAATTGTCCTGAACTAAGTTTTCACTTTATATACTAACACAATATAATGTGAGTGAAAATTCATATTTAGAATGAAAACTATTATTATAAAAATCTGAGAAGTGTAAAGTGTTGTCTATTTAGGAAAGGTAATAAAGACTATATACTAGAGCTCAAAAGCAGGAACAGCCTACAGTTTTACAAAAGTGAGTCCAGTAATTCAAAAGTGCTTGACAGATTTTCATTTGGCAAACAAGCATCAAATGGAGGAGGACTGTTATTCTTGAGTCTGGAAAACAAGCATCCTATATAGAGTTTTTACAAGAATTCAATTAGAGATCATCACTTCTAATCAGAGGTGATCTCTGAAGAATAAAACAGGAAGCTACAGAACCAGATTAATCTAGCTATTGCTTAGTGAGTTCTTCCATATGCAAGCAGCTCAAGTAGCACATGGCAAGCATTTCATCATAGCTAACTTTTCCTATTTGATCACCAAACATCGACTTACACAGATTTAGTTACCAATAGATTTCCTTTTTGTTTTGTAAAGCTTTGTGAAAAAGCAGCCTGGAATTGAAATTTTAGTCTAGGCTCAAACTGGTGACTCAGGGCAGCATGTAATAGATAATACAATTTCAGTTGGCAACCAAAGCCTATTAAATCTTCATTTAATTTGATGAAATTGTTTTAACAGTTTTAAAAATCTTGTTCTTGACAGCCCTCCAGTTAGTCAGAATATAATTCCTTTTTCTTTATGTATTTAATGTCACATTTTTTTAAAATTACCAGAACACAATTTTTTAACCAGTATTTCTTTGGCTTGAAATATTTGAAAAGTCCAAGTTGAAAATGGTAATTGAATTAGGTCTGACTGTTCAACAGTGTTTGAATAAGCCATTATTACAGGTTATTTTAAAGTCTGCATACTTAATTCAATACATATATAGTGTTTGACTGTACTTACAGAATGTTTAATGATTTTGCATCAAGGTATGTGCTGAGACATATAAAAGAGTAGCCAACCAATACTTGAACATTCTTGTTAAAAATCTTATTTCATTAATGTGTTCAACAGTTCTTTCCTCAGAAGAATTATCATTGTCTTTAGACAGCACAGTTAAATTTACAATCTTAATCTAAAAGCAGCGCAGCTTTGAAACAATATAACTCCTCACTAAAGATCTCTGTAACAGGAATGCTGACATAGCTTTTAGCATCTTATGCAGAAAAGACAGCATCCACTCTTTGTGCACCTAGGACTGATACAGTTTCATATAAAATATGGTAAGAGGCAAGAATGAGATGCAGTCTGATGCAATTTGCCACCAAAAAAAAAGTTTGTCAGTAAGTCACAGACCTTGCTTTCTCTGTGTAGGGTTTTAGCAGCTATCCTTCTTTTTATTGCCTTAAGAAGGCTAAGATAGGAAGGTGTGCAAAATATGGTTATATGAATTTGTGCTGATTTTATGCAACAGCAAAAAAAAAGGCACTCTCTGCACTTGCTTGATAAGAACAATCTCCCTGTTAATAGAGAAAGAATGCAATGTAGATCCAACCACAAACGAAAATCAAATGTATTTTATATACATACCTCTATTATTTTTTAAAATACAATATGTACAAGAATAATTTCCTTCACCTGTTTTTGTTTCAAGACTAGCCACAGATTGGAAAATGCAATTTATTATCTAAGAGAGAGCCAAATAGCCATTGCATAAACTTTTACATATGTATATATATATACATATATACATACACACACACACAATAAATACATACACTGCTCTTTCTGTGAGAGTGAAAGGCAAATTATAGCTGATACAATTATCGATCAATTATCAATCTTTTCTAAATAAGCATTAAACAGAATATGTTGTCATTACAAAAAACCACAATCCAGGCTTTTTTTGTATCCTTCAATTTTTATTTTAAAAATCCTTCTTAAATTAACATTCATCATATGTATGCCATTTTGTTCTATAATGCTATAAGTTGCTGCAAACACTAAGTCCATGTGCTTACGATATCTATGTTAATCTTGTATTGTAACGTCCCACAAATCATCCTAATTCCAACATGAAGCTTCAGACTCCTGCAAAGTGCACAGAAAACTAAGCAGTGAGCTTGTTTATTCCTCTATTTGTGACATTTGGCTAAGTGGCTCCATCTGCTGTTTTGATAACTAAAATGAAGTATTAAAAAACAAAACAGCACCTGAATTCTGACAGCAGTAAGAGAAATTATCAGTTGTAACCTTGTCATTGTGTGAGATTTTTATGACAGCTGAAAGCCTCTCAGACAGTATTTGAAAATACAACATTCATATATTTACAAAAGAACCAGAGCCATGGCCCACTTTTGGAAGCAGAGGGCAGAGAAGGACAAAAATCTCACTACTTAAATGTAGCACTAAGTAGTTTCCCAAAAGCTGCTGCACCTGCACGGAGAGCTTTCTGTGGTTTCTTTCATCAAGATGCAAGTCTGGTAATCTGCTGCACCTGTTACCTGGTTGTTTGTTTGGCTTTTTTTTTCACTTACTTAATAGTCTGCATCTACTCACGCAGCACTTTTTAAGCTCTCTGTTGACCCTAAAAGCACTGAAAAAAAAAAAAAAAATAATCCTATAGGCCTTGTAGCTCACATTTCCAACAAATTTGCACTTGTTAGCTGTAAGGGCTCTGCAATACTTTTGCTGGGAATGTCAGCTTCTCAGTGACCAACACAGTAGTTGAAACTTGACTTCTACAAAGCTCAAGTTAAGTTAACCCTTTGCGGGTTTTGCCACGGTGCTGCATGCCTGCAGGTATGTTAGAGATGCCCTGGCTGACCTGGTCTCTTCTCTCCCACAGGTGTGCAGGTACGGGGGGAACAAGGACCTCCTGGTCCCCCTGGCCCCGCTGGACCAAGAGGACAGCCAGGTCCTGCAGGAAAGCCGGGGTTTGGAAGTCCGGGACCCCAGGGCCCCCCTGGTCCCCCAGGACCACCTGGATTCTCTGCGGTCGGAAAGCCAGGTGTGCCAGGTCTGCCAGGAAAGCCAGGAGGCAGAGGACTAAGTGGTGAGAAAGGAGAACCTGGCCCTGCTGGCCTCCCAGGAGCAAGAGGGCCACAGGGACCCCCCGGCACTCCCGGCCCCGCAGGACTGTCTGTGCCCGGCAAGCCAGGACCACAAGGCCCTCCGGGCGCTCAGGGACCAAGGGGTCTCCCCGGTGAGAAGGGAGAGCCAGGCATCCCTGGTGTAAATGGACAGAAGGGAGAAAATGGATTCGGCATTCCCGGCCGCCCGGGGAGCAGGGGTCTTCCTGGCCCACAGGGACCCCGAGGCCTGCCCGGTGCCCCTGGAGTAGGGAAGCCTGGTGAGAATGGCCTTCCAGGTCAGCCAGGTCTGAAGGGTGACCGAGGCTTTCCAGGTGCCCCCGGGGCGGCCGGTCTCCCTGGCCCCCAGGGTCTGCCAGGTGAACCCGGAGAAGCTGGCATCGGCAAGCCAGGGCCAATGGGACCACCGGGAGCAGCAGGCATCCCTGGAGCCAAGGGACATCCCGGACCTGCAGGCTTGCCTGGATCTCCGGGTCTTCCAGGTTTTGGAAAGCCAGGATTGCCAGGGATGAAGGGACACAGAGGGCCTGAAGGTCCTCCTGGCCTTCCAGGACTGAAAGGAGACCAAGGGCCATCTGGTGTGCCAGGAGAGCCAGGGCCGGCCGGGCCACCAGGCAACATGGGCCCCCACGGACTCAAAGGCTTGCCTGGAGAGAATGGCCTGCCCGGGCCCAAAGGCGACATGGGCCCTGCAGGCCTCCCCGGATTCCCAGGGGCCAAGGGGGAACGAGGCCTACCAGGAGCAGAAGGAAAACCAGGATACCCAGGGGAGCAGGGTCTTGCTGGTCCTAAGGGACAACCGGGTCTCCCAGGCCCCAAAGGTGACGCTGGCCATGCTGGGCTACCTGGATTGCCTGGTCCAATGGGTCCACAAGGAGCCAAGGGAGTGCCAGGGATCAATGGCGAACCAGGCCCCAGAGGGCCTTCAGGAATACCTGGGATCAGAGGCCCCATTGGTCCCCCCGGTATGCCAGGAACCCCTGGTGCCAAGGGTGAGCCAGGAGCACCAGGACTGCCAGGCCCAGCAGGTATTTCCACGAAAGGCTTAAGCGGACCCATGGGGCCACCCGGACCCCCTGGGCCTAAAGGCAGCACTGGTGAGCCCGGCATGCCGGGCCCCCCAGGTCCCCCAGGTCCCCCTGGCCAAGCTGTAATCCCACAGGTGCCCGAAGGCTATGTTAAAGCAGGAGAGTCTCGGGAGCTATCAGGAATATCTTTCATTAAAGGAGGAGTAAACCAAGCTCTTACAGGGATGCCGGTGTCTGCTTTCAGTGTCATCCTCTCAAAAGCCTACCCTGCAGCAACAGTCCCCATCAAATTTGATAAAATCTTGTACAATAGGCAGCAGCACTATGACCCCAGAACAGGAATCTTCACCTGCAGGACCCCTGGACTGTACTATTTCTCCTACCACGTACATGCCAAAGGAACAAACGTTTGGGTTGCACTCTACAAAAATGGTTCCCCCATCATGTACACCTACGATGAGTACAAGAAAGGATACCTTGACCAGGCTTCTGGCAGTGCTGTCATTGATCTCATGGAAAACGATCAAGTGTGGCTCCAACTGCCCAATGCAGAATCCAATGGTCTCTACTCCTCTGACTATGTCCACTCTTCTTTCTCAGGTTTCCTGTTTGCTCATATCTAACAACATCCCACTTACCCTGTCCTGACACACTCCCTTCAGACCATTTTAACCGGGTGCTGATCTGATTCATCATTAGCATTCTGTTGCAACTTCAATGTTGCAACAGAAATAGAGGAGGGAGTGAGAAGGTGGAAGAGAGTGGTTCAAACCTAGTAGAATATTGTATGTTCTTAGAAAATTGTCATAAAAAATTTGTTTCAAATGATGATCAATTGTCTGACTGAATGCAACATTAAAATTTTATGAATTAATATAATGCACCAGCCTCTTTTTTCTTTTCTTTTAAAAGAAAAATCAGAATTTCTAACTATCACTTCTCATAACAAATAAAGGATTCTAGATCATATTTCCCCAGACTTGAATTAACTGAAGATATTTTATTCAAAGTAAATGGCCTTAAATACACCACAGTCATCACAACAGCTGGATAATATATTTCAGGAACTTTCTGTGGCCAACTATTCATGAGTAACAACTCTAATACAGTGCATATCATGTCACAGTTTTCATTAATTCCACAGTTCTTATTAATGAATAAGTATCTTGGGGAAAGGTAGATTTACAAATTATTACATCTCACTGAAGATCTAAGACTTTAACAATATGAAAAAGCAACTTGATTTGAAGCCTCAAAATCCCCTTAGCTTTCTTTGATGCGCATTGATGCAACAAACTAGTTCAATATTTTTAAATCTCCCAATATTCCATAAAACTACAATATTCAGAGTACTCTCACCAAACCCAAAGATTAAGAATGTATCTTCACAAGCATACAAATACTTACAAAATCAGAATGGCTTTACCACCTCAGAATTTGAGATAATTCCTACCCTGAATTTTCCAGAACTGTTCATTCCTTCAAAACACAATAGTGTGGGCAATATGTTATACTTATTTGGTAAATTTATCAGATGATGGCGGTAATTAGTCAGCAGACATAACCATATTTACTGTATCTACATAAACTCATGTCTCAGAAACATCAGACAGTTCATTAATCTGTTATGATACTTCATGAACAGTGTATGTCATAAAGTAAATTAGCTTACAAATTATGAAACCATAATAATTTGATGACACATTTCTTCCCGTGACAGTTACCATTCATGTGCTTTAAAAGTATCATATACATCAAATCCTTGAAACTCTCAGAACTATTATAGTTAGTTTAAATTTTTTAAACAGAAGCTTTTAATCCCTTGCACTAAGAGGATATAGACTTACGTTTAAAAATTTTGTGATATTATAATTTCTTCATGAAAGCAGAACTTGAACCTTGTTAGGTTGTGTACATTTGAAATCAGCATTTTCCTAAGTACTTGATAATATGCTGGGATTAATAAAAAAAGATAGGATCCCTTTTTTTGATGGTTGAACCATCATTATCACAAATACATAACATTTTGGAAACTGCAAAGACCTACTGAGAAAGTAACTTGAAAAACTTTTTTTTCCTCCTTTTATTAAGTGCTGCTGCTTAAGGAAGACTGTGGTTTAGGCTATACTTCAGTAAAATAATAAATACTTAAATAAAGAGTGTTACATGATCTACTTATTTTAGCAGCCAAGTAGACATAAGCAAGCAAATTGGTACTATTATATACACTACACACAAATGTTTGTATGGAAATAATACAAAGAACAGTACCATGATTTATAAATAGCAACCATGCAATACTTTTCTTTCAAGCCAAAGTAAAACTGCAGACACTTGAGTCTGTATTGCCTATTCCCATTTTTCTGGCTTAATGTTTTGGGCCAAATACTCATTACAAATCTCTTGAGAATAATCTCTTTTTTACACTTAAAGTTTTCCTGTGCAGCCACTCACATTAGTTCAACAACCCTTTCCAGTATTTAAACACAGCATGTGCTGCCGCCCATACATTCAACCAATCTGGAACTTTTGTTTCAGAAACAAATATAAGGACTGGGTATGGGAGCTGGAAAATACGACTTAGTAGTTGTGAGGTTTCTGGTTAATTGCTTTACATATGAAATGTATGCCAAAACACATGTTTAAAACTGGCTGGGAGATGGTTGGTGCTCATAATTACATTGCTGCCCTGTGACTGCAATTAACTAACAGGAAACTGGGCCCAGACAGTTTTCTTAAAAGCACAGTTCACTAACCGTTATCGTCCATTCACTTTAAATCAGGTTTTGCCCTTTAATGTCTTTGTTACTCAAATATATAGGACTTCAAATAAGTCTACAGCTTGGTACCATATGCTCAGTTTTTTGAAGTATTTTCAAAATTGCTCAGATGTTGAGTCATTAAGAAAGCAACTCTTAAAACTGAAAACCTAGAGACTATACAGCAAATTGTGGCACAAGCACAACTTATACTTTGATTTTAGCTCCAGATTCTCAATTTATAAGGTTTCTTGAGGAGGTCTGTAAGATCTCTTTTCTTTGCTGACCAGTGACAGAACCTGAGGTAATGGCCTGAAGTTGTGCCAGGGGAGGTTTAGGTTGGATATTAGAAAAATGTTCTTCACCCAGAGGGTGGTTGAGCACTGGAACAGGCTCCCGAGGGAAGTGGTCACAGTACCAAGCCTGACAGAGTTCAAGAACCATTTGGACTAGACTCTCGGGCCCATGGTGTGACTCTTGGGATGATCCTGTGCAGGGCCAGGAATTGGACTCAGTGATCTCTGTGGGTCCCTTCCAACTCGATATATTCTGTGATTCTGTGAAGATCTTTAATATTTTCTCCACATGAAGATCAGCAATCTACCTAAAGATAAAGCCCTTCCAGAAACCCCATCTCCTCTGGATCATGGGCAGTGGAGGAAAAAAAATCCAACATTAGGTTAAAATGAAAACATAAGAGCCTGTAATAGTACAGCAATCACTTCCAAAGAAGTACTGTAATTTCTGAAGCCTTAAGTGGTCAAAAATATGAAGCAACAAAAAAATCCCTTCTTTCAGTATTTAGCTGGAAAGCCCAGAAAGGAACTGTAACAAATGCACTTGCTTCATTGTTGCAGATTTACAATTAAGACAAATAAAGATATCTCATCACTGCTACATCAACATTAGGAATTAATAATGTTTTGCAGGATTTTTTGAGGATTCTTTCTTTCTGGCCAAAAAAGCAACTTTGCTTTTTGTTTCCCACATTTGAAGTTGCATATAAAAGATAAAACACACATACCACAGACATCTTGATTAATCAAGATCATAAATTTGTCATCTAAAAAGTGTGTATCCCATCAAGCCTTCTTATGGGCAATTTATGAAGTCTGCTGCCATATTAGTCATGATCTTTTTACTTCCAAAATGAAATATACTCTTATAAACTGATTGAAAATATTACAAATATATAATTTTAACTATATAAGCACAAATGCCACAATTTTCAAAAGTGTCAGGAAAATTACAGGAAAAGACAACTATGCAGGAGAGAAAAAGTAGTCTTTAAGATAAGAAATTTTAAAAAATTCTGCTTTAAGAAGTTATATCAGACAACATTTGTCTAAAAAAAGCCATTGATTTTTCTGTCAAAAAAAACATCAAATATCACATCTAAAAATTTTCACAAGGAAATGCTTCAAGCTCTCATTAGTCCTCTGAAGAGCAAACTTTGTTTCTGTAACATATTGAGGACCTGTGCCCACATATCTTCCTAGTGTAAAACACACTGCCCTATGATGTTTACTTTAAAACTGTTCTTTACTAATGTCTGTAGAAGATGCACTAAATGCAAAACATACCAGGTAACATTAAACACCTTACAGTATCAAAATATTCCAGTAATAAAGATTTACAAAATGGATTCTCAAATAATTTAATGCCCAGCTTAGATATCAATTGAAGAGGGCATTCTTGCAGGTATTATTAAGAAATGACCACATTGCAGATATGAATATCTGCGTTGATTGCTATGTGACATCAAGCTTTTCTGATAGTATTGTTTCATAGACTGTCTTTTTTTTTTTTACTTATTTTTCACAAAGGAATGTCTGAATAACACAAGACTATTTTGGAACCCTCTTACTTTCTTCTTGCAAGCCTCAGTTTTTCACTGCTTTGCAGGTAGAAGAGTGGGTTAATACACTTCATGCTGAGTCAGGACAATCATGCCTATCTGAAAGAGCCATTCAAAAAAAATATCATAGGGCAATTATCTAAGGCAATTACCATAGCTAAGACAATGAAAAGAAAAATCCATCAGACACCTGATTATGATCAAAAAAATCATGTGAAAAAGAGAAGGGACATAGAGAAACAAGGGCATACTGACAACACATCAAAGAGAACTGCAAACACTTAGTGGATTTCAAAAAATAAAATGGTCAGTCGTTCTGCTCTGTCACTGACAATGGCACCACTAAAACGGCATTTCGAGTTGGGAACTTTGTGTCTCCTCAATTGACCACTTAGTAAGTTTGCTTTTGAAATTTTACCTTGGCTAAGTGTTCATGAGCACTGCTTTTCTCCCAAGGGTTAAACCCTCTATAAGACATGGAGTTAAGTCAAAAGCCTGTGATTTTCAGGCCAGGCTCTGGGCTTTATAAGACAGTGGGGCTTCCTGGTATGCAGCTATTGGAGACAGGTTTAGGAGTTTCCTCAGGAAGTTATATTAGAGGTGCAGTTGAGAAAAATAAAATTTCTTTGGCAGAAGTTTGTGATAGAAGATCAGTATGATTATTCTCATTTCACAGAGGGGCCTGAAGCAAAAGGAGATGCTCCATGGGAATATCAGTGGCAGGTGATACAGGAAGAAATTATCTCTGGTTCTTCTGACTCCTTATTCAGTGCTTTATCTACTGGACCATGTTATTAAAAGGAAAATAAAACTACTATGAAGCCTTTCAAAGTGAGGCATGACAGAGTGTATAACTTTCTTATGTTACAGTATTTAAGTACTGTATATAATCTGCATAGTTTCACTTCTGATTTTACAGAGCTTTAGCCAATAAAACTCATACCTATCAGTTACTATACTTTCCTGTATTTTTAACACTCTTATGCACATGCCTCTGATAGGAGCTAGAAGGATTAAGTCATATCACACATCTGTTTGTTTGCAGCTTCCAGGCTTATGTATACAAATAGGTACCTGATAGGTAGGTATAAGCATAAACATGTACACCCAAGCAGATACTTACATATAATAAAATTGAGCAATTATTTGTATGACTTCAAAGATCAGACTTTAACTTTTTCTGGATCTCATTTCCAAAGAATACTGTCAAAAATTATTAATTTTGCCAAATGTTGCATGATCTACACCTTTTAAAACAAAGAGCTGTCATGATTTGAAAAATGAATTAACAAAAATGTTAAAACAAATAATTAGAGCTGATTAGGGTTCATATCAGCAGAAAACAAAGGATACATTTATTTTATGTATGAATAAGGTCCTAGACAAATTTGTAATTACTGATCACAGTCTAAGTTCCAACGGAAACACAGTAACAACAACAAACAAAACACTTTAAAAAACATCTTGCTGTCTTTTACAATATGCATTCTGACATTAACTTCTATTTTTGTTTGAAATTTCTCTGCAAGAATTTTGTCAACTACATTTGAAGAGAATACAGTAAGCAGGAGGACAGCTCAGGGGAGCAAAAAGTAAGTTTTAGGAAGGTCCAAACTACACTCATGCCTAATGAATGTTGCATCAACCAAGGTAATTCTAATAGTAGTTCAGAATTCAGAACTGAGTTTCATACAACTGTTTTACAAACAAAAACAAAGTTATATATAACTTCAATTAATTGTGTGCACACTCGATGGTTAGCCTTTATTATCAACTTATTATTTTGTATGACTAACAGAAACTCTGAAGTTATGACTGTGAAAGAAGGAAAATAGTTCCTAGCTGATGGGTACTCAAGATGTTTTCCAATTCTAATTTATGTTACAGTATTATAAGGCTGGCTTTAGGAGAAGAAAAGCTATTATTAAAAAAAAAAGTCCTCTGCACTTATTAAGAAGTTTATAACAAAATAAAAATCTCCTCACTACTGTGTGAATATTATGTGAGGAATTCTAATCAAAATTAAAGCGCTAAAGAAAATCATCAAGTACTAGGTTAGTACTTGAATTTTCCCAATTTTCCCAATGCATTTCTGATTTTATTTCTGATTTTAGATATGATTATAACATCATAAGGAATAGATTCAAAACACAGTTCAAGGATGTCCACATTGCCATACCAATCACAGTAAGAAATCATTTTTCCTCTAAATTGAATGAACTAACCCACCACAAATGTTATTAAAGACAGCAAAACAGTTTCAGCTAAATGAATTAGGAATAGTAATTATAAAGATGTTCTATTCCAGGAAAAATATGTGTACTATACAACTGTTTGTAAACTTGAGAAGTAAAGGCTGTGTTGAGTAGCCCACAGATTACTTGCAAATGTATTTGCTCTGGCAAGCGCATGTAAAAGTTTCAGTTATTACAGTGAGTCTTCAGCGAACCCACTTACCTTTAAAAGCTGATATTTTATAATTATGTTGGATAGCTGCCACCATGTCCTTCCAGAAGTCATATTTTTTCTGACCATCATGCTGTAAGTGTCAAAAGGAATATAGTCATTATATCAAGTATCGGCTACTACAAGCTTTCATACTGAAACAGTGACAGGAATGTCATGAATAAACAAAATCACACGGAGTAAAACAGTCTTAAGACATTAGGATTCAGGACATCAGGACTCAGTATACCCAGCTTAACTGTGGGTAACTGCAGACAACTTATCTCCCTGGTTAAGTGGGTTATGGTGGGGCGAGGAAGGAAAAAGGAGAAACAATTCGTAGTTGTGAGGAACTCTAAAGCACTACAGAAAAGGGGGGCATTAGATAGAACAGCAAGTTTCAAACTTATCAATCCCATTGACATTTGGAAAAAAGAAGTGCCTAGGGCTGCACATACTGAACTTAATTAGCAGGCTGCCTTTATCTACAGCCTGGTACTCCTTTCACCTTCCACCCTCAGAACTGGCAAATGCCTTTGCTGTAATTTAGAGGTAATGACTTTCTGCCAACAAGCCCACCCGAAACACTGTATGAAATACTCATTCATAAGCCCAGCTGAGGGGCACTTTATTGTGTTGTGCTCTGCACACTGCCAAACCCCACCTCTGGTAGAAGGACATGGGAAGGTGATCTGTGCTTGTGAACAGTCTCTTGCTCCTTCCTAGAAAGCTTCCCAGGCAGAAGAAAGCTCCAGCTGCCCCTTCAGCATCTCACAAGGGAGAGGAAAAGCTTCTCAACCAGCTGAGCCCCATAGCACTACCAAACTCCACAAATTTTAGGAGTGATGAATTAAACAGATGCAATTACACAGCCAGACAGTATTATAGAGCAAAGTATTAGCTACAGAGCCTACAAGAGGTGCTCAGAATCACACAGTAATGTAGCAGCAGTAAAGCAGGTGGTATGTCTTTGAGTTTATACTTCATGGAAAGTTACTCCGTAGTGGGGTTACAGGATTTCCACAGCTACATCAGGATAAATTTCAAAGCAACTGTTACCAGATTTCAGGGCATTGCTGCTTCTGTGTATTGACCACTCCACTGATGCCTGAATACCCATTTTTGTAAGCATGCACCGTTTTCTAGAGAGGGAAACATTCGAAAACTGAAAAAAAAACCCAAACCCAAACAACAAATAAACCCTTAACAGCACCAAACCAAAAGATGTAGCTTATATATACTGAAGTAAACTGCTATTTCAGGCCTAATCTGCCATGGAGGCTTCCAGAGGAAGAGTCCATCCTTAATTTCACAAGCAGCAAGTCACACAAACAAGGTCTTTTGTGCACAGCTAACAAGCCCTGTGCCAGTCTGCTTATCATCCACCAGCTCTACAGGTTAAGAGCAGGAAAGAAACAGTGCTGTGGCTTTCAGACTTTTAAAAAATCCACTCCTATAGCAAACTGACACAGAAATATATAAAAGAACTAATAAAGAGAAAAGGTTTCATATGCCAGACTTCATTCACCTGCTAACCAAGGTTTATCATTCAAAGTTGTGTACAGGACGTACTGGGGACTACATGCCTAGTAGCAATGGAACTAGCCTATGCTATCACTGACCTTAACATAGACAGATTCAATTGTCTGCTTCCCTCATACTCCATGTGGTTGACTTACACCTTATAGTTTGGGGTTTTGTGCTTTTGCTCCTCTTAAAGAAATCAATTCCTCAGAGTAGTGTTTTGAGGACAGATAGATACTAGTTTAAAAGTGAGTACACTTCCTTCAAAACATGTGAACTCAGAGAAGACTAAAATAACTGTCAAACTAATTCCTTGCAAATTTTCAGCTGTTGCATACAAGATATAAGGGAAAACTGACTAATTCCCAGAAAGCAGAGAGAAAACTGTAAGCACGCCCATGTAGTCCACCTTGATTTTGGTGTGATTACCAAATGTGATTTCACTAGCTGAACTATCAAGACAAAGCAATATTTTGTGTAGCTTTTCAGTGTGAAGATCAAAAACACCAAGAAGCTCCCCTGCTTTGCCTGAAAATACAGCAGAGTTCTGGGTCTGGACACAGCAAAAGCAGATACATTTTTAACAGTGCAGGGCAGTCCAGTATCCAGCTCATGTCTAAAACTGTTCTGAATCCAAACTTAGTGGTTCTCCCATCTACTTCAGGTAGAAATCTTTCCTGATCCTAACATGTTATATGTAAAAGTTAAGAAAGTAGCACTTACTGAACAGTCTCAGAGAACAGGAAACAGAAGACCCTGCTTTCTTTTAGAAATGTGGAAGAAGAAAATGGGATGGTTTCAAACCCTTAGGATGCAGCATTTTGCAGGCATGAGCAGTGGGCTGGAGAGGTTGACCACCTCCTGCCTTGCATCTTTCTCATCTGGCTGATGCTAACTTTTCATGGAATTACTGTAGTCCTCCTGTTGAAATGGGGCCAACATCCAGTAAAATACCTAAGAACATCTAGTTGATAACGAAAGTGCGTGATCCACTTCTGGTAGCCCTCTGGAGAAACAGCACGAGTTTAATTCTCTCTGGCTCAAGATGGCACTGACCCCGGGTCAGTGTTCCAGCTTGAAACTAGTAACTCTATGTGAAAGCTTTTTACACACATACTATGATGCACTTTCTCTCAATAAGTAAGTGATTTGTGCTGAGTCTAAATTAAAGATAAAATAAATACAGTACAGGTGTTACAACTGAGACATCTTTCTAAACTGTGAACAGATTAGAGGAAGGAGATTAATCAGGCAGAAAATTAAGAGTCTTATAGTGCACCTATCCTCCATGCTTCCCTGGTAAGGTAGTTTTAGCTAACTCTTCATGCAACACTCACACTTAGGCAGCAATCTACTCAGCATGCTGTATTGGAGTGAAGGCTAAAGCAACAAGCCAGCTAATATCCAAAGGGACCCCAGATACTCATTTCATAACTCTCTCATTCTGCAGACAAACTTTAATACTGCCAGTTTTCAGGGCTGCAGCTGTATGGTACCTTTAGCCAGAAGATTACATCAGTACTCTTTGACACCAATGTAGTTACTATATGAAAAGAACCCTCTTCTACCTCCAGCTGCAAGTTAAAGATTCAAACTTTCTTTTACACAACAAAACAATTATCATCAAACTTCAAAGATAGAATTTAGTACATTCTCTATCTAAAAAGCATGAAAAAGATTCAAGTAATTGTATTTTCCACCTTAAGAATTTAACTTATTGTTTAGATGAGAAAAAACCTAAAAAGACACTATTCAAGAGATGTAATTACATCTGTGTACCCAGATCAATATATTTAGGACAAAAACAAGCTAAAGAAAGGATGGAAAGAAGCTTTCAACTTATTAGCAACTTGCAAATTAGCAAATCGTGTCATTCAGAAGACTTATATTTAATTCTAGCACCATCAAGAATAATTAAAGAAGGCTTTAAGAATTATATTCTGCGTATCATGGGGCAAACTTGAGGAAACAGTACATTTCTATCAGTATGCTAGTTATTTGTGCCCTCTGGTGGAAGTACTTCTATTCTGAACGTGCCACATAGCTCACAATTATCTTGAGACAACTTTAGTACATTAAGTGCAACATAAAAACTTCCAAATCAGAAAAAAACTAAAGACCTTGATGTTGTTCAATACACTATTTGTATGCATTTAATAATGCATGCAAGAAGTTTGGTCGTAGAAGAAAAAGATAATGTAATACTTAATTTTCAAACAATCCAGTTCTTACCTGATCTAAGCTGTCCACAACCCTTGCACACAAGAGAGCTCCTGGCAGGTCAAAATAATTATCATACAAATAGTATTTAGCTGGAAAAAATAATTTAAAAAAATATACTTTAAAAAAAATCTGTACTGTATGCTTTAATGACAGGTAACAACTACATTTACATAATAATATAAGCTCCTATTTGGATTTTACTAGTAATAAGCATTATCTGTTTCCCAGACTTTGTTAGCCTTTTTTACCACTTCTAATTCTCAAAACTGGCAACTAAAAGTTGTTTACCTATATCAAGGCAGTAAGATTTTAAAAAGACATTTTAAGGTTCTAAAAGTTAAGATGAAAGGAAAAGGGGAGAACCATAAGTTTTAAGAGTCAGGCCAGTACCTTTCAACTCTTCCAAAACACCTATTTCCCTAGCAGTGGAAACACAGAGAAAGCATTTGAGAAGCTGTTTCAGAGACAATTGGACACAACATATAGTCATGTCCTTTGCACACACATGCTGTAGACAGCACCTTAGCCCAAGGGGAGCCATGCTCACATTACTGCATGAGTCTCCAAAACAGAACTGTATCAGGAGAGTGTAAATGTCTTCCCACACTAAGGTCATGTTCAGTAATTCTCTCATAGGAGAGAAATTACTTAACCAGTGATTTTTTTCATAATCTTGTCTGTGCTGTCTCTTAGGTATATTAAAGAACAACTCAGCAACATTGGGATTAAAATTCACAAGAGACCAAGTGAATGTTTCAATGAAAAAGAAAGGTACACTGCCCTTATGACCAAAAGAAACCTTTCTCTTCCTCCCTGCTGCAAAAGATTACCTGCAGTTTAGAATAAGCATGTCAGCAAAATGTCAAGGAAAGTATCTTCATTACCTAAAAAAATGCAACTTAACTGAGCACTTTCTGTGTGCTATTCACAACTGCCAAGATCAAAGTAAAATAGAGGAAACACAGAGCAAGAATGCAAACACAGCCACAGTGCCTTCAAAGTGACTCCTATCTTAAAACCAAGAAACTTCAACTGCAAGGGCAGTTTTGTTTCCAGAAGCACTGTTCTTTTCACCTGCATCTAGGCCTCCAGTAACAGCACAGATGGTAATAAGTCAACAATTAAGAAAAATTTAGTATTTGTCAAATATGTCCCAAATGAGATAGGATATCAGTTAGCAGGTGGTGAGCAATTGCATTGTGCATCACTTGTTTCTTTTAGGTTCTTATCATTACAAAAATCAGTACTATGAACATATTTATTATTGTAACATTTCATTTCACTTTTTAAATCATTCTTATCTGAACCCACTAGGTTTATCATTGTTTCTGGTTCTCCTGCCCACTGGGCCTGGGTGGGGAGGGAGTGAGAGAGCAGCTGTACAGCACTTAGTTACTGTCCGGGGTTAAATCACGATACTGGTAGTGTCAGTCTACTTCATCAAGGAACAATGTGCCTACCACTATAACCAAAACATTCCTATAATGTCAGTCAGCTCATTTGTCTTATCATTGGTGAAATAAATCTAAGGTGAACTCTAGTATTAGAAGTTGAAGATACATAAAAATCAAGTCTCCCCCAATACATTTATCTTTACATTTATATTTTGGTAATTCTTAGCTCAAGTATTTTCACAAATTTGTAGTAAGAACTAACAGCATGAGGCACTGAAGGGACCAGAACAATTTCAAAGAAGGGGATGTGCTCAAGTATACCTACCTGTGCGTGAAACCATTCCACTGACTGTACTAAAATGCTTCCACTCCCTCCTTCCATATGTCTCCAGGATCTCTTCAAATGTCATGCTCTTTGTACCGTGGCTTGCCCTATTCAATGTATTAAGTTGTTTATTAAAAAAAAAGCGTTGAAAACATCCAAATTACTACTTCTGCAAAGTAACACACTGCAACTGAATACTGCAGTGCATGCAAGTTGATCAAAACTAACTCTATAGCTCAGAAGTTTCCCAGGACCTAACCTTTTATCATATACATTACAGTTCTCAATGAAAGCCTTACTACACAAAGGTTTGGTTGGCTGGGGGGCAAAGCTACTGTGCCTCACCTGCTAACACAATCACTCTGTATTGCTCGAATGTTTTCAATTGTGTGAGGACACTCGCTATACTTGAGCTATCAATATGCACTGCACAATAAAGCACAGTGCAGAAAGCCTATACATCATTCTGAAGCCTGGTAACATTCACAGAATGCAGGGTAGAACTATGGAAAAGTGCTAGTTTGAGCCCTGCAAGCAGCTCTTTAATACAGAAGTACACACAAGCCTTTTTAGGAATTAAAAATTAACTAGTTTGACCATCAAACTGGGCCCCATTTTGAAGCAAATGTAGGCAATGCCAGAAGTAATTCCATACCACTCTGCCCTTTAATGAGGTATACCCTTTTATCTTGAATTCTGCATTTAGTACTCCTAAATTTATGCTATTAAGTGAATTTTGGATACACAGCAATGACTCAAAGGTATTCCTTCTTTTAATGAGTTCTGGTTTTCTCTAGCATCTTCAAGCTCCTTCTCCCATATGCAGAAAAAAGTAGAGTCTATCTTACATATTAAATGACACAGTTTTTCATTCTGGAACAAAATACAGGAGAAATGGGGATGGGATTGATATACTTTAGATATATTTACTTTTCAGATTTTTGATTCAAAATAGCAGTCTTTTATGTTCAAAAACAATAAAAATAATGAGAGAAAGAGGATCTACGGAGGTACCGAAATGATGACTGAAAGCAGAATATAGCTTTTTAAGAGGAAGACCCCCCCAGAATTCTGAAAGTGAATGTGCCAGTTTCTGTGTTTAATTTATCTCAGGCTATTTAAATTATATGGTGCAAGCCTGCAGAATTTTGAATGTATATGGTACAAAGATAATAGTGTTCTCATCATTAGCATTAGTCATTAGCACTGCCTGCAAGTCAGGTTACTCACAAGCCAAAGAAAAACCTTACTCTGGATTTTAGCAGAACTGGACAAAGAGTACATTGCTAGCCACTGAAAAAGTGATCAGTGTGCCCCAAGAGTCTCAGACGTTTATGAAAAATGAGACATTGTTTACTCCCAGCTAATATGGAAACATTACAAGAAGACTGCATGTGTAGCATTAAGAGAAACTGAGCACCACATTACCAGAGTATTTCAACTTTTCCATCTAATAAATGAATGCATGCTGAAATTAGCATTTTAAATATTTATAAAATTGAGAGATGGTACTTACAAAGGGGATACAGTTTTGGTGTATTTAACAATACAATTTATATTTAACAATATAGACTTCCTGTCAATATTACCTTAAAACTGTTCCATCTTCTGCAAGTTTCAGGAAGTTTCCTTCTTCAATGTCCAACACCAAGCCTTTGCAACTAAGAATAATTTTATTTTAAGGAAGAAATGAACAATTAATGCTTTCAGAGGAATGCCTTCTTATCTATCAGTGATATGCAGTTACAGAAGGCATGGTGCTTCTGTAGCTATGATGCTACACAAAATCACGCAAGACACAACCCTTCAAATACTTCCATGTTTGAACAATGCTTTATATAAGCAAACATGTATTATTACAATGAGGACGGGATTTTATTTACATAGCAAAATTCTACTAAATAAATCCAATTCCACCCTTCAGTGAATTCAGTGAGTGTTCATATAGATTGACTGGAGGATTAAGGTCCAAATATATGCAACTAAGAAATCTGATATTTAAGTCACTTCTGCTTAAGAAATATTTATTTTTGGGGGCAACTCATCTACTTATTATTACTAGACTGATAACACCAGTTATTACAGTAAAGAGGGGTAGAATATCACTCCAAATGAGGCAGCTGAATAACCAAAGAACACATGAAGCAGAAGCATTGCCACGCTAACCAGCACTAACAAGGGGAAGAGTTGACAGCGAAGGAGAGACACTCAGCAAGAGTTCTAACTCTTCCTAATAAATCTGTATCTTCCAGATAATTGAATCTACATTGACTTAGGTTGTTTGAAAAATTAATACAGAGCTCAGTGGCTAGAATACAAATGAACAAACAAGACCGAGAAAGTAACAACACCTTTATCCCAAAGGATAGAATTTATGACATGAAGGCAGCAAGCAGATCTCAACCTTTAGGAATAACTCCTGGGCAAGTAGCACTGACACACCACCACTGTGGGCTTATAGGTCCATGTTAATGAACCTCTTGCTTCAATAAGAGATCGAACCCAAGATACCTAGATCTTAACAAGGGATTTTTTGCATCAGAGGCCTCAAAATATGAGAAAGAGATACATTCCTTGTCTCACGGAAGTTGAAGTCAATCTTACTGGAAACTGTTCAGTCAAATATTATAAAAGCCATTACACAAGAATGCATGCATTATTTAAAAAATATCTAGTGATTACCTGGTCTTACGGTCCATACCACCATGGCCTAGGTAATCTAAAAAAGTTGAAAGATCAGAGATTCGAGTTCAAGGTCCTGCTCAGAGATCACTAAACAGAGAGCAGGAGCCTGCACTTCAGCCTTCGCATCACAGCTTTGTGCCTGACATGCCACCCAAGGGCTACCTTCCGGCATGTCACCTTTCCTTGGTTTCTCAGAAGGCTGTTTGGATTATTATGCCTTACACAAAGAAAATCACATCTGTCGAGATAAAAATGACTAAATTCTGATAGTTAATGGATTTACCAGTTGAATAGAAGGTAGAAGACAAAGAAGATACATAAAATAAGAATCAGACCAAAAGGTTTGCGTCCAGACAGCTAGAAGCACAGACAAAACAAGCTTGGATGTTCAGTTCTCTCTTCACAATACCACGTTCAAGGTATCCCATGACAAATACTTGTTAGAACAAGTATTCAAAACTGTAATTTTGGATTTATCTTATGGGCTTGACAATCATAACAGCAACTGCCTAGTAAGAGAAGCTGTTTTCCAAGCTTTCTAAAAGTTAGGGCATAAAGAAAGTTATGAAAAAGGTTTCTGTTGTCTTCTGTGTACTCACCAGAAGTCTAAGTTGTCTGGAGCCAGAGTCAGCAAGTTCTCGTCATAACCCTTCTCCGTTACCAGATAATGGGCAAAACTATCATATATTAGCTACAAATGAAAAAATATATGCATTAATTATATTGATTAAGTGAGGTCAAATACACTGTTTCCTTGGAAGGTGGCAGCATGGGTATGTTAGCGCCTCCTAGGTGAAGTCAAACCAGGAAGCTAGGGGCCCTGGTCCGCTGCCTCCACTGGGAAATACTGCCTGAGGTTATTTCTGTCAACGCTGGAAAACACACAGGAGTTCTGGTGTACCGTGCCCAGCACAACTAAGTTTACAACCTTCTACTTTATAGTCCCTGTGCTCCAAGACTGTTGGGAAACCAACATGGTAAGTACTTAAAGACTAGTCACTATTTGCCTCTCCCCAATATTCTTTGTTCTTTAGTTTTAAGTGTCATGGTTACTGAGATTCAAGAAGCAGCTTCCAAACCAATAAACATTTAGCCTTAGGGGGCATTTTAGAAGTATTTGAAGGAATATATTTTGAAGGAAACAGGCAACTACCAAATAAAGAGTTATTATCTCTAAGTTCAGAACAAACACTGTAAAGGTTTAGTATGACTGTCAGCAATTTATTAATGTGCTGTGCTAGTAAAGTTGTACAAGATGATCTAAGGAGATCTGCCACGTCCTTAAAGACTATCCAAAAATAGTTATTGCTCCCTTTTTCTCGTGGTTCTTTCATTAAAGCTGTTCCTTGGCCTTTTTTCTTTAATTACCAAAGCTGCTCTTGGAATTAATATGAATAATATCTGAGAAAGACAATTATAAAGGCCAACACTAAAAGAGTAAGAACCAACTACACGTTCAGCTGTGTCTGTCAGCCTTTTAAAGTATTTTAAACTGCCAACAGATAAGGAGGCATGCAATGGGCACATCAGTCTGCCTCTGTATCCTTTGAAAAGATGAAGAGTGAACGAAGTCTAATAAACTTTTCTGGGTTTTTCCTTTATCTTGTTCATTGGTTGGTTAGATTTTTTTAAAAACTCTTACAGTTATCAATAGTCTAACATTTACCTTCATCAGACAAAATTCTTATCAACAAACATGTGCTTGTGTAAGACATGATCTGTGTGGCATAACAGAAAGAACATGGAAGGGAAGTCTAGAGTTGCACAGTTTCCAGCTAGAAATTTAAGAGCTCATACATTTTATTGCTTTTTTTGAACCATCTTTCATAAGGAAGATGCCTCTCCATGGAAGTTCACTCACAGCTAAAGGAAGCAACGCACTTTTTCAACACAAGACACGCTGCACATTGTCTATTAATAAATGGGACAGCTCAAAAACACTTGTTTCTATACTAAATTCTGAAATATCTTGCAATTAGCGTAGGAGTTCTGTGCAGTGCAAAATGTACTGTAGGTGAATAGAAGAAAATTACCATGAGCATACACGACATAAGATAGCTCCGGGGCAGAGTCCTGACATCAACACAGAAGTAGGAGTCAATGAAAGATCACCGGGGAGTTTAAAAGAGAAAGCGCCAGTGGCGGGAAGGCACAGCACATGACAGCAGTTCCTCTCCGAGAAGGACAGCAGGGCTCAGTCAGCACTGCTGAGTGCCTGTAAGCTCGGCGTTTTACTTTAAGCACCAGAAAGTTTGCAAAGGCCGCCTGCCCAGAGTGCTGCGGACTCCTCACTCTGCGGCATCTCTGGGTCTGCCGGGGGGGAGGATGGAGGTGAGGATGGGGGGGCTCTACCTTCTTAGCGCCGCTACAGCTGGGAAAGAAGCACCGTTCTCAAGGAAGAAGACATGGCTGTCCCCTTCGCTCGGGCACAGGCCTGCTCAGGAGGGCCGGGCGAGAGATGCACTTGTGTTTCTCTCATCGTCCCAGGTTTCTCCGTGGGTATCTGCGACAGCCGGCACAGGGCTCGCTGCCCCCGCCACGGGGGTGCCCCCGGGACCCGGCCCTTCGCCTTCCGCGGGGGGACGCGGCGGGGAGCGGGGCGGGGCGGGGTCCCCCCCACGGCCGCCCCCGGCCCGCACTCACCCGGGCGCTGTGCGGGAGGTGGTACCGGCACAGCGTGTGGTCCAGGTCGAAGCCCACCACGTCGCAGTCGGCCAGGGAAAAGTGCTGCTGCTGCTGCATCGCCGAGCCGCCGCCGCCGGAGGGCGGGGGAGGAGGAGGAGGGGAAGGAGGAGGAGGAAGAAGCTCGGGCGGCGCTTCCTGCGGCGCGGGCGGTGCGGGCTGAGCGGAGCGGAGCGGAGCGGAGCGGATCAGAGCGGAGCACAGCGCTGCCCAGCCCAGCCCGGCCCGGCCCGCAAGACACCCTCGCCCCGCCCTCACCTGCCGCACAGCCCCGCGGCGAGCCCCGGCCCGGGAGGGGCGGGCACACGGCGTGTCCCAGCCCCCGGTTTGAACAGCGGGTTTCCCGCCGAGGCTTTGCGTGCCCGGGGCCGGGCGGGGGACCGGAGCGCTGCTGCGGCTGCGGCGGCTACGGCTGCTGCTCCTGCTCCTGCTGCTCCTGCTGCTCCTGCTGCTCTCCCGGCCGCAAGCGCGCGCAGCGGGACGGCTCCCGCTGGGAGGCGAAACGGGATCCAGCCTCGGCTAGTGACAGGGCAGCCAGAGCCGCACCGCAAGGGCCCTGCTCGGGACAGCGGGCTTATATAAATGGACAAGCAGTCATTATGCACTCTCAGCGTATTCCTGACGGCACCACTCACCTTGGTGCCGTCGACGCGCTTGAGGGAAGGCGTGCTATCCAGAGGGACTGACACATGTGAGGAGTGGGACTGTGCCAACGTAATGAAATTTAATAAAGCCAAGTGCAAGGTCCTGCACCTGCATTGGGGCAATCCCACGAGCAAGTGCAGGCTGGGCAGGGAACGGACAGAGGGGAGCCCTGAGGAGAAGGACTTGCGGGTGTTGGCGGATAAGAAGCTCAGCATGACCCAGCACTATGTACTGGCAGCCCAGGAAGACAACCACGCTCTGGGGTGCATCAAAAGAAGCATGGCTTGCAGGTCGACAGAGGTGTTTCTGCCCCTTCTGCTCTGCTCCTGCTGTGTCCAGCTCTTGGGCCCCCAGGATCAGAAGTATGTGGACCTGCTGGAGTGAATGCAGTGCAGGGCCATGAAGATGATTGGAGATCATAAAAGCACCTCTCCTATGAAGGCCGGCTGAGAGAGATGGTGATGCTCAGCCTGGAGAAGAGAAGGCTTTGGAGAGTAGCCTTTCAATACCTAAAAGGGGCTTATAAGAGAGGTATAGAAGGACTTTTCACAATGGCATGCAGTGACTGGAAAAGGGGTAATGGCTTTAAACGGAGGATAAGGTTAGATTAGATACAAGAAAGAAATTCTTTCCTGTGAGGGTGGTGAGGCAGTGGAACAGGTCACCCAAAGAAGTTGTGGGTGTCCCATGCCATGAAGTGTTGAAGGCCAAGTTGGATGGGGTCCTGAGCAGCCTGGTCTAGTGGAAGGTGTCCCTGCTCATGGCACTGGGGTTGGAACCAGCTGATCTCTAAGGTCCATTCCAATCCAAACCATTTTATGATTCTGTGATTATCACAGTCCCTGCAGAGTATAAGCAACTCTATACAGTAAACCACACTATGCTGTACATTTAACTGTGGAAAAACCAAAAGGCCACAGGTAACTAGCTACCTTTTAATTTATTGATGGCTTTGGTAATTAAAAAAATAAATAGATTAAGAACAGTGCCCAGAATACATAATAAAATGAGTTTTTGATAGGTACCTACTCAATAAGTAATGCCATAGTGCAATTAGAAAGTGCCGTCTCAAAGACAGCACTGTGTTTGGAGAAAAGCAAACAGATGAGAGATACATTGACATAGTCCTGTGTCCTGTGGTTGAACTTGAATATAGTGTCATGTTAGGGCTGTACTTGGGATGCTGAAATAACTGGGCTTGACAGCCTTGTTTGCAAGACCTCCTTATTCTTCTGTTATTATTTTCTCTCTGTAGACCAATAACACCATCAAAACTTTGATTTGCAAAACATGAAAAACTCTAGTTGAATACATTACAAATAAATTTATTTCCTTTTAAAATTTTTCTATAGCTACAAATAGAATAATATAAAACACATTTGAATTGAGAGCAATTGTAATAAAACAGTTAATACAAGTTATCTTTTTGTGTTCCCTACCTGTCCACATGTGTGTTGTGCTTTGTAGGTGGATAAGTTGGGGCGCATAACCATAGAAGCAGTGTGCAGCAGCAATTTTGGTTATATCAATTATGATTTCATTTTTGCAGGATGACTCAGTAATTTGGTACTAGAGAGCAAAATGCTTCTGAAAATACATTGAAATAGTTGAATGAGATACAATATGTATACATATATATATATTATATATATACATACTTATAGATGTTCAGGTAGACAGAAAAGAGAAATTTATATAACATGACCTATCACATACATTTAAAAATTCTACAGAGAACCTCAGTGTCAGATTAGAAAGTAGATAACAAAGGAAAATCCTGGAAATTAGCAATAAAATTCACAAATGCTAATAGTAGGACAGGATGAGCACTTAAGGTGTCAGAACAAGACAGAAATAGACTGGATAATTTTACCTTAGCCCATTGTATAGCAGCTTCTTTTAAAGGCTTTCAGTATCTTAATGTACTTTCTAATGCTATTGTGTGTGTATATATATGTATACCGTGTATTATACATACATTGTGTATTTTATACACACGTTATGTATGTATGCATACCATAAATTATGTATACATCATGATAGTTACATATTTTTTAGATCTATGTTAAAGAAATAAATACATAAAAATTAATATGTGTGAAATCTGAACATACAAAATGATACATCCAGGACCTCACACACAACAGGGATCCTAACTATCAAGATGAGGCAGCAGCCTGGGAACTTGAAGCACAAGGCAATTTAACTTACTAAAGCTGCTCACTTTAGAAAACACAGAGCAAATTCCTGCGCCTTTGAAGGCAATGGTCACAATTTTGATTGACTGCAGTAGATCCGAGAGTTCACCCACAGCTGATGTTTCACACGATCCTCACATAAAGTTTGCCTTGCAGATTATATCAGTACAGCTGTCTAATTCCAGAGTTACTTTTTTTCCCCCCAAAAAAAGGATTCATGTAGCTTCCAAAGTGGTGTTTAGATTACAGTGTTTAAAAGGTATAACTTTTTTTTACAGGCTGTGCCTGTAAAACATTTTAGACAAAAACTCTCCACAACCAAAGTATTGAAACATCTGGACAGATATTGAAAATCATACATTCATTGACAGAATCACAGAATGGTTTGGATTAGAAGATTATCTCCTCAAACCCTCTGGTCACTGTATTCACTGTCAGCTGAAGGCAATCTTGAACATCCAGATTTTATGAATGCTGCACAATTATGCTGACAGTAATGACAAGCTATCACAGAATTTACAACACAAAAGTATTAATCATATTTAATCTTTAACCACTTTGTGTAGGGAACAATATTCACCTAGGGAGAGATTCAGCAAATTGAATTTCAGGTACATGAAGCTGAAGATTAAATTAAAAGTTTGGCAACAAGAAATAGAGAAAATACTGATGAAGATAATTGGTTTTCGGTTCTGGGGAAGGAGACGATAAATGAGAGAATAACTTTTATCTTCAGTATTTGTAGCACAAACCTGCTAACAGGAAAGTCTCAGCAGTTTACTTTCAACACACAACCCCTCCATTTTATTAAATTTTATTTTGTGTTAAAAGTCTCTCAGTTCTTTCCTTCGAGATGAATCTTTAAACATACTGATGTTCCATTCCAGGACCTTTCTCAGAAAGGAGCTGCCTTTAATAGACATTATCGGCAACAACTGTATTACTTTTACATGTTAACATCACCCTTTCAGCTCTGTTGTTCAAGTTTGATGCCACCATGAGCCACATAACTGAGGCTGAACTTATGGGCTGTCAGGTCCCAGATAAGATTATTTTAGGTTTCCCTAATTCCTAAACCTAATATTAACCTAATATATGGTTAATTTATGAGCCAAAGTAATTACTTTTATGTTGTAAGTACTTGGTAATTGGAAAATTGGGAAAAATCATAAATCTTGTCCTAACGGGAAATTTCTAAGTGGTCATGCTGAAAGAGATAGAATTGCTTGTGGTGTGGCTCACCTATTGCAACTGCAGCGTCCCTCAGACTGGGGCTGCAAGGCTGCCCCAAAGGGAGATTCCCCATTCCGGCCCACAGCCCCCAGGGCACAGACACCCACGGAGCTGGCAGGACAAGGCTGCCCACCCTCAGCACCCTCACGTTTAGCAACCTGCAGGAACCACGTGTGAGGTGGGAGAGCTGATGTGTCAAAGCCTTTTATAGACATGCATAGGGGCGTTTTGGTTTCCATCGTGCCTCATGCCTGCTTTTCACACAGAACAGGCTTCTAACACCACGTTTTAGAGCACAGGAGTGCACTAACATGCCTTGGAGACCGTAACAGGATGCGGTAACACACATAAAGGCATGAGAACAGTGTCAAAATACCTGACATACCCTAGACAGGTACTCCAGCTCCTCGCTTTTTTTGTCCTCAAGAGGGCAGCAGTACGATACATTGGAGCATCCCTCCGAGCGAGCTTTCAATCGTCTGGACCCTACTCTAATTTACTTTCCTTAAACTTCGGGTATATTGTCCTCAGATTGTGTAAGTTGGCGTTATTGGCTGTGTTTTGTAGCGGTTCATCTATTTTGGAACAGGTTATAAGAGCTTAGTTAAAAAAACGGGAAGAGGCTCTCATGTTGCTGTGGCAGAGTATGTAATAGTGATATATGAAAATAAGAAGTTGAACAAATGTAGGGTGGTTTCATTTTGGACAAGGAACACCTTCATACAAAGATGTAAGGTCAGAATGTTCCCTGTTTGTTTTTAAAACAAATGAAAATACTTTTGGAGTGGCATTAGTCAAACCAAAAATTGTTGGGCATTTTTTTGTATTTTATTTTAGCACACTGGTAAGAGATGAACCTCAGGTTTGCACTTGATTTAGCTTTTAGCCCATGAAGTTGTTCAGTGCACAGATAGAAGAATGCCTCACCACCCAGCATCCCCATCCCGTACCACCAGAGTACCTCCATCCCCCCTGAAGCATGATACCTACTCTCCCTGCTGGGATAACTCCTTGCCCTTCACAGCACAGATTCCCCATGTGATAATTGTTACTTTCATCTCAGGCTGACAGGAGGGCAGAGCCTGCTTCTCAGGCTCACCCACCTGGCCCAGCTCAGGGAGCTCTGCATACATGTCTCCTGAGAGCTCCCCTCAGCCTGGGGTAGCCCCAAGACAAATATTCCTGTTGCTCTAATTTCACTCCCATCTCAGGCAGACCCATGTACCACCTTTTAGTGCTGCCATATCAGGCAACCACCCTTAACAATGCCGGAAAAGCCATGACACAGGTCCCATAATACAGACACTTCCTAACAATGCACCACAACCTTTCTGCTTCCTCTCTTAATGCTGGATCAATAATCAGATTCAAATACAATGCAGTTTATTTGGCATAATGACACCATACCTATTTAAACTGAAAGGGCCTAGGGAGCATAAGGTTAGCTTCATCTCTGACTCCACAATCACAGTTTGAAAGAAAAACTCACTAGTCACACAGGTACAACACATTTCTAGGTTTTTGTATGAAATTGTACTTTCAGTGGGATTCTTCACATATTTAAAGTTAAACAAGATTGATAGATTTGGTTCCTTGATTTTAAGTTTAGGACACGAAGAAGAAAACATTCATTTAGGAACCATCAGAGGAATAAGCTAAGAATATACAGAGGAGGCCTATGACTTATTACAGAGTGATGTTTTAGTAGACATAGATCTGTCAACACTAATTCATTTTAAGAATAACCTGGTTCTCTGTGAGAGAATGAAAGCTGTAAAGACTATATTTTCTTTGAGAAACAGTCACTAGCACTTCCTGTTTCTTTAGCAGACCATTAAAAGTTGAGCAAAATACTAGATAATCTTTGAGGAATCCCCCTGTGACACATAGGGTACCTTGTTGCTAGGTAGAGAAGCCTGGTGAATATACTTAAATATTGATTGGAATTTAAGATTTGATTAAATTCTATCCATTTCAGAAGTTTTACTGTTTATTGGATTGTTTAGTAGCCTTTTTATACAGTACAAAATATGGACACATCAACATTTTCAGTGGAATCACATATGTAAAATTTATAGAATCCTGCTGAGAATAGGACATCTGATTACATCTGGCACCTCATATTGCTTACATTCTGTCTCACCAGCATAGAAATGAGACTCAGGCTGCTAAAGAGACAAGATTCCCAAAACTAAACCCAATAGGTTTTCAAAAGGTTAAACAGACAGTAATCCATTAGGTGCTCAGAATCTCTCAAAAGCCTGCTTATTGTCCTTATCATCTCTCTCAGATCTTGTAATGTACCTCAGGCTGTTCCCATGCAACTTGAAAGAAGGAAATGAAAATCAATTATTTTGTCAGAATGATTAATAGCCAAGACTTATGGCTGGACCCGTACTGAGTATATATTTTAAAACTCTGCACAGTTGTTTAAAGGTACTTTGAAAAAATTTTCTTTTTTGAGCTGGATGGATATTACATTTAGTCAAAAGACTGTACTAGAAATACAGACTTTTGGGAAAGCTATACTTCCAAAGTAGACCTTTTTGTATTTTATGGGGAGAGAACTGTGCAGTTTCTATGATCTACATGACACTGTCTTATTTTTCCTATGTTTGGTGTGCATGTTGGGGTTTTTTTGTTTGTTTTGGTTTTGGTTTTTTGTTTGTTTGTTTTTGTTGTTGTTCTTTTGGACATACTGTTATTTTATATTTCCAATGTCAAGCATAAAACCCTGAGAACTACTCAGTTCTCATTTCCCATTCACTCATGGTGTATTGATGGACAGATAACTTAAATCACTTATGACTTCCATTTCTTCGTAAAACTGGAATATGTCTAATTCAGACATTCTGAGGATTTCTTAGTTGTTCCAGTGGGTTACAGGCTGCATTTCAAGCCTGACACTTGCTAGTGATTGCATAAAAAATAAAATCTGATGTATTTCAACACACAGTCTGCACAAAATAACAGAGCTATTGAACAGCCGGTGGGAAATGCCACAACTATAAAACTGCAGACTGGAAGATAACAGAACTAGGAAAGACCTAAAGACAGTCATCTTCTGCCCTGGGGCAGGACCAGTCCAACTGAAAACATCCTTAAAAGTCAATTGTCTAGCTTCTTAACATGTACCAAAGAACCACTGAGGCAGTTTTTTTTCAGTGTTTAACAGTCCTTACATGTAGAAGACTGGGCTTTTCCCCTGTCTCCGCTTCTAAACAGTCTCTGTTGCTCTAACACATCTTTTTTCTTACATTGTGTTCTATTCCTAGCAGATATGAGAACCACATCTGTGCACTGGACTTCTATCTATTTGAAGGCTGCTACTACATGTTTTTCCACAGACTCTCTTTGTTTAATTATTTAAGGTCCTTCCTTAAAGGCTGAAGGGTTTTGAGCCTGCTTATCTTTCATTCTCAATCTGGATGATATTTGTTCATCACTCTTTCATTATCAAATTGATCATTATCAAATTTTCTGGAATACAAGATCAAAAACTGGACAAATTGCTCTATTTTTGGTCTTACTGGGACTGAGGACAGAAATAATTAACCCATTGTAACGTAATATAGAAATCTGTGCTTTCAGTATAACATACAAGTTACTTAATTAATTGCAATTGTTACCACATTAGGATTTTCAAGATCAAACTCTATCCTATCACTATGATGAGTAGAGAGATCAATTTGTTCCTTCTTTAACAATAAGCCATCTTTCTTAAGGTGCATTTGATCTTCTATTCAAGAAATATTTTCTTCTGTATGTGTTCATTGCTGAGTATAAAGGACAACTGAGAGTGATATTCCTTGGAGCTGCAATAATAAAAAGCTATTATTAATGCTTATAAATCTGAAATATTAGAGCTTATTTTGAATATAAATTGTATATGATATTTGCTGTTCTGCTTCTGCCTTTAAGGGGTATCTAGTAGTGATCTGATGGAAGGCTAAAAAAAGGTATGGTGGATTTTGATACGAAAGAAGTGATTTAGAAGAATATATCCTAAAACTGTAAGTATACACTAAGTGTCAGGAAGATTCCACCATGCTGATGTAACAGTTTAAAGATCTGTATTCTGTTTCTATGTAAGTCTGTAAAGAATGTCAGAGCCATTTCTTCTATTTTTAGGAAAACAGTATGTTTGCATTTACCTATGTTGTTGTGTTGAACCTCATGCTCTTGACAGGGAGAGAGGGAATTCTGATACGTTTTAAAGCTGTGGAAACAAAGACAGAAATACAAATTTGAGAAAATTTTGTCAGAAAAAGAAAGTAAATTATTTTGTCTACAACAACAGAAATCTGTATCAAAAGGGCTCACTGTAAGTATCACTAAAGCTGCTGGCTTCCTATCCCCTTTCCCTATGTTTATAAAGATAATTTCTTGCGTGTTGGGTAATGTTCTCTGTACAGAATTTGACTGCATAGCAGAAAAAAAAGAGGAGGTAGGAAACTATATAGAAATTTTCTATATCTCAAGAGGAAGACAAGAATACAGAAATAAAAGGAAAAACAAAAATAAAAAGGAAAAAGAGTATGAGTATACATATTTGCAGGACAAGTTGCATCAGTTTCATTTGTGAACCTTTGGATTTTGGGTACACAATAGCAGGTCAGACTGATGCTGAGCCACAGTAAGGCAATAACTTCACATACGTCATCTTTACTTTTACATTAAAACTGTTCTAAATATAAACTAAAAACCGATAAAAAATAATGATACATGACGTAAGGATACTCCTGCTCTCAGTTAAACCAATTAGTATATTGTCACTGACTTCAGAGTAAGACAAATATGATTTTAAGACCTTTAAAACTGGATCAAATATGAAAATTACTCAGCTAAGGATTGGTATTTGTTGACCCTCATATTATACGTCTGACAATGGGTAGGTAAGATAATGGTTTTTAAATCAATTGTGCCCTTGGCCATGGCTACACTATGGTGTTTGAGATTTTAGTTTCCGAAGCTTAACACATACCCTGGCTGCTACTTGCCAACATAATTTTGAAGTAAGCCCTAGGTTTATAGCTTCCTTTTCTGCCTATCTTTTCCTTTTCATCTGGAAAAAATATAAGTGCACATCCTGAGGTTGCACTTCCAATCCCCTTTCCTCTGGCTTACAAAGAATGTCTTACATTTTGGGTAATGTTCTTGGTACAGCACCTCACTCTGAAATGCAGATACAGCAGAAAGAAAACAGGAGGTAGAAAACTAGAAAATATAAAAGGAAATAGGGATACCTAGTCAGGAAGGTGGATGGACAGTGCACAGTGTTTATATGGTCATGGAAACTGATTGTAGACCCAGTCACTTTTCTTTAGAGAGATTTTAGCTGTATAAATTCTTGTGTATGCATGATTTACAGTAATGTGTTTTTTTTTAAAATACAATCTATTTATCAGGAAGGATAAAAGTGAAGTGCAGTAGAAGGGGAGGCCCTTGACCCTGAGATCCAGTAACAGGGTGTGTAGGATTGGTTCAAAGTTGTGCCTCAGGAGGTTCCAGCTGGATGTTAGGAAGCATTTCTTTACTGAGAGGGTGGTCAGACACTGGAATGGCCTTTCTAGAGAGGTAGTTCATGCCCCAAACCTTTTGGTGTTTAAGAGGCATTTGGCCAATGCACTTTATAACATGCTTTTACTTTTGGTCAGTGCTGAAGTGGTCAGGCAGATGATCATTGTGGGTCACTTCCAGCTGAACTATTCTATTCTATTCTATTCTAAAATTAATAGCTAGCATTTTTCTACTGGTTTTGCATGTAATATTTCAGCAATTTAAAGTAATTAATAAGTGTGTAAGTAATTAATATGTTCCTTTTTGTAGTATATCAATATACTCTAATTGTGAATTTTAACTTCCTGTGAGATGTTGCCTTTCTCAGTGAAAGTCAGGTGAGAGTACTGATTTTATTTTTTGAAAAAAACCCCACTTTCACTCAGAGGTGACACAATGAGTACACTACTGTGATACACCACTCCTTTCCATCTATCTCTCTTTGGACTTTTCTCCTTCTTTTGATGCAATTCCAACTTAAGATAAAAATGGTAAATCACATTCACAAGTCATCCATAGCAGAGCATACAGTATTTGGTAGAGTTATGTGAGAAATAATCTTGACCCATCATAAAATCTTGATGAATATATACACTTTCTAAATTTATAAACTATTCATAACAGGGTCAGATTTGGAATATATTTCTTAAAAGAATGGCAAAGTCATGTTTGCTGGTAATTCTTTGTCATTCTTTTGCCATATTTTTCCCCCACAGAGATAGATTCGATTTGAAGTATTTTTCATGCCTTAGAGAGCTACAGCTCTCTGGTTTAATTCAGAGAGGCTGCTTCATAGAAAGCAAATTAACTTACAATTTTTAACAGTGTAGGCTGTATATCACTTAGAATAATGTACAATGAAATGAAAAATAATGGCTGAGGTCTGGTTCCATTGCAGATAATGGCAAAACTCGCATTAAATTTGAGCAAAGTGAGATCCGTTTGTTTGGACAAATAGAGAAAGTCTCTATTCTGTCAATTCTTGACAGAGCCTTATTTCTCTCTGTTACTTTGTTGTCAGATATAGCCTGTTTCAGGCCTGAATTTGGCTAATAAATAAGCAACCCTCATCACCAAAGCACTTGAAAGTGTACTTTTAATGCTTTCTAGAGTAGAGATGGATTACTGGATTAGCCTTATGGAAATAAATAGCCAGAGTTTTCTCATTACAAATGCAGAAGATTTCAAGTTGGAAAATGCCGAATCAAATATAGCTCTATGTCTTCATGGATTTATGGTTTAAGATAATAGACAAAACCAGGACAGTGATTAATCAGTAAGAGTAAACAATTTTGTCAAGAGTAAAATTATGCACATAATTTATTTTCACTGAAAAGAATAGCAATTTGCAAATTATAGAAACAAAACAGAAGTGCTGATTAAAAGGATTATAAAAAAGCTACAAAGTGGTGGTATTGTGTTCCATTTTAATGTGCAAATGGAAAGAGATAGAGCTGAAAAGACAGCTGTAATAAAAAAAATCACTGTGCTTTATTTCAATTTGTTACCTTAAAAAAACTACACAACTTTAAAATGTTTAATTATTTAAATGATTTTCCAAGCACAGATTCAAAGTAATATGCTTTTGGTTTTCTTCTAATTTCTCTAAAGATCTTATTATTTGAATATTTTACTTTGCTGAAACATTTGACTTGCTTTATCATAATATAGTAACAATTTTTTCTAAGTGTGGTATGTAATGTCAAATATTTAAACTAGCTTACACTAATGCAACAGTATAGCTCCTAACTTATAAAAGATTATACAATACAGAAAGTGATGGTACAGGCAGCAAGCAGTCTCATACAATTCTTGTGTTTTATATCCTAATTTCTCATTTTCCTACATGGAGTTTTTTACTGCTTACAGAATTCAAAACAATTGTGAAGGAAAATGTTTGTTTTGCTGTGATCTAATCTTATCAAGAAAAAACACTTTTTTTCAATTTCCAGTTTGAACTGACTCATATTTCTCAGCAAAACTATTGGTGGATATTGCCTTGGAATATTCTTATTTCCTCAGCAGAGCACTGTTGAGAGTGTAATTCTTCTCCGCATGGCATAGGGGAATTGTTTCAAACATGTATCATCAGTACCCAAGACTGATGCTCAGTGATGTTAACTCCTTGTCTCTGAAATATGAACCAGCATATTTATGTGTCAAAGGGGGGGTTCATTTTTTTATGAAACTCTAAGGTTTTATGTATTTATGCCAATAGTTCCATACAGAACACATACAAATCAATACTCATAGGAAATATCTGTAATTAAAAGTCATGCAAAATCATTTTTCAAAGCATGGAATACAAGTAAAATATATGAAAACAAGACTTTTGAAATATTAGGGATTCAAATCTTATCTGTACTTATTTAATACAACTCAAGCTGATACTTAATTCATGCAGAGCAGGACCTCATTCCAAGAGCACTTCAATTAAAATCAGTATTGTAGATTAGGTTTGTACCAAGCTTACTAAAACATATAATATTAACACATTATTTTTCTCTCCATTCAGGCAACTAAGAGAAATATGTTTTACCACTATGTTTAAACATGATGGTTTTGTAGAATAAACAAGGCCTAAAGAATATTGACTCTAAGTTAATTAGAATTTGATTTAATGGATTTAGAGGAGTGCAAATTAATCCTTTAAGCAGGCGTAAGTCTCCTTGCAAGAGTGTTGCTTACTGGACTTTGTAAGCAACATGTAGAGTATAAAAAGCAACTTCAGATATCTGTCATCCTTAAACCTATGGCATCAGTGTGCCGTTTTTTTCTTTTTTTCAAGGAAGCATACATTAAAAGTAACGGGGAATTACCTAGTTTGAAGGGGGGAAAGTACTGCTTGATTGAATAAATTCACTCCCTTTTCTAAAATCTAAGTTTATATGGTCCTGTCAGACACAGCTTTTAAATGATCCATCTTTGTTTTGAGGTGTTGCATATTTCAAGAAACTACTTGCAATATTAATGGGTGTTTTTTTATAACACAGAAACCAGAATACTAAATTTCAGTATCCATATGGTAAATGTCCTGGCTGTAAGAATGAGGTGAGACCTTTGTGTCCTTCTCAAAGCACCTGTGATAATAAAATTCATCAATATATCTGATTAAGTCTTTATAGTCACTTCACCCGCAGTACTTTATTTTTTTGAACAATTTCTGCTTTGGTATTCGGCCCACAAAACAAATTAATAAAGATACAGAAGGCAAATAAGCAATGCAGAACTGTTTGGCCTCCTTTTAGCAAAAAAAGAAAATATAGTAGGATGCAAGGCAAAAGAACTAAATTAAACCGAGAAATAGGTGCTGCAAAGATGATCCTATTAAATTACATGTAACACCACTGCAGAGTACTCGGACAATAGTTTATATTGAAAAGCCCTAGAATATACATGATTATCCTAATTTGTTCCAAACTGTGAATATGAAAATTAGGATTATGGGATTTATCAGACTTTATTTTTTTCAGTAAAACCAGTGAGAACATTTTTATTACATGCTAATTTTTTTTCATGCCTGTGATAAAATTATATAGTCTCTAAACCATAAAGAGTTCTGCTTTATTTTCAGATGTGCAGCGAATCCTCAATAAAGTCACCAGAATGGGAATAAAGACCCTTGCAGAGGCACTGCTGTAGTGTGGCCATCACAGCTCACTGTCCTGTCCCATACAGGCTAGGGAATCTGCTCAGCAGTTCTCAGCAACCCCACTTCTCTGTCTTTTTGAGGAGAGTTTTAAATCTGACTAATTAATTTAATGGCTATTTTTTAAGGTTTACTTACTTAATACATAGAACTGGTCCTGAAGATCAGTATGAAAGCAGTCTGATTTATAGTTATTTATCTCTTCCAGCAAAAGCCTTTCTGCTCTTGTAAAGCCAAACATGGGCATAAATTTAGAGAGAAGATGAATTTAGTTCCTGGAGCTCTTTGAGATAAGATAGTCATATACACAAATGTTTGTAGGCTTAAGCCTGGTTCTACAGTTACAAATACTTAGCTGAGTGGTCCCAGTGAATGCAGTGTGATTTGTAATGAGTTTGTATTTTGGTACCTTACTGTAAAGATGGGCCTTGATCCTGAAAAGATCTGTGCAGATTGGTTCTATACGATGGAAGTGGCTCCATTGTCATGATGAGTGAAGTAAATGTGTATGCAAACCTTTGCCAGATTAATGCCCGAGTTGCCAGAATCACAAAACATTATAGAAAAAGTCAATCAAATATACAAACTGAAAATTCCCAGATTACTTAACAGTAATTTCTACTATTGTCTGGTTTCAGTATATGTAGATAATTATTTAAACAAGACTAATGAAGACCAATGAAGATAGCTTTTCTTTTATCAACATAGGCCTTTCCTACCGTTGGATATTGTCTATCAGACATAAGAAAAGTAAGTATCTCTTGGATATCTGTGTTCTTACTGTTATGTGACTAATAATTGCTGTGGTGAAAAGAATCTTCAATGGTGCTTTGGAAACTAAACACAATTTTCATAATCTGCAAAATCAGCATGCCATTTTTTTATCAGACCCAAAGGATTCACTACAGATGATGAGGTTCATTGATCACTTAATGTGTATGGTATTTCCTGCTTTATTTAATGTCTTTTGCAGCATTGCAGAAGAGGAGTGCATAAGCAGTTCCCCTTCTTCAGTGGAGATACATTTGACAGTAATACACTTTCAGTGGAGATTTCTTTCAGTCATCCCACAAGGCCCTATTTCATCAGGAGGCTTCTGCCTCTGCCATTGGTCTCTTCATTCAAATGAAATGAGAGACATGATGAAAGCTTTGGTTTCTGTTATTTAGTTGTTTTCTTTCTAGTAAAGTAAAGCAACAGAAGTCAGCAGCTCTAAATGGAACTGAGAGATGTGTAAATGGTTTAGCAAAACAGCACCATATAAAAAAGGGGAGTCAGGTTTTTTAATCATCAGGAAGTCATAGATCCATGTGTGAGTTTTGACTGACCTCAGTAAAAAGACTCATCCATAGGAGTTTACCTCTTACTGAAATGCCACCACAGTGTGTAGACAGGCTATCTCCTTATCTCCTGTGCTTCTTGCTCCTACTCCAAGCATTGCATGTCCCACAGGCAGTGGTGATTTCTAGCAGTCATAAAGCTTGGGTTGCACTGCTGTGATATGACAGCCAGCTCTTCAGCCTGCTTTGCCACAGCAGTATCCAGACACCTGTGCTTGTTCTGTGTGCTGGGTTATATGTGCTTTAGAAATGGGTATATACCGGTCAATGCAGTTTCATTAATTTATGTGGTGACTGGAAGACAGCCATTATTTTTATATGGGGTTGACATAATTAGCCAGCCACGTAGAGCCATTTTTTTGGCTAGTGCCTTTGTTTCCTTAAAATGCAGAATAAGGAATGCATTAAAATGTACTGCTTTATTACTGTATTCAACATATATTTGTTTTTCCTTGTAAGAAGTACCAAATCCAGCTGAGTGAAAAAAACCCCAGGGGGTTGGTTTGAAGGTCAGGAACTTGGCCAGGAATGCACAAGGGTGTGAGTGAAGGGAGGAGCAACAGGTGCACTCCAGGTGAGGGTGTCTGCCAGTCTCTGGTGAGCAAAAACTTCCCACTGTGAACCGAAACCAGCACAAACCAGGAAACAAAAAGAAATATTCAGTGAAGTTGCCCACGTCAGAGACTACTGAGAAAGCAGGCAGGTCAGCTTGGTTAATCATTACTAAGACAGACTTTGCAGACAGTTCACTGCTGATCATATGACCAGGCACCACCTGAGCTAAGAAAACACCCATCCCGAGCAGTAGGAGTTGAGAAGCCTCCCTTGCTTAGATGTTCTGACATTATTGTTTTAAGGTAGCAGAAGAGGCTCCGCATTTCCCTGTTGTTCCCAGAGCTCAGCACAGCTGTTGTGTTGCTTTCCTGTTCTGAAGAGGAAGTGAGAAATTCCGTCCACATGTGTGCTGGCACTTGAATGCTCAGGTTTCACTCCCTAACTGGGAGCTGCCTGTAATGAGCTCTCAGTGGGATTCAGAGAGGAGCTTCCAGCTGTGCCAAGAGTTGTTTTCATTTTGTGCCACAGGAGGAGGAGAAGAAGAAGAAGTCTACAAAAAGGTGAAATGTTGATGGTGCAAAAGCTGTTCTAAGGGTCTTGCAGACAGGAAAAACAAAAGAAAAGCAGAAGGAACAAGGAACCGGGATGGGAAACTTTTGCCAGAAGCACTGCCTGTGCTTGGAACCTTACATCCCCTGCTTATTCTTGGGGACAGACGATGATCAAGATGACAAAGTGGGCCAAGTCTTTGCCAACCTTGCTGTTGTAAGGCCTGACTTCCAAGCAAGACAGAAAGACCTAGAACATAAGATAAAAGAGAAACCTTTACCTCCGCTGCCTGGCCAGCATCTAGCAAACATTTGCAGATTTGTGGCACTGTTCAACTATGAAGCTCGCACTGAGGAAGACTTGAGCTTTCAAGCTGGGGACAAGCTGGAAGTGCTGAATGCATCCCACGAGGGCTGGTGGTATGCTAGGCTCCTCCTGCCAACAGGTTCAGTCCGTCCTGGATGCAAACTTGAGGGCTACATCCCTGCCAACTACATAGCTGCTGACCAGAGCATTGAAGCTGAGCCGTGAGTAACCCACATAATGTGCACTGCACACTTTTACGTTAAGTGGATTTGGGACAGGAAGTTACGGCCTTACTGAGTAGTACCCTACCACAGTCACCCTCTAGTGATCCTAGTGGTGGTAGCCCTAGTTGGCATGTGCAAGGAAAAGACATCATGGCCACAAGAAAATAAATTACAAAAGGCAGAGTGTGGAGGGGGTTTATTTTGCTTAAAATAATTTCCCTCTCTCATAAACCCTAATCACTTGTTTAAAAAGCATCTGGGAAGATCAGTTTGGTTTGCCACTGTGATGGTTCATTACTTTTATTCGGGTAGCAGTAGGTGTGTTAGAGAGTGAAAATGTCCCCTGCCCTGAACAGTGTTCAGCCTGCAAAGTTACCAATTAATCAGAATTACAGAAAGCTACCTTTACACCTTTCCATCTTCTTACAAATGATGGATGAGTCTCTAATAGATAAATTTCTTACAGTTTCTTCTACATTATTTCTTCTTTGGCAGCCAACCTCTAATGTCCAGACAAACTTAACTGGAGGAAGTATTGCAAGGGGCAAAAAAGTAGATATGGAATGGAATACAACTGAAAGTTAAACTTTCACAGAGTTACAGTATGCTTCCCATGTTTTTCTGCCCTTTCAAAACATGTCCAATCTGATTTAATATTCTGATAGAGAGCAGAAGTCACAGAGAATCAGTTATTTGGCTCCCTAGCAAGGATGAGTAAGGTCTGAGTCAGCCTGGACTTCACAGTTTTGTGTGTTGCAATCAGAGTCAGCTTTTGCTGATATAGGTCTCACTTCAGTTCCACAGGTATGTTTTAGCGAGAAATATCAGTGTGTAAAGAAACAGCAGAAAGGGCATTCATTAGTAGTCTCAGAATTAATGTTGATTTTAGAGGGATGATGTTGCAGCTTTTCAGTTAAGTCTCATTTGGACCTGAAACACCATCTCTGACCTGGCTGGCCCACTGCACTGCCAAGGGCTAGGAAAATTAGCTCAGATATGATTATGCCAATCTTTTATCTTTTGTAGGATTTGTGCTAGAGGCATTTTAGGGCAACTCTAGGATTCGTCTCTTTAATTTCTGGACTCTGACCAGCTGTTTCTATTTCTGTATTCAGGCAGATGACACTTTCAGTGGTCATGTTCAAAAAAATTCTTCCAAATGCAGAAATTAATCTGCAGGGAAGGCATTTTCCGAATCACTAGAGAAATGATAGTAGGCTCTAATTCAGCTCAGTTTGGCCTTTGCTCCCTTTCAAGAGCTAGCTTTATTAGAAGTCATCTAATATTTCCTCATGTGTACTTTGAAATTAATTTTGGCCAGTTATACAACAGTGTCTCAACTCTTACGGTCCTTCTTATATATGAACCTATAACTTCAAATACAAAGTTAAATTTTCCAAAATTCATTGTTGTTTTTTTACTTATTACTGAAGCAATTATTTTTTTTTTAAACTTTATATACCTTTAACTTTATATACCTTTCTCCCTTTAATAATACAGCAAAACATTTTTCTTTATCAGTTGTTAGAATACTGGAGAGGAAAAAATGGAGAGCTTTTTATAAGAGTAATTTTTCAAAAATGAGTTTTTAATTTCACAGCAAGACTAATCTAGCTAAACATGTTGTGTTTTCTCTGATTTCTTTCTAAGTCAGTTGGTCTTAGTGATCTTTGTATGTATAGAAGACTGCTGTCAGTCCACACATACATAGCTATAGACTAACTCAGGTTAGAAAGGGTCTCTAAATGACATTTGAAGCAGACATCCCAACTCCTACATGGCCAAAATAAACTGTTTGATTTGTTGAGATTTTCATCCTCAAGGATTTTTTGCCTTATATCAAATTATAGTATCACTTGGTATGATTTCCTCCAAGTATTCACTTTCACTCACCTTCTGCATTTCACACCTCTGGTATCCTAATAAAACAATAATAGCAAGAGTAATGATGGTTTAAAGAGCATTGTTTTCCCTAAAGTAAAGATTGCAAGTAGAAAAAGAAGCTGTTCTAGTGTCTCTTTAATTAAAATTCAATTCTTTAATCATACTCTCTGCCCAAACTGAAGTTCATCTTTTCTCACTTTTCCATTTTGATTTTAATTCCCATTGCTGTTGGCCAATTGCTCATAGCCATGATATACATATTTGTGGAAACAGGTAAAGTTTCTAATGCATCCTTGCATCCTGTGTAGCAGTCCTTTATGGTCCCAAAGAATGGAAGACTTACAATCTCATGTTCACCTGCCAAAATGTGTATTTACTGTATACTTCCAGTGTACCGTTTATGCTTTGCAATATTTGCCAGGCACAGCTGGCAAATCAACAGTCTTGACCTAATCAAATGCATGTTTTGTAGCACCAGACAGCTACTGTATATCTGCAGAGATAATGTGAATTTTAGCTCTTTTATGGACTGCATCTTCATTTTATTAGACCAAGACAAACTGGCTATACTGTTCTGAGAAACAGACTTGATTCATGGTGTGACTCTTAGGAAGCTTGGGAAGAAAACCAAACTGACAATATTTTTTAGCAGCTGATTTCAGCATGTTTGTGTAGAAACTATTAAAAAAATTACATTCATATGCATGCATGGATACTCCACAAATTCACTTGAATGAAGGGATGAAGGGCATGAAATGTTCTATAGTGACTGAGAGATGGTAGGGTAACTAAGTTTAGCCAATATATGCTTGAAAGCTGCATGCAGAGCAGTCAAATTCCTTTTACTAAAAATTTCAGTTTTTCCTGTGACCAAGATTTTTAACAACAAAATATTATCTGACCCTCTCTTATCAATACTTTGACATGGTCTTTATTATAGTGAAAGTAGAGATCTGATAGTCCGTGTGGTTCTGTGTTGTCTGTTGTGGCAGAGAATAATGCTAAGTCATTGCTTATTCTCAGCAAGTGCTGCAGCAGACCGGTTTGTCCCCTTGCTGAAGTGTCTGTGAATTTTTGACTTTTCCTTGGTAAGAAAGAGAATGAAGCAAAGTAAGAAGGAAAGTGAGAAACTTCTTTAGATAACAGTTTTTCTTCCTGGAAGTCTCTGACTGCCCAGTGTGACTGAGGTAGTGCTGATAAGGTAGATCAATAACTGGATGAAAGGGCAGAAAGGATGTACAATAACTCCAGTCTGGGGAAAACAAAACATAAACACTTTTCATATCAAAGGGAATTTTCATGTATCCATGGCTATGTTCAAGCAGAATTGAGAAAGAATGAGTTTCTTTACTGTGTTACTCTCCTTAAGCCAATGGTTATTGGTGGAAGTTGTATGCTAAAAGTGAAGGGTCAGTTTTTTATATTAAATTTTTGATTATATACTTATACTATATAATAGAACTAACTTATGGCAAAAGTCAAACACTTTGTATTTATGCATGATATTTTGTTACAAAAAAGTTTATTTTGCTTCCTTTCTTTGGCTTGAGCTATTGCTTCCTGGGTGAATGACTTGGATGAAATCAGTAATAATCTGTGTGAATAGATAAGGTAAAATCCATGGCTTGGGTTCTGCCTGCTGCAGCATTGCAGTCCAAGCATGTGCTGCATAAGATTAAATACATCCAAGAAGTGCACACCTGCTACAATGAAGTCTGTTTTGGACAGACTGGGGAAACAAGGCTGTTCATTTTTATATTTACCAGTAAAGTATCTTCTTATTGATGATCTCTTCTAGCACCTGCAGTACTCCTTATACCAACAACAGCCTGTCAGGTGGAGGGATTGTGGAGGAATTGTGCCTAGTGTTTCTGGAGACAGGTGTGTTCTCCTGGCCCCACCTGCAGTAGGTGGGACAAGGCAGTCGGGGAGTGGAAGCATTCAACCATAGTCACAAAGTGAACTTTCTTTTCGTGAAGAAACAAACCTCATGACAAAAACACTATTTTAAAAAATATCTGACCAAAAGCAGACACAAACTATGCTAATGATAAATTAGCAACTGTAAGAGCACTTGGTGCTTTTCCTTTCTCTGCATCACAGGTAGCAGTCAAAACCACTAGCCAGACAGATTTTTCATTTCTAAAGTAGTTTTAGGGAGGTTGTATCTGCTGCATCACATGAATTTGGAATGCTCTTCTTTCTGTTTTTAGCTATATAACATTTAGAAAAAGAAAAACAAAAAACTCAATTGGAGATACAATCATATAATTTAACTTGCATATCCAGCAAAGGATGATCAGAAAGAACAATTTGACAAACACCAAAACTGGAATGAAAAGATAAATTTCCTTGGCAAAGAGTGTGACCTTCCTGTCTCTGTGCTCTTTCTGTACCTGCTGTTCTGTACTACAAACAAGATCCATAGTAACACATTCACCTGCCCTTGTTTTATTACTGCCAATTGTTTAAACTAAACAAGAAAATTACATAGTGCAAATTGTTGTGGGCAAAAAATACAGCCCATCTGTACAGTTAATTTTAATGAAGAAAAAACACTGTTGGAGTGACATGAATTCTTTTTTCCTAGCAGTAAGGTAGAGTGTACTTAGAGGGGGCTCTTGCCTGCCATCCTGATGGACCTGCTGGCTGTTTATTGAAAGTCAACTTAAAACCATGAAATCATAGAATGGATGCTGTGCTCACTACTAAACCCCAAATGCCACATCTACATGCCTTTTGAACACTTCCAGGCATGGTGATTTCACCAGTTCCCCAGTCAGCTTGTTCCAATGCTTGACAACCCTTTATATTAAGAAATTTTTTCTAAAATCCAAAATAAACTTTCCATAGCACAACTTTTACTCTTATCCTGTCACCTGTTACCCAGAAGATACCAAACCCCCACCTCACTTCTTTTCAGGTAGTTGTAGAGAGTGATAAGATGTCCTCTGAGTCTTCTTTCCTCCAAACTAAATAACCCCAGCTGCCTCAGCTTTTCCTCCTCCTTGTGCTCCAGACCTTTCCTTATCTCTGTTGGCCTTTTCTGGACATGCTCAAACACCTCAATGTCTTTCTTGTAGTGAGGGGCCCAGAACTGAACACAGGATTCAAGGTGTGGCCTCACCAGTGCCGAGTACAGGACAATCCACTGTTCTAGTCCTTCTGGCCACACTATTTCTGGTGCAAGCCAGGATACGAGCCATTGGCCATCACTCATTCCATATATTCATGCCAACATTATTGACACAAGACTACTTTGCCAAGGGAAGTAAATTCACACAAATTCCTAGTAGATTAAGATAATAGATAAGATCACAGCAATTACTTTTAACTTTTGTCAGTTTTAGAAGCATTTCTTATCTCTTATAAGAAATCTAATAAGATTTCTTATGTAGGTATATCCCAGCTGGTGGAAACTGAGCCCCAGACCTAATCAAAGAAACCTCACCAGTCAATTCCACAATGAGCTTTTTAAACAACCCTTTGATAGCAGAAGTGACTTGTTATTTTTGTCAATCTCCATAATTCCTTCACCTTCTGTGACCTGACTCAGCTTTAACTATTTCATACATTAACTGAATCCAAGCTACTATATGAGAACAGTAAAGTGTTCCCTGGACTGACTTGTTTCATATTTTTTGCAAAGTCAGGCTTATGGGGTTTCATTGATTCATGTGGGTCATTTTTTAAAGTGATATTTACAGTCAAAATATCTAGAGACTTTTTCAAAAGTGAAACCTTAGATTCTATGGAAAATCTCAGAAAACTGAATCTAATCCCCTGTGGTATCTGTGTGTTCCCTTTCTCTTGCTATCATAGTTTGTCTCTTACAGTACAAACTCCTGAGGACACCACCAGAATCAGCGCTAACCCTTGTACTGAGATGAACTTGTTAAAAGAGAAGTGTAAAAGTTATTCTTATATATTTTTTGGTAGAGAAGGTCTCTTTATTGAGAAAATATGTATTTATTATAAAACATTGAAAAGGCTGTATGTGAAATTGCATGTTTTCTTTCAATTTGTGTACTTTATATATGTTTGTGTGTGTGTGCATACATGTGTACACACACACACAGAGCATAAAGTTTGTAAGACCAATGTTTTTAAGATCATGCAGCACAGATCTGTGGGATGAGGTGTGTATTGCAAAGCTAGATCATACTTTTGATGTTTTTTGACCATGTGCTCACAGTATCCAAAGGACTCAATGTTTGAAACTACCATGTGTGTTGTGGAGTGCCTCTCTTGAATTTAAACAATTGAATACTGCAAAAAGACCATGAACTTAATCACTTAACTTCTTCAGTTGTGGTTGAGCATTCCAGTACTTCCTTCTAGCATGTCTCAAACTCAAAAACTCTTTCCATCTTCTCTTTATTTGAAATTAGTGTTAACATTATATACAATAATCATTAGATACTAATTTCCCTTACTCTGTTTTGAAAGATTTGACAATGAATCATATGAAGACCAGAAACAAAACCCTTAAAATATGTACTGCAAATATAGCCAGTTACCTTTTCCTATGGCTTGGTGAAACTCAGGTGGCCTGTACAGTGCCTTTTAGAGAAAAAAGAAGGGAAAAAAAGGAAAAAGACCATATACTGGTCATAGTTACTCAATAACCCTGTTTGGTGGGGATTTTTTTCCAGACCCAGTAGGACTAAGTATTGTGCATGCTAACATAGGTTAGTTGGTTTTGAATAATGTTGCTGGCAAAAACATTCACCAGGTATTTTATAATGTTTCCTCAATAGTTGTCTTTGAGGGCTCTCTGCAGAGGACAATACAGAGCTGTGCAGAGCTGAATGATCTCTGAGCAGGTTTAGAACTGAGAAATGCTAACCAACAGTTCACCCAGGCTAAGAAGTCCTAAAACTGGGCTGATATTAAACAAACTAGGTCAGGTATCTCTGTGAAGAATTATTTTGTAACATGTGAAAAGCACAGTTGGTTATAGAAGACTTTCTTTGTGTAGTAGCCTATCTGTACTGAAGAGATTAAGTCATAAAAACATAAGAGATACCCTACAAGGTCAATCCAATGGCCACCTGTAGCCCCAATACCCTGTTTCAGAGAGGATTTTGTGAAAAGTACACAAGCCCATCTACTTTCTTTAGTCTCTTATCTTTGTACTTCACCAAAGGCTGGAACTGTTGTATCAGCAATGTCAGAGGGTGCGTCACTGCCATGTCTAATTACAGGACTATTATCAAGTGTGTTTGGCAAAACCATAGGTGTTGACACTGCACAATTTTTTATTTCTGTCAGTGGGCAAAGACCAAGTTATTAGGACAAAAATCCAACCCCACAAAAACCCTCTCATTTCTGCAGAAAGCTTTATATTCCTAAGCAAGAGTTTGACTTTTTTTTTTTTCTGGATTGTTGATTGCTTAGTCATATGTTGCGCAAAAAAAGACATGCTCAAAATAATAGTCACAAAAAGAAATGGTAGCACTGCATAGGTCCCCATGACATTCAGTGAGTGGTCCTTTACAGACCACACCTATCTGCCCCATCTGTACTAATGCACCACTCAACCCAGACTGCAGGAATGAATGACTTTACCCTCACAGATTTACCCATCAATTAATTTTGCTTCCTATCAAAGATGCAGTACTAAACTCAGGATGTGTCCTGATATTATCCTACAGGATATTATAATACATCCGATTATGTTCTAACATGAGGCTGTAGCAGATCTTGCAAACATTGTATTGTACAGCCTTCCAGTAGTGTCATTTAGACAAAATATTTATCTGCACTTTAATTTTAAAACAGTTTAGTAGAGAAAATATGATTAATCAGGTTCAGATGTTTTTCTGTCATAAAATGTTTTGTTCTTTTTCTAGTTATGTAAGCAAAGTATGCATAGCAGAGAAAGAATGTAATTTATCAAGTGATACTTAAAAAAAAGAAAATATGGCTTACTACTCTACATAAGAGGAAAAACAATTTTCAGTTATTTTTAGATAGTACTATATGGGATATATTTGAAGGCCTTTCTTGTGTTAGAACTTTAAAAAAAAGAGACTAAACTTCTTTAGTTAATAAGTTTACCCTTCATCAGAATTTTCTTATATGTTGACATTTAGATTTTCATCTCATAACTGTGTAAAGAAAACCATAAGTGTTACAAGAATTTAGATTGGAAATCTACATCTTTGCAGTTTTCAGTTCCCTGGACATGCCTAGAATTCATCTGGAAATAGGTTTTCAGAAGATCAAACAAAATATTGATCATGAAGGTATTACTCTTCTTTATCATTTAAACCACATAAAAATACATATATATTTTTCCTGCTGGTATACTAATCTTAATCAATGAAAACTGGAAAAAAAAGGCAGTGAATTAAATAGTAAGTGGTGGCTCCGTAAAGGATTGCACTAATTGAAATTTTCATTACTTCTATTCAGAGTACTCTATAATATTTTACATTATAAATTTATCTGCAGTAATATTAGTAAGATTTTTTCCCTAGCTCTTTCTCACTAAAGCAGATATATTTCTAGTTTAATTAATAATATATTTATGTGTTTAGAGCACAAACAATTTTGCAGCACACTTTTTCAAACCTCATTGCAAAAGAGGAGATAAAAATCCGAGACTCACATGTGGGAATAAATACATAAAATGAATTTCAGAAATTATGACAAATCACCAGCCTCAATTTTCCTTTTGAAATTGCCAATCTTTTCAGTTAGTGGAAGTCTCCATAAGAAAATATGGAAAGAGTCTTTGCTCCTCTGAGGGTGTGTAGTGAAAGGAGCTGTACACAAGAACATGCAGAGACAAACCTGTGAGGCACATGAGCAGGAAGGTGGACAAGCCTGCTCAGTTGCACTGACAGAGAACAGTATGAAGTGTGGGAATGTTTCTTTTTCAGGATTATCTGAGCATCCTGCCAATAAGGAAAAGGAGGGAGACAAACACAGATACCAGTTAGTGTTAACAAAGACAGTAATAAAAAATAAACTCAGTCGCACTAGTTGATGAGTTGTGAAGAAAAGACAGGCAAACTCAAACTATGCACCTGATAAGGATGTAAACATGGGAGTCCAGGATGTTGCAGTGGAGTCTCTGTGACTCTGTCAAGTAATGAAGCAAGATTTAGCGAAAGTGGAGGAAGGAACAAAGTAAGAGGTAGACAAAAAGAAGTATAAAATGTGTTGTTTTTGCATGAAATGGGGCCAGTCATTACACTTGTCTAGCTGTACCTGGTCAGCACTTTCTGTCCTGTCTTCTCATTCAAACCTTTCTTGACTATCTCTGTAACCTTGCCCTCTGCCATGGTGAGTGCTGCAAGGACTGAGTGCCAACTACTGGAGGGACTGGTGAGACTGTACTACACCAGCAACTGGAGTCTGAACCGAGGTGTAGGTGACCCTGTCAGCTGCTGGAATGGGTGGGGTCTTGGTGCCAGATGCTGGGGGTGAGTGGGGGTCTTGACTACCAGCCACTGGGTTATGTCTTGAAAACAGATGCTGGGGAGACTGGTGTATGTGAGGTGAGCCAGGGTATGAGGGGCTGGGATCAGGGAAGAGATCTTGTTCTTATTGCAGACCTAAAATGTTTGAGAAATCACCTAGAAACTTTTGGTACTGACATACCTTTCTGACATGGTGTTGTGATCTCTTACAAAAGAAACCCTGTGTGAGGGTCTTGGTCTGATAAAACACATACTGATACAGAGTTTGACCTGAGAGAGGATACAAGTCCACCAGACTGCTGGCTGAGGAGGTGTGGGCCCAAGTGAATGTTCAAGAGAGAGCTCTGAATGAAATGGATTAAGAGATCTGCTCTACCACTAGTGTCCTGGGCAGGCAAAGGGGACTTTTTGCTTCTGAGGGTTTCTGTATTATTTTGTACTGGGGTGAGTTTCCCTGTGAGAAAGAAAAATAATTCCTCTGGAATGACTTCCTCAAGAAAATCAATTGAGAGCTTTTGGAAGCTGTAATGGTTTAAATGAATGTATGATTGAAAATTTTCTTTTCTATTTGAGTTTCCCTTAATGCTAAATCAATTCATGTTATTTGTGTTTTCTGTACCGTGTTAACAATAAGGCTACCTCAAGGTTTCCACTTTGTTTCCTGATTGTTATGAACACTAGAGTTATTGCCACTTTTACATATTATGTCAGTATTTCAGTACTTTTGCTCATGTATGTGTTAAGAAATGCATACAGGTACAAGTGGCATTGATGCAAGATTTTACAGTGCTATTTGAAAGACTCTGTGCAGCAGAAATGGGGTCTCAGAAACACATTTTAAGTTTGGATCTTTTAAAGAGGCAATTATATGGCTACATTTCACACTTAAGGTCCCAAGCAATGGCTGTTAAAGACAATGGTAGCCTTTCATTGACTCTAAATACAAGCTCTTGTTTTAGAACAAGCTTTAAATGCAATGGAACCCTAATCCAGCTACAAAACCAATACAGGAAACAAACTCTGATGATTGACTTTAGCCTCTTAAATTGGAGAGGTACCAGAGACTTGTGTAAATAAAACACCACAGAAAAAGTAATATCCCTTTTATACAGAAGAACTTCAGAGCAGCTAACGTAATGTAGCATGCAGATGACCAATATTGTGGAGAATGAATGCAAATATTGAAATTAATTAAACAATAATGAAGCAGGGACTCACAAGATGAGATCAATTTATGGGTATTTCCACAAATTAACCTTATCAGACTGATTTAGTTGCTGCTTTATTATCTTTTGTTCCTATTGTGCAGTGAACCTAGTGTTGGGTGGGCTATGCTCATTTAGAGAGCTCATGCACTTGGCCTTATAACACCAGAGAAATAGTCACTTCCAATCATTACAGAGTGCAAGAGCAGCCAAAGGAGCAATGGTTTGTCATCCTGCAGCAGACTCAGAGCAAATCAATTTCCCTGTTTGCAACACAGTCAGCTATTATCAACTATTGAAAAATTAATGTAGTAGTATGCATAATCCCTTCCAATAGAATCAGACAACAGTACAGTTATGGCCTACTGAAGTAGTTACTGAAAAGGTTTATACACAATGTGTCACAGATTTTTAGACTAATGTACAAATACTATTTGTGTTTACGTTTACAAGACAGTAAATTTGTTCTAGAATGTAAGAGGAAACGCCTACCCTTGTGGTGGGTTTAAACCAACTTACTCACTGTTGGATTTTCCTGTATCTGAACAATCCCACGCAGTTCTTACTGTAAAAGTCTGTGAAGTTCTGGCAGGCCCTCTCTTTTTGGCACAGCTTATTATTTCTAACAAAAACAATGGGGTATCACAAAACAAAAATATTTCTTAGACCAAAACAGGCTTTAGAAGCTCAGTGTCCTTTTTGACACCTGTTGCTCTCTTCTCATGAGATAGTAATCTCCTGCAGTTTCTTCAGCTGGGTTCCCCCAGTGATTTGTAGGTGCAGTCTGGGGCTCATTTTGAGTCTCAGGTACACACAAGGTCAGTCTGCCACGGTATGTGGGTGTTCCACGTTTGCTATGGTTACATTACAGTCATTGGGATTGTGTGCAGTGTTCAGTGTTACTACTGTTCAGTATTACAGTCCAGTTGTCAGTGAATAGTAAAACTGAAACCATCTTTTTTTAAAGTCACTGCACAGTGTAAATGTGGTGAATCTTGTGTTTCAGCCTAGAAATATAAAGACATTTTTCTGGTAATAACCTCCAATTTCCCATCTTACTAAAAATAAATGGTAGCAAAGATTCTGCCTAACTTTGGTGATTGCTCATGGATGTTCAGTTCCCAAAATATTACCTCTGTTTTGACAGTAGTATGTTCTCCATATTTAAGTATCTATGCACATTGTAAATGCCAGCAAGACAGTGACTATTATATATTAGAGACACAGGTTTAAATTGCCTCATTTTAACTAAAGATCCCCTTTTACATGGATGAATGCATCACTTGTATTCTAGTGCTCACAATCATCGTCAAATTAGAATGGGAAGAGAGAAAGGAAAAGCATCTCCCTTATCCTGGAGGAAAGAAACAGTGAGGTTTCTTAAGAGCACTTTATTTTAGCTTTGTGTGAAATCAAAATGTGCCCAGAAATAAAGTCAAACTTATTGCTTAGCGTATCTTGTTTTCTGATAACTTAATAATTTCTGAACAAAATTAAAAGAAAAAAAAGTTTATGCTTTGCTGGAACCTCCATTTGAAAATAGAAACAGAAAAAAACCTTACATTTGAAAATTATTCAAATTGAGTGCTTTCATAAATTAAGCTTTAATTTTTTTTAAAAAGAAAATATAGTGAGAACTATAACTTAATTTTCTTTTCTTTTCTTTTCTTCTATGTGTCTTCTCTTATCTCCTCTTATATCCTGTCATCTCACCAGTAAAAGTTCTCTTAAGTCTACATAAATTTAGTGTTTATGGAAAAACATCAACCAGTCAGCTGTAATCTGTTGACAAGAACACTAGCAAAATGTTATCCAAAAGCCAAGATCAAAATGGGATCTGTTATTTTCCAAAACTGTTTATTTCACACTGTAACGGTTATTCAAAGGAAAATCCCACTGTTGATCTCAAAGTATGGAAAATACATGAAACTACAGACAGCCACTTTCCGACATATAGACAGATTTTTAAAAACCTACATATCATAAATCAGTGCCACTCTGTTACTTTGGTAGATTTCTGCTGCTAACAGTGTAGAAATGGGCCTTTTAATTTTTCACAACTATTCACATGTTCTATGTTTTCTCTGTGGAAAGAAAAGCAAACTTATTTCACCCACTTTCATTGTAAAAAGACTGAGGAGCTCCAAGTCCCACATACTATGCATGCAAGATAGTCTTCATTTTAGTTTGTGATAAGTTATTCAACAGCAAAGATCTGAGCAATACAGATGACTCAGATCTTTACGTGTTAAGCAGATTCATTGGAGTTGCCAAAGGTTGTGTGCTGTCTGACTAACCATTCCTTAAAACCTGAATTTCTAGTTTCCCTTTGAGGAAACTAGATTCTGATTATGGTAAATAAGTAATCAGGACTGAGCTGTGTCACTATACATATACAATTAAAATGATTTTTTCTTTCAAGTCCAAGTCAGTTACTTTCTGCAGTGTGTTAGGATTTCAGATAATTTACTTATGCAGACAGAGAAGGGTGTTTTTACTTAAACATTTTGTAACAACTTCACCTGATTTACTTTTTGCTGATGGTATTTTGGTGAATAAAGTTTAGAGTGGTGACCTCTGGGCAATAAATATGCGATGCAAATGAACAGTATTCTCTTGGCAAGTACAAAAATAAGTGGTATAATGAACTAAGAAAGGGAAAGGGAAAAGAACTGTAAAAGGCAATCCTCACAGTGAGAGTTAGTCTGTGAAATTGGTTCAAGAAATATTCTGTGAAATTGTTTTCCCAAGTAGGACTGAAATGGCTGCCGAAAGCATATGCCCTGTGGGACCAGGGTAAGATGAAACGCAGCAGTTGCTGAACAGTGCAGCAGCTCAGGCAGACTATAGCCCTTGGGCACTCAGTGCAGTCCTCAGATTTGTCTTGTCTTTGTTTTTTCATTGTTGCCTATTAACTCTGACTTTTTTCTCTTCTCTCCATCTATCCACTTGCTAATATTCTATGGGCATCTCAGCTTTGAATTTTTACTGTTTTCTCTGTTTCTCCTTGTGTGTCCTATGCATTCCTTTATCAGCTTTAAATTCCTTCTTCTTAAATTTTGTCCTTCTCCCATGCATCCTTCATACCTGATAATAAATGATGAGAGACAGAATTTAAAACGACCCCAGACACACCTATAGAAGGAAGTAAGAAGGAAGGGCTGTGTTTCCAAAGAACCTGAAATGCAATCTTAGGTTTTCTAGCCCATGCACAATGAAAGTCTACAAGCTGTAGAGTAATCCCTGACTTTTCATTATATAGATTCTTGTGCCATATCTGAGAAGGCTTGTGTTTTTGAAAATGCTCATGAAAGCAATCTTGTTTGCAATGTTCATCTTCATGGTTTAACCTGACTACAGATTTTGTTTCTTTTCTTTTTCTTTCTTTCAAAAGCTGTCATAAGGTTCACTGTAGACTATAAAGAGAAAATTGAAGCAGCCAGCACTCATCTCCCACGCTCTCCTTCATGCACACAGCTCATCATTTGTAAAGCACATCTGTTTCTCAGCTTTGTTATATCTGGAAGGCTTTCATCTTTGCAGTGATATTTCCTAATTTCTTGAAATATCAGCTCTTGAAGAAACGCTATTACTTCATTAGTCTTGTAATTAAGACAGCCTAATATTTTCTATCAGAAGAGCTTGTTTAGTTGCTTTTTCCAGGCTTTACCTGATTGGGTGTGAATTTTCCGGGGACATACCAGGCGCAGACTGCCTCTTTCTCTCCCTGAAAGCAAAAGATGTGGCTCAGAATAATATGAGAAATCCTTTGTGTATGTACTTCGGAGGAAGTAAGAGAGATTGATATTTAGTAGAGGAGATGCTGTACTAAAGTGTGCCCTTTTCTACTATCTAAGATAACTTTGCTTCAAAGAAACCAAGGCTTTCGAAATACAATTATGCTTTATATGTGATAACTAAACATATTCATTAGAATTTTACAGCTGCATTCTGTATTTTAGATACTTTGGGAAAACCCAGCAATTGTTTGGAGCCTTCCTCTCACCATGGAGAGGACTGCTGGTGGCTCCCTTGATAAACTTCTGCCCCTGCTTCTGCACTCTTCTACCCACAGCAGACTGCAAACCTGGCATGGGTCAAAAGCTGGTTCAGTAGCCCTCTTTGTCCTCCATGGATGACACCAGTGAAGGGTGGTGCACACAAGCCTGTTCAGGTTTCCATATGCTGAGTAAGGGCAGTGGTCACAGGATGCTCATATGATGAGACTAATTGAAAAAGACCCTGGAGGATCTGTCTCTTTAGCTTTTCATGCATCTCTCCTGTCTCCCATGGCACAGAAGTCAGCACCTATTGTTGCCCTGATAAACTACTACATACCGCACAACATTAGAAAGATAGGCTCTAAACCTTTCAAGCTGGACATCCAAATCTAGTAAAAAATGCTTGAATTATTTTCTTATTGTCTTAGTTCTTTCTGGGTTGTTTCTCCACTGCAGAAAAAAAAATTACAGTCAGAAGTGCCACAAAAAGAATTTAATCAATGTTTGTAAAGCATGTGGTTATTATAGTCATGAACACTGTAATAGGAAATAAGCCATTCATGTAACTTTGTAACTGGCATTGAGACCAGAGGCTAAACAAGGTATAGTAAATAAACTCTATCTACACAATGACAAAACAAAATAGAGGGTAACTATTCATTGAGCAGCATTCATATTAACATTGTAGGGAGCACTGGATATGACCATGTAATTAAAGATGGTATCGTCCTGGATTTTCCTGAAAATGGCTGATGCAATGAAAACAGTATTAATATTGTCATCTCCTAACTTTGGAGCTCTTGAGTTTGCAGTTATGACTTTCTATGACAGTAGATTTTGAGACATTTTAAAATGTAAACTTCATATACTGTTGGAGCTTTTGTTTTTGTTTTAGCTATTACACAAGCTTTCTGCACTCCTGAAGAAACTGGGATTTGAGTGGTTTCAGTATATATAGTACATGGGGGTTTTTTGTCCACCCAAATCTTTTGCTCTAATTGCAGTAATTTTTTGCTCTTCTCAGTCTAAGAAACGTCTTCTTCTCCTCAGCCTAGTACTACAGACACAACACACTCCAGTCAATTTTCTGGAGGGCCAACTAACCTGTTTGTCATCATAATTTGTTCTATAATGAAGACTTCTGGTTGAGAACCACAGGAATCTCAACCAACCCTCTCAGCTGCTGGCATTTAACAGTCTCATGAGATATATCTTAACATGAGAAAGTAAATCCCAGTTGCAAGCACTTACGTAAAATGAGATGCAAGATGCTTGTAATGCCACAAAGTGCTGATCCAGGGTTAGAAGCATGCTGTCCATTTTAAGATCTCCAGTAATTTTTGAAAATAAATTTCATGTGACTGATTCCTGCTGTTTATTCTGTTATGACTCCAAACTTTTTCTCAGCATTTTTTCTCCCTTTGTCTCTCTCTTAATTCCTAATGTAATGATCATGGCTTCTATATGTGGCTGTACTTTGCTGCTGACTCAGTCCTCAGGATTTTCCTTTTTAATTGAACATTCACAAAATTATGAGTATGTCACAGACCTCTGATTCTAGCCTTATCTTACCTCCAGTGTCCTGCAGCTTGAATGAGAAACTGAAATAATCCCCCCTTATCCCAGCTATAGCTAGTTATTAAAGCAAATTCAGTGACTTCAGATATGACATTGTGGAGTTAATTCTTGCTTTAATCCTGTACATATTAAATCTAAGTAATGGTAGAGGGTAAAAGTGGGAAGCTGTGCTCTGGTGATCTCTAATGGAAATGAGTGAAGTAGTCAGAACTTCCACTCATTTTCCCTGCTGGTCTTCAGTGTGGACAATAAAAGAACAGTGAGGGATCTGCTGAAATTTCCAGGGAAGTCAAAGATTACAGCTGTTGCTTCAAAGTTGGTATTTAGCTTGGTCACGATGATCTTACCCACATCTCAAAGGTCAATGCACAGAGAGTCATTAATCATGAATTTAGAGTTTCTTTGAAGTACAACTGCAAAAAGGCTGGAAAAAGTATTTTGTCTGGCCCATGACTAGGGTGCTTTGGCTAAGGCTCAGTAAACACCTGTCTTAGAGTCAGGATTTAGCATGTTAGGGACTTAAGAGAAACCAAGCAGATAGCTCAAGTGTAGGTCAGTGAGGGATCTGTAAGAGGGCTGTCCAAGGAATGGCAAGCTGCCAAAAAAATATTTCCCCTGAAAGCTTTTTCATCTGGAGTATGTTTTTTTTTTGGGGGGGGAGGTTAACTTTGTGTGTTGGGTAGAGTTAATTTCAGGATAGAAAAAGAGCCTGTAGTTCCCAAATAAGTTGAGAAAGGTAGTGATGGAGCCAGGTAACACTATCAACTTCTGTTGAACTTATGACTCCATTTTAATTCAAACTGGACTGAATGGGTAGGCAGGAGTGAGCATAAGGTAACATGGTTGTAACTCTTGGGAATCATCCTGTGCAGTGCTAAGGGTTGGGCTCAATGATCTGTGTAGGTCCTTTCCAACTCAGCATATTCTGTGATTACGTGATTTTGTGATCTCTGTTTCTTAAAAATATTGCCTTTCTAGTATAACCACCAGCATTCATTTAGATGAAGATGCACCTTTTCCTTTGGTGGAAGAAGGTCCCAGCAGTGATACTGTCATATTCAGGGAACATCTCATGACAAAGCCATCCATAATGGTATTCCTTTAATCAAAAATTGCTAGTGGAATTGATGTCCAATAGAGATGTGATTACTATGCTCTCAATAACCATAGCCAACCTCACTGGTCTTCCAATATTGAGCATCATCTGCAACAAGTGAAGACTGTGTTTGTTGTGGACCTACATGGAGGTCATGTTTTGTGTCCCCAAAATCCTTCTATACATGGTGGCCAGAAGGGATGTGGAAGTACCCTGGAGTTTGTAATGAAGAGATTCCTGATAGCTGTGAGTGATGGTGCAAACAAGGGATTTTGAGGAAGCTGCTTACAAACAAGCCCCTAAAAGCAGATGTGGCATGGCACACTGAAAAGGGAGTTAGTGTTGGCCAAGAAAGCATGTTCCTGGGTCTCACTGACAGAACAGCATTATTGCTGTGCTAGCCAGAGAGTTCCTGCTAGAAATGGAAAATTATGCCTAATTCTGAATGCATTCATTTGTGCCATACCTAAGTAGTAATCTACTGATCCTGCACTGACAATTGTGACCCGAAGTGATTTGGCTGAAGTTCAGAGTGATGCTGTGTATGAATTTCTAAGTCAAACTGCTCTGGGATTGTCTGGTGTCAATAGAGCACACTGAAGTCAGAAAAAGTGCTGGTTACTTCATTTCTGCAATGGATAGTGCTTCATGCTCTGTTTTTCCAAGTGTTCTGTTTCAAAACCTTCATCTGTCTTTGAGCTATAAAACATGAATTGATTTACTAAGGACTGGGTGTTGTTTTGGTCTGACCTTCCTATCCTGCAGAGCAGTATCTCATGGGGAGCAATTACTTTGATTCATTATTACTTTTTAGAGCACTTTTCCCTCTAAGATACACACTTTTGGATGAAGTAAAATATTAAGCCTTTTGAGGCATAAGTTCAATTGCTAGAAATTGAAATAAGCTCTTCACGCTTTGTAAAGGGAATTTTAACTTCCATTATGGTGAAAACACTATTTTAAATTCAGATTAGCTTTTGTTAAAAAATAAAAAAGGGAACAACAAATTAAATTATTTGCTTTGAAGTTAAGGGGTTATTTCACAATCAGTTTTGCTTTTGGTACTGTATTATTATTATTGTTAACTTAATTCAATGACTTTGAACTAAAAATTAGATCCTCAAGTGTTATTGAAAGTAATTTTCCCTTTACTTTTCTGAAACATTTTAATCAGATCATATAAAGTTAGGCAAATGAGGTAATATACACTGTATGTCCACTTTTCATTCTTCATAATAATTGCTTCACTTACACCTACCTTCTAAAATACTGTTACTCTATTTCATTTTGCAAGTTAGGATCTTTTTAAACTGCTAAGCTTAACTGGAGTCAAAACCTACATATACATACATATCCTCCATATAACCTTTAATGGTAACTTCATATTGATTTAAATGAAGTCTTTTCAACCAAATAAAAGTAAGCATATAATTTGAAACGTTTTGAAGTCAAAGAAACAGATACTTATGCCTAAATATGATGTTCTCATGTATTATTTTCCAAAATCATGGTTTATATTGTAGACATGACTTTACATGCATAATATAATACTATTTTATCTTTCCAAAATAAACCAACAACTTCTTATTGCATACATTGTATTATTGTTCATGTTTCAGCTTTAGTAATTTGAGTAAGTAACAGTGTATGTTCAAATGTTTGGTCATGTAAAGACTATATTTTGATATTTTAATATTTTGTCCATAAAAATCAACCTTGCTAATAATGAATTGGAAGCTCTTTTGTGTTTGGTACAAAATTAAATTCTTTTGAAAAGATGCTCTCTTCTTAACCCATGAAGAAAGGAGACACAAAACTAAATACCTCTTCTTACACACTCTTATGAGAATCAGTCACTTTGAACACTACTAAGGGATATATTATAGTTCAAGGAGAAAAATATTAGTCCTTTTTTTTTCAGATCACATAGTTTTTTAGTTTTCAGATGTTACTCTTGGAGCAGGTAATGTAGAAATTTCAGATATATTCTAATTCAGCTTCTAGGACAGACAGGTTCTCTTTGGGACTGGGATAGAACTTGTACTCTGTCCTCTCATTCCTTTGACAAGAACCTCACTCAAGCATTTGAATTTTTATGGATTGCTTAGTTTTCTACAGTCTAAATAATTAATTAATTAAATTAATTGGTTTAATTAATGAGCACATTTAACTAATTAAAATTACAACTAACACATTCCAGCTTTCTAATGAGATTACTTTCCTTGCTAAATATGTATCAAGGTCTATTTTATCCAAATCATCTTCATGACAGAGTACAGGAATATGGTCTGGAATATCGGTCTTTCATTTTCATTTATTAACAAAGTGTTGAATATGGGTTATTGCTGTCTGTGTTTCCCCCTTCTTATTTCCTCTTTGTTAATACAAAACCATTTATCAGTCCTCATGCTTGCTCAGCCAAGGTGTCACCCAACATTCTCATTTATTTCCGCCATTCCACTTGATGATTAATGCCTTGCATGTACTCAAGTAGTCTGTTGATGACTCCTTCAGTACTTTTCACTAGTAATTGACAAAGCAAGTAGTTAACTGAATAGGCAATTTATTCGTGGTGCGATACATTGATTTATATTTAAAGTTTGCATAATAGGTTTAGCTATGATTAATTTAAAAAAAGTTCTCCCATGAGTGTATATGGCATATTTCTGATACCTATTTATCACCATTTGCTTCAAATAAGGGGTGGAGTTAATCTTGGAAAAAGCTTTGCATGCTTGTTGAAAGGAAGCTGAACACTGCCCCCATTGAAAATGCTGACTCATCTCTGTCTTATTTACATTTAATTTAACTCTGTGCAAAACAGTGAAAGAGCTAAGTAGCAGCTGTAGAGGAGGAAACTGTTGCTTGAACAAGCCTTTGTGAACTACAGGTTTTAGTGAGAGGAAAAATACCTTTTAAAAGGCATACATAGGAGTAGATTTTCACAGAATGTGGATATTGAGGTGTTTGCAGTGACTTGAGGGACAAGTTTTGTTTGTCAAACAGCAGGAGAGCTGAAAAATTACCAGTAACTCATTTGAGGTACTGATGTCACAGTGAAATTGGGAAGGCTGCATGGGGATTTACACCATGGAATTGAGAGCCCTTTTGCAGTTTCAGAGATCTTTTGGCCTTTAAGATGTCAGGATGTTAGCACGTACTTGCACCTCTACATAGTTCAAGTGGCATCAGTGGACTTGGTATCAATTTCTGCCACTGTAGCCTTAGCAAAATTTCTTGGTGATTTTTTTTCTGGGACAAGACCAGTTTTTTTTCTGATCTTGTTCCTTTGAAAGCAGTAAGACTTTCCATTAGGAGTAAAATCGAGATTTCACTCAAATGTGTAAGCAATATTTTCGAGCAATAAATTTGTTGTGTAGTTCTTGTTGGGTTTTTTTTCTTCATACTATTGATATTTAATTAGCATAGCACAGATTATCTCTTAGTAAATATGCAGTATGTTTATAAAAGCTAAACTGTCTTCCTGGTATGTTTCACTGAATGGTAAAATTAATGGTTTTTATTTGTTCAGATGGTTCTTTGGCCCAACCAAACGAGCAGATGCTGAGAGACAACTGTCATACCCTGGAAACCAGGCAGGAGCCTTCCTAATCCGAGAAAGTGAAAGTCTAAAGGGCGAATACTCACTCTCAGGTATATCCTAGTTTTTCATCTGAAGCAATGCTTTAAAAATTTCTCAGGTGATTTGGGCTTTTTCATTTTTGACAACAATAAACTGTGGACATGAAAATGAAATTAAGTTTATAACAATATTTATTTCCCAGGAGATATATAAAGAAAACTTGGCAAGAGTAATTTGAGTTTATATTTTATAGACTTTGTTTATCAATATGCTCAGAACAGAAATTAACGTTTTTATGCTTAGAACTTCCAGTGTGCCAGCTGCCTTAAAATAGATAGTATTTTCATGATCAAAGCACAAAAAAAATTACATTGCAAATGTACCCTGCTGTTCTGATTAGTACACAAAATAAAAATAAAAGCATGTTGGCAGATATCTGCAGTTTAAGAGAAAGAGATCTCTTCTGGAGCTCACACTTAGGTTTATATTTACTTGTTTTCAGTGGTAAAATGATGGATCTCCAAAGCTGTGTTTTAGAATCAGTCATATTTAATTGAAAAGTTAGTTGTAAACATCAGTAAAAAATTAAATTGATGATGATGCATTTTGATATTTATTTAAGTCCTTTATTTGAATCTGAGAGATATCAAATAAGGACATGTATTTGTTAATAATTATTTTACTTACTCACATATAATTACATAATCTTTTTTCATGCTCTAAATACTTGTCATTTTAGACAGTAAATGTGGTTCTCATGGGTTGTTTTCTCTGAATGTTTTCCATCAAACTTGTCATACAACTGTGAGTCGGGCACAGTGTTGTCCCTGAGGCAACAGGGCTCTACACCCAAGCTTCCTAATGTGCTATACCTATATTAATTCCAGACACCAGCAAAGACTGTTGATGTTTGCAAATAAACCATAAGTAGTCACATGCAGAATTACATCAGCATAATGAGCATAACTGAATTCTTTCATAATGACTCTTTTTTTACCTGGATACCTGTGTCATTCTAATGTTCTGAACATTGCACAGAAACAGAGCATAATGAATTTTTGACACATTCTTGGTTTCTCTTTCCCAGTTATAATGAACGGATATTTGCAATATATTATGTTAATGGAAAGACTGCTTTTCATTGCCAACACAAAGAAATGTGGAGCGAAATACAGGGAATTTTATGAAATAAATGTGATATTTACAGTTCTGGGAGAGCTCACTCCATAGTTTTCAGTTTGCTCTCAAGAAAGTAGGTTCTTGACATAAAGTGCTGAGAGGAAAGCTATCATCAGGAAAGAATCAGACTGCTCCTGAGCTGTGACAGAACTGACTCTTGTGCATGTGAACTTTCATCCAAGGGCTGTATTATAGCCAAAGACCTTTCAAAATGCTTTCCTTCCATGTGCCAACTTATTGCTGTGTAACAGGGTTTCAGCTTCCTTCAAGTGTTCTTCATCAGTGAACTGATTTCATCCAAGGACTGGGCTAGACCAATAACAGTGTGGTCTTATGTAGGGAAGAACAGATAGGCCTGTATTATCTTTTTTAATGCTGGCACTTGAATATATGACACCTTAATAAAAATCAATGAAAAATCTTCTGCTTATGCATCTAGGAGTGGAAGTATAATTTCTTTTTATTATTCTCCAACTATAGCCTTCTAAGAAAGATTCAAAGTCTTAATTATTTATCCTGCATCCTAACCACTTTTATAGCAGGAAGACAGCAGTACTTTAGTTAAACTGTGAGATACTCCAGAGAAAAATCCAAGAGAATGAAAATAAATATTAGGCCAGCATTTGTGGTATGATGACATCATCCTTTGATGGTGCTGTTTAATTTATTTCTTACAAATTTTGGATAGAAAATTTATTCTATCTGATTTAGTATATTTGAATAAATTTAAACAGGCCTGTGGTAGACATTTTTCATGTTTCTGTATAAGCTTATTTGGGAACAAGAAATTTGATGATGACTGATAGCAGCAAGATAAGAAACCTTCAGTGCAAATTTGTTTCATGCTGGTTTGTTTGATGAAGGAAGGAAGAGTGACACTGAAGAACATAATATACACAGAAGCAAGGCTCCAGCTAGAGGACCCATCTCTCCTTTGTGGACAAACATGGGTTGTCCTCTGAGCATGTATGCATGTGTATACATATCATCTCAGATTTATTAAACATTTGTGCTCTTTTAGGCAAAGAATGAGGATAAACTCTGAAGTAGTCTGTAGACAGTATAAGTGACATGATTTCCCAGTGCTGCTAGATCTTGTAACAACTTCCCAGACTTGGACATAATTTAGCCTCAACATGCTACTTCATCCTCCAGAACTAAGTATTATTTGCTGCTTACTGAATAGGGTTGGCTAAATGGTGTCTATTTGTGGTGTGCAAGTTCTTTTGCTTTCAACCTAATAGTATCCATTATAGTCTAGATGTTGTATGCCCATAATCTCATTACTTATTGTCTACTTTTTGGAAAGCTACTGCAGTCTAAAACACATGATGAAGGGGTTTTTGTTGTGGGAAGTATTAGTTGGAAAGAAGATTGTTTAGTTCACCAGATGCTATGGAGAAGGCAGTTTTCCTGAATGTCTACTCTTTGTGCATTCAGAAGGAATTATGAGACACTAAAACTGAGGCAGAAGAATGGCTTCTATCTCCATGGTAGCTGATAAACTGACAGAGGAGAAGTCAAAACCTGGTATTTTGGAATATGCCCCTATTTTCTGTTTCCAATTTTTTTGGTGCAGAATGAATAGACTCCCGAAATCCCATCCTCTGCAGGCCTGGTTGGTTTTACTCCATCTTCTATGGCACTTTTGGTTTCAATTTAGAGTAGATGCTAATGGCTAGAAGAGTGATAACCTGGCTTTCAGAATTAAGGTCTTTAAAAAAATGTTTTAATTCTCTGTCCAGCCTAACACTTAGGTGTAATAAAGCTATAAAAAGAAGGGGAATTGAAAAAGCAGAGAGATTTTTACCTAAGAATCCATAAACTGATTTTATTACTTTCATGCTTGATTTCATACTTATATGAGCAATGTATAAGAGACTTAATGTTAATTAGGGGAAAAAATTATCTCCTTAAGAAAAAAAAGAGAAAAAACTCCCACCTTTCATGAAAATGGTATTTTTCACTTCTAACTCTCAATTTGTAAGATGTAGATAATAAGTAACTATTTAAATTAAAAACAAAAAGTCACATTCAGAAAGGCTTTTCTCATCTGTGAGTGGTTAAATGGAAAGCGTATCAAACCAGATAGGCCATTGAGATATGTTGCTATAAATTTAAAGGGTTTGACATTTTAAAAATAGGTTATCCCATTTTAAAAATGCACATGTTGTCGACAGATTTTTATGTTGATGACTCCAGCATCTGGTATGAAATGTATTAAATTTTAAACACGTTGGTGCCATCTTAGACATTGCCTCTTTTTAATTAAAAGCCATAATTTAGATGTGCTCAGCTTAATTGAGTGTCATTGCCAATGATAGCAGGAGGTTCTCTACTTAGCCCAGCACTGAATAATGGTATTTAAAAGACATTGCATTAAACAACAATGTAAATAGTTTGTGTTTTCATCAAACTTTTTTCCATGCTCCTAAAAAATACTGTATGGTTCCCTTTAGGCCAGACTGGATTTCAGCATAATTAAAATAGGTAATTGTTTAAGGCAGCAGACTCATAGGACTGGCAAACTCATGGCTATAGTAAGAGAATGATTTCAGATCTGTCCTACCCCTGTTCTGTGTTGGTGAGGGTGATCTCAGGAGTCACTCCCCTCTCACATTCCCCCTGGGTATGGAGACTGAGCAGAGCTGCTGCATGGCCAGCGCTGGGGGAGCGCTGCTGACCAGAGCAATGTTGGGACACACTGTTGCTGGCAGTAATGGTGTGTTGGTGTCTTCATGATTCATTTGGTGAAGATGTTGACTCTGCTGATGCCACCGTATATTTTCCTGACTTGGGGAAGGAGTAGTAAATTATTTTATTCTCATTCTTCAGGTGGCAAAATCTACTTGTGCTTAGTCCAGTTCTATGAAGATGGATAGCAGGGAGATGAGAATCCTTCTGTTAAACTGAAACCATGTAGAAATCTATTGAGGTGCTATGATTCTTTTGGAAACGGCAAGTTGAGGAAAAAACTACTGCAGTCTTCAAACCCAACTACTGTCAAGCTGTGTGAAGCTGAAGTCAATCCTGTCCTCATTAGCAGTTTGGCATGGATGTAGGGATGACTGGAAGGGGTTATAGGTAGCTCTTCTCTGAGTGACATGTTCTCCTTTATCATATTGGCAGAGGAGTCACACCATGTTGCAGAGCTGCAAGTGTGTGGTGCAGGAGTTGTAGAGACTCAGCCTTGAGGATACAAGTAAACAACTCCCTGTCAAATACTGCACTAATCTCAGATATTTATCACGAGAAGAGATGGTATCAGTGTAGAAATTTTCCCCAGCTTCTTCACACACATCACTGCCTGACCTGGATGCTGTCAATCACAAGGCTTTGTAGAAGGCTCATTTAAGAAATTAGAGCACATCCTTCAAACCAGCTCCAGTATTGTTAATGTTTGCTGATACACAAGTAATAGTTATAATACTGCTAATAAATAAAACAGGTAGTCAAACTATGATTACTTATGATGTACTACTGAGACTGGATTAGCAGTCATCTTGTTATCACTTTATTCAATGCTTCATAAAGACTTTTCAATTTGTCCAGATCAATTTTCCTGTGAACTTTGGAAAAGTCATTGTATTTTCAGTCTGTTGTTACTGAATGACTGTGCTTAATCTTGCTTCAGCCCAATTTTCAAATGATACATCACAAAAATATGCATGTATTTTATAATTAAAAATACTACTTATAGGTGTTAATTTAAAAAGAAATGGCACTTGAAAAGTGTGATGTATTTGTCTTTATAATCTGGATTTTGTTTACAAATATTCTCATTCCTGGTCCTCATTATTTTAAGTTCTCAGGTCCCTAAAAGTACTACCTGAGGAGTATTTTGAACAGCCCCCGTCTGCTCTCTGGTGGACTGGGGTGACAATTGCACAGTACAGTGCAAAAAAATATTTGATTATTCATGGTAGTACTTAAGGAAGGGGAGATTTTCCTTTTTAACTTTATCACTTAGATCAAGAGAGAATTTCTTTATATTGGCTTTTAAAATTGCATGCAACCAATAATTTTCTGTATTTTTTTTCTACTTACAATATGCAACTAAGCATTCTTCTGTTATTATAAACAAAGTGTTTGCCAAAACCCATGCAGTGTTACAGTATAAATGATCTATCAACTATAGTAAATCCAGAGGAGAGCAATAACAATATTTTCAGTAATTATATTTTGAAATGTACGGGACGGAGGCTGCTTTTATGATTTAAAAAAAATATTGCCATTGAATTATTTAACTGAGTACGCACTGGTCAACAAACTGAATGTTTCCTGAAATTTTTGCTACTAAAAGGTATTGCAGGTTAATAGGAGACAAATAACAGAAGGCCTTTCCCTATGACTCCATTTTGCTTTTCAGACTTCTGTGTTGTGTGAGGAGCCTGGGATGGGACAATAGTGATCTCCCAAATCGATAGATGTGAAAGGGACCACCTGACCTGTTGGATAGGTGTAAAGTTAGGTGACAAAGACTAGGATGACAACAGGAGCATTCCCCTCCCCTTGAGAGCTCTTTCTCCACTCATCATGGAAGAGCACTGTGTTGTTTCATTAAATGCAGGGTGGGATGCCCCTCTGATTTTTCTTCCCTCTTTTTAGCTACTTGCTTTTTTCCAAAATGGGTTGCTTCATGTTAGTCCTGCTCCAGTGTTTCTTCTTCTGGCCAATCCTCAGACTCACTAGATGATTCCCATTCTCCTTTTTGGCTTGATTTGCAATCTCACTGGCCTGTACCCTCACTGGGCCTGTCCCTTCACCTTTAACCCACACCAGCTCTAACAGGCAGCAAAAAAAATCTGTTTACTCTTTCAAATCCTGATCTATCACTTAATCTTACAGCTTGGTAATATTGATTGAGCTCTGAAATTCCTAGGATCAGAAAACCTCTGTGCACTGATGCATGTATCTTCTATTTGACACACAGCAAATTTGTCCAACTACTTAAACATCTTCCCTCTTAAGCTATGCTTTATATGATCAGGATTTCTCCATTACCAGCTAGGGTTATTGTGGAACACTGTCAATGTTAGAGCTAACAGCTGTGGCATAGTTAGGAGCTAAATCAGTTACACTTCTGTATGTAACATAAAGTCTCAACTGCCCGTTGAAAATGGACCGTAATGTCTAAATAGTGGTGTCTTGCTAAATGACACCCATGTAAGCAACTAAATACCTTTTCAGCTCTTCTGAACTGCCCCCTCTGTTATGATTCTGAGAGCACCATTCCTACTACCGATATTGCTGTATAGAGGAGATTTCTAAGCTAGTGGTCTACAGTCTTTTTTAACTTTTGTACCCCTACCACAAGAAAAGATTCTTGAGCATATATCTTTATTTTTTTCTTTGTAAATTATGTACACATACTACTGTACTGATAGATTGTGTACATTATAGAACATACACAAAAAAATTAAAATGGTGGGATAAAGATGAAACAAACGCTATCATAAAAATATTTATTTTATTTATTAGTGCTACAAAACCGCTTTTTTTCTCACGCTGCAATGGATTGTCTTGTGCACTCCCTGGGTTGCATGCACCCTGCTTTGGAGATCACTGCTCTAAACTGTGTATAATGGAGACATCAGAAATGCCAATTCTGAGCCTAGTAGTCCTTAAATAGTGCAGTAGATGGGTGACTGCATTTTTTGTCCCTCTCTTATCTGGTTCTGGTCCAGGTCTAGCTCCCAGCCCAGCCTTCTTTCTGATACAACTAAAGAATACTCTGATAGTCACAGGGTCATGATATACAGATAAATAACCTACAGGAGGTGAGGAGGGCAAATTCCTGTTGATTAAGAAAGAATATTTCAATAGAAAGGAGTTAATCTACTACCTGAAACAGAGCATTATTCACCTGATTTTTACATATTCCGAACACAAAGACTGATAGATGTACATTGTATTAAGCTATCTGAAGAGTAGGCTTTGGTTTGAAAGAGGCTTTTTTAGTTGTCATATTTGAAACTAAAATAACTTATTTTAATGTCCTCATAATTATATTTAGGAACATTATGATGGTTTGGTCATAAGTATTGTACCACTGTAATAATTCTGGAAACTTAATATGTTTAATCTTTTTAGTTTTTGATGGTGCATCTGTGAAACACTACAGGATCAGAAAGCTGGATGAAGGAGGCTTTTTTCTAAGCAGAAGGATAACTTTCAAGACTCTGAATGACTTGGTTGACTATTATAGCAGGAACAGTGATGGCCTCTGCGTGTTACTCAGAAAACCATGCCTAAAGGTAAGAGTGGATACTGCACTGTGCAAAATATTCATTGTAAGCCAACTCATCAACTATCTGTCAGAAGGTGTTGACCCCATATCTGCTTCTACCATTTTAAAATGTTGACGATCTGCTTGTTTTCAGGAACTTCTGGGTAGTGTAACAGTTTCATTCTTGAGGCTGACAAGTTAATAATAAAAGACCATGCCATTTTGAACAAATCATCAAGTGGCTGGGGGAGAAAACATGCCAAATTATGATTTATGAATGCTTTTTTATAAATATATATGGAGATGAAATGTCCAACTTCATAACTCTAGCTGTCCATAAGTAATTACTAAGACAAAACCACAAGGTTCAGGCAAGCAATACGTCACTGTTCAAAAAGCTTGCTTGAGGGATGATTTCTAATTTTTACTTTTAATAGCAGGATATTTGCTTTGTCATATTTCTTATTTCTAAAAAAAGTACCCAGTACATGGGTTGCATTTTATATTCTCTGCTCACTTTACCATGTGTGTGTACTCTAAGGAAACTATTTATATGTGTTCCAACTTTACGTGACACAGTTAACAATGATTTGCATATACCATTGAAAAACTATTAAAAGTCTCGATTATTGTATTATTTATTTTCTTTTACCAGGTTCAAATTCCTGCGACTTTTGATTTGTCATATAAAACTGTGGATCAGTGGGAGATAGATCGACAATCTCTGAAATTGGTGAAAAAATTAGGATCTGGTCAGTTTGGTGAGGTATGGGAAGGACGGTGGAACAATACTACCCCTGTGGCAATCAAAACACTAAAACCAGGTATGTGAATTACTGTTAAATGCTAATAATGTGAAGTGTTAGCAAGGGTGCTCCTTTACTTTTTAAATGCTACTGAAAAGAGAGCCTGTGCATATATGCATTTGCTCTTAAAATCCACACACTTAAACATGAATATTAGTAAAGCTTAAAGTCCAGATATTCTCTGGTACTTTGAATTACAATTTTATACAGTTTTTGGTTTCTAGATGAGTTGAGTTCATTCAACATCTATATTACATAGAAACACAACCCCAGCAAGGGTTGTACCTCTTCTTGTACAATGTTGCTTGTATGGAATTGAATGACTCCATTTTATTGGTAGGTGAAGTAATTACTACAGGTTTGTCATCTCTAGATTTTTTCTAGTGTTTAGATGCACAATTCTAATTGTTTCCTTGGTAATATAGAATATGTACTATGCTGAGTTTGTACTTAAGAGGTGTTTTAATCTTAGTATCGATTGAACAAAATTTCTCAAAAATTTTGATACACAACATTAATACTCAAAATTTGCACATAATGTAAGATTGTGACTAATACAACTTTTAGCATTTTTCTTAATTATGTTTCATTAACTTCGAGTAATTTGTGCATTTTAAATTGACAACATAAAATATCTGCCAGCAGATGGCAAGAACCGCATAGATAAGAAAGGTAGCCTGGATGATATACATGGGGGTTTTTTTTCTAAAAAAGAGATAACACCGTGAGTTGTGGTTAATTGAAAAAGTTTGTGTTGGGCATTAATGAACATGGTTCAGGAAGCAGAACAGATTCAGATCTTTGGTTCAGAACAACAGCAATATGCTTGAGCCCTGCTTGAATGGTCTCCTGAGCGGGGAGAAATTTGTGTTTTAAAGCTCTCTTGTATCAGGGTATTGTTTGTGTTTTGAGACTTGCAAATTGAAAGAAAATAAGCACTTTTTTTTTTCTCTGCTTAACTGAAAAAATAAAAACTTGTCAGACTAAAGACTTTCTATAATTCATATGAAAGATGGTACTTTTTGTCAGTGAACATCAGTGCATCTTCCTAGTGAGCCAATAAATACAGAAACCATCTTGAAATCTCTCTCCCTGGAATAAACATAAGATTCACTGCAAACTTACTACTACATACAGACTAGCACAGAATTGTGGAAGAAACTCCTTCAACTGTGATTCTTTTTGTAGTATCATAGTTCATCTGGGAAAAAGGGCTCAATTAATCGATACTTTTTTTTATCTCTGGTTTTTTTTCACTCTAGTTTGATTCCTGTTAAGGTCAACAGGAGTAATCTCATTGATTTCATCGTGGGTTATATGCAGTTAGGGCAGACACAAGCCCCACCTGGATGTGGTGCTTGGATAGCAGAGACTTTATGATCTAATACTGTGATAAGGAAGTCATGCATTGCACATAGTGTTCCTCAGGATGAAGACTTAGATTCTCAAAGCCATCTTGATAAATTATATAGTTAATACTGAATCTCTTATCACTGTGAACTATCTCGTTCTACAAAAATGGTTTAAACAGTCTGAAATATAAGTATTTAACCTTGTAGTATACTTCTCTAGGAAATGATCCTCTTGTAGTACAGTGCTTTTCACCATTTGGAGTGCCTTACTGTAGTCAGCACACTGGTTTTCCACAGCTTGTTCTCATTGGAATAACTCATGAGTAATAACATCTCACTAATTAAAGAAATACTTTCACCCTAATCTAAGTAATAAAGGCTTATCTTGGTACCCAAAAAATTTTAGCAAAGGGTGGATCTGGTAATTTCATTCACCATGATATAAAGAAAACAAATGAATGGAAAACATACTAGTTCATGAGTAATCAAGAAATATGTTGTGTTATATGTTGATGTTTGAAGCTTCCAATATTCACATAGGCAATATTTCAGGCTTCCAGTGTAACACACTGAATGATCCTCTGCTCTTTCTTGGCTCAGAGATCTAAATCCATTGCCTTTGCACTGGGGCAGGAGAGAGCATATTTTAAATAACAGACTTTTCACTAAGCTGCTTTACAGTGTAGACTCTCTGGAAAAGAAAGTCACCAGAACAACAGACGAGTGTGTTAAACTCGAAGTGATCTGGCAAATACAGGGGGCTGAGATGGAGTGAGTTCTGTTAAAAAGGCTTTACCACCAGAGAATTTGTGAAATGGAACAATGCTCTCATTACCAGGCAGGAACAGGTTGATCAAGTAGGGTAATCACATGGTGAACAATATAGAAGAGCGTAATGCAATTAGTACATCATAGATTTACAGGCCTGAAGGGCAGACAGGATTTCTGTTACTATGAGTTTTTCTGTTGAGAATTGTTTTGCAGTGTACATTTGTTCTAGATCATATATAGTCTGAGTACTTTGCTGTTATATACCATTACAAGTCATTCCTCTGCTGAGATTAGAATTCATATTTACTCAAAATGCAGCTTGTGTTTGACCAGATGATAACTAGAAGTCTTCTTGTCCCAAGATGAAGGCACTGTGAGAATGTGGGCCTAATATCACATCTGAATTTACCTAATGTCTTCTCTTTAACCCTTGTGTCTTCTTGTAATAAAATAAAAGTGTCTTTGTATGCATTAGTTTTTCTTTCTGTTTGGGAGGTACATACAGAGTGAGTTAAACCAATTTTCAATTGTCCTTAGAAAGGCTAAATATTGTTTCATTTTATATAGTATTCTTCTCATTTCTCAAGCATTTTTTTCTGGACTTAGACTGATTTCTAGCTATTGCTGCTAAAAGGCTTAAAACTAAGAAGGACAATGGCATCCTGCCCTGTATCAGAAATAGTGTGGCCAGCAGGAGTAGGAAAGTGATTGTTCCCCTATACTTAGAACTGGTGACTACACCTTGAATCCTCACCGCAAGAGAGACACTGAGGTGCTGGACCATGTCCAGAGAAGGTCAATGGAGCTGGTGAAGGGTCTAGAGAACAAGTCATAGGAGGAGCTGCTGAGGACAGGGGTTGTTTAGTCTGGAGAAGAGGAGGGTCAGGGAAGACCTTATGCTCTCTGTAACTACCTAAAAGGATGTTGTAGTGAAGTGGGTGTCTCTTCTCCCAGGTAACAAGTGACAGGACAAGAGGGAATAACCTTGAATTGTGCTAGGGGAGGTTTAGATTGGATATTGGGAAAAATTTCTTCATGGGAGGACTTGTCAAGCATTGGAACAAACTGGCTGGGGAACCGGTGGCATCACCATTCCTGGAAGTGCTCAAAAGGCATGTGAATGTGGCGCTTGGGGTCACAGTTTAGTGGTGAATGTGACAGTGCTGGGTTACTGGCTGGACTTGGTGATCTTAGAGATCTTTTCGAACTTTAACAATTCCATGATTCTGTGACTCTATGACCTTCCAACCTGCAGGAAAAAAAAACTAACCTCCCAGAATTCTGGTGAGATGGCAGTGATCGTTTTTTCCCAGAACCAGTTCTCTCTTGATGCAAATGTGTGATTCCTTACTTGTGAGTAATTATGATATTCAGAAATCTGTTTCTATTCCAATATGGAGCAAGAGCCAATTTTTCAAATATTATTACACACAGGCTGGAAATTTCACAACCGTTTCTTTCAGAAATATTGATGTGCAGCATACTAGCTATATTTTCCCTATTTTAGGCATCTAACAGATATATCAGCTTTTTTAATAATTAGCAGGAAGAAATAAGCACTCACATATCAAATAAATCCTGCTATAGATGAAAAATACACATTACAATGAGGAAATATCATACTATAAAAATATGTTTCTTTCCATTGGTTGTGATGTCTAGATGCCAGGAAGCCGAAAATCTCAAAATACCTTTCCCCTACCCCTCTCTTCTTTCCAGGCTTAACTTCACTCCCAAATTCTTTACCTCCTCCCTTGCAGTGGTGCAGGGAATGGGAGTTGTGGTCAGTACATCACATTATGTCTGACACTCCTTCCTCCTCAGGAAAAGGGCTCCTCACACTCTTCCCCTGCTCCAGCATGGGAGCCCTCCCGCAGGAGAGAGCTTTGCACAACCTTCTCCAACTGGAGTCTTACCCATGGGCTACAGTTCTTCACAAATTGCTCCACTGTGGATCCCTTCCACAAGATGTAGTCCTTCAGGAACAGACTGTTCCAGTATGGATCACATATCCCCACTCCTCTCTTCTCTGGCTATTGCTGGTGTTGCACAAGTTTTCTTTCCTCCCTTCTTCAATCTGTTATCTCGGAAATGCTACCACTGTTGCTGTTGAATTTGGACTTGGCCAGCATCAGGTCCCTCTAGAGGCCAACTGGAATTGGCTCTATTGACATGGTGGAAGTTTCTAGCAGTTTCTCACAGAAGCCACCCCTGTAGCCTCCAGCAACCAAACTTTGCCACATAAACCCAATGCATTTTACACCTCTGCTCTGTGTATCACATATATAAGAATTATCATTCAAGTCCACATTCATCACACAAACTTCATAAACTTCACTCACGTCAAGAAAAAGAGTTCTCCACATCAAAATATCATAATCATAACACCAAAGAAAAGTGAAGAATTTACACACAATCCACCCCTTGTCCCTTTAGCACAATTACAACAACTGAAATTCCCCATGATCATTCCACCTTTTGCTCTCAAATATGTTCAGTCAGTGTCATTACCCCTCCTTATCCTTATTGTAATCTGTTGATCACTGTGACTATAAACAAAAAGCAGTAGTAATGTCATGCCTTCAGATAATTTTCTTATTTTTTCACTGGTGTTTGACTGCTTTGGAGACATCTGTGACATTTTATCAGCCAAAACCATAGTGATGGATGTGTGAATGAAAAAACAAAACATAAGAACGTCTTTGCCTTCAGGAACATCTCTGGTTTTTGAATTGTTGACCCACAGTTATCAAAGAGGTGTAGGGATCAGTAGATAGGAAAATGGTCTAGAAGCCAGCAGTTGCTATTTCTGTTCTTGACTCTGCACAATACTGTCCTGATGCAGATCCGTAAATATGTCATTTTGCATTTCTCTTTTTATTTCCTCACTGAGACATTGTTTTTTTCTGTTTAAGTGGAAATCGTTGCAGCAGGGATTTGCACTTCATCCTATGCTGAGTGTGATGGATTTCCTAGAACCTATTGTCTGGGCTAGCTTGCTTCTCCAACTGTCAGCATGTGAAGCAGACATCTATCATCACCAATTAATTGTATCTGATAAAGTTCCTTATGCCTGTTCAAGTTGACAGATACATTTGTCATTATCATGTTGTAAAGCATCTCCCAAGCTTCTTTCTGCATGGAAGCTGCCCAAGCATGATTTTTGTTTTTCAGAAGACTTTCCCAAAATAGTGTCTGGGTTGGTACCATCAGCAGAGTTTTTAATAATATTTTCAGTTCCTATATCATGTCTTTAGTGCATAAGCAGGGTAAAAAGCTTTACACTCAGAAAAGTTCCCTAATTTCCCTGAAAAAAAGAAATTCTTTTATTCCATTTAATTCAATATATGACCTTACTCTAGCTTGTAAGTTTACTTTTGAATGATGACAAAGTTGCTTGAGAACTGTCAGATACCTATATCACTCACCAATTAATGTGAATAGGATTTTTAAGTCTCTTGTGTTGCCAAATACTTGTTCTTTTTAATGTTATTTCTTTATTACTCAGAAGACCAGAGTTATATGCTTAATGTTGTCTCCACATACGTTCATTTTGTATAAACTTATACAGAAGACTTGGTTCCTCTGAAATACAAGGTTACTTTGAGGTAATTTGGGAAGGTTCATTGTAAGCTTCAAACAAAATATCTTGTGAGGATCTTATCAAATATGTAAGGGCCACTTATGTTTAGGCCAGTGGAATCTGAAAAATAACTATCCTTTCTCTCTAGCTCAATCCCAAATTATCAGTGTTTATCTTATAATATGAAGCTTCTTCAAATCTAGAACAAAATATTTTCAAAAAGAAGGTAATCAGAAATGATATACCTGTTTTAAATAAGGTTAAATTAGAGGTGAATACCGTCAAAGCAGCATGTCATCATAGAACACATCAAAGAAATAGATCCCAATATTTTGTCTTAAGAATGACTTTGACATTTGAAAAAGCATTTTTCATTCAAAAAACAAATTAGCAAAGCAGTATTTTCTTCAAGTACTGATAAACCTACTCCAAAACCGGTGTCTTGCACAAAAGAAGCCTTGAGGTGTTCCAGTAAAGGCTTCTGCTAATTGTTTTATGATCAAATGGTTTCTACTTACAGTAACCTGCTGTTCATACTGTCTTTTAATACCTAGAGCTGAAAATGCGTACTTCATTAAAACACACATATTCAACTACAAGCTAAAAAACCCTCAGTTATTTGAAACTCCATGTGACATATATTCCCTTCCTCTAAAGCATGTATTGTAACTTCTTTGCCACTATTGTGACAGGCTTTATCCAACTCATTTGTAACACACGTTTGCCTGCTTTTAGAGGCAGTTTTTACTTTACTTATCCAGTTGCTAAAACCTAATCTTAGGCAAAACACTCATAAAGACACTTCTAAATTTTTTTCAATTGGCGTACAATCCTCTAATTTACTACATTGTAGGATCTACAGGGCTCTGAGGGGTTTGGGTCACTGCCTGCTTCTTGTACTATTTAAAGATATACACTAACTAAAACTGAAGCTTACATACGCTCTTTAAACTATACAGGAAATACTTACTGATCTCTGTCACTAGTTTATTATTATTATTATTATTTTATTTTACAGTGTACAGAAGGATTTGTAGCTATTCAACTAATAGAATACTTTCCTCCTGATCAATTTATTGAAAGTTGTCCTATGTGAAAAACATGTTGCTTTGTTTCACTTTGTTGGAAGAAGTTTATGGCATGATTAAAGTGAGAAATTCCTTGTAGGCAAACTTTGATGATGGGAACAAATCAGACTGTCATATTCTATGGTGTGAAGAAATCCTGTATAATAATCCACAGAGGGTCCATGATTTGGTAGACCCTAAGTGAGCAAATACTTTATCCTTTTTAGGAGCAACTTGTCAAATATTGGCACTGACGCTAAATCATTAGTCATGCTTCTGCATTTGCTTTTGGAGGCAGAGTGCTTCACACCATGCGGCTTTTCTGTAGATTTTAGATTGATTTCAGTGACTCTTGAAAAGAGTAAGCAAATGGGGCACAGTTTTAAGTAAGTATCAAAGTGAGTCCAGGCCCTATAAAGACAACCCTANAATTGGTGGAGAGTTCAAATAAATCTGTAAAGATTGTGTTAATCTAAAAAGGAAAAGGACACAAGTAAACATTACAGATATTTGGGTTTTTCTCTCTGACTGTCATAATATCTGCTTTATCCAGACCAAGTATGATCATTTACTTTTCATGCAGGCTCCCACTTTCCTCTGACAGTGACAAAAGGAGATGAGTATAGCTTGTGCCTGTTGAGGAATTGTATTTTTGGCTGCTCTCCATTTATTGATGGCAATGAAATCCATTAACTTTCACCATTCCTCCTAATGACATCCTATAAAGTATTACCAAATAGGACCCAATGGAATCACCAAGGGAAGTATGAGGACATAGAGGAGAGGAGCAGCTGTCCCTTGAAGTAATCTTTGCTGTCCCAAGTTGCAATGTCAATTGTCTCTTTTTTCAAAAAGTCTGTGTCAGAAGTATTCTGAGTCATTCCTCTTGCATTGATGCAAGTATATGAAATCAGACATCAATAATATGTTTTTGGAAATAGGCTGGAGCATTTTTCAGGAGGTGGCACTCAAGGTAGGTGTTGGGCTTACCAGTTCATTTTGTAGAACAGATTTTCTATTGGAGTTTTATTGCTCGGCCATTTAACATTCTCCCAGAATTAGACTTAATTTAAACATCCGTGTTTGGATCAGTGTCAAACTCTCTAATGAACCTTGTTGGTTACCTAATGTTAAAAAAACCCATAAAGACAGCCTTGACTTCTCAAATGACTTGGTTTGCTTACAAAAAAAGAAGTGGGTTTTTTTAAACATGACATAGAGCAGAACAACTTGGAGAGATATTTTTTTCTCCCCAGTCCTCACTGTAATATTTTCTTAATTAAAGTATTTTGATTTGAGAGGAAAGAGACATTCAAGTAGTTGAATAATTTCATATTTGTTTCTACAAGCATTTTGAAGTAGATATTATTTACCAACTTCCTCAAATGTCTGAAAATATCTGATTGCAATGAATCATTCATAGAGAAAGTTTTATTTGTTTATTTGTGCATGTTTTTCTAATCAATTCCCTATTCAGGACATATGAGCTTAATCCTAAATTTGCCATGACTTAAGCTCCCTATGCCATTTCTGATTGTTCCTTTGACATTTTTTTTGCATTGGCTCACTGTGTATATGAACAGAACTAGAAATGTTATGACTTTATGTAATGCTTAAAAGGCATAATTTGCTGTTAAGACTACAACACTTAAGGGATTGTAAAATTAATGTTACATCTGTGCATACATTGATATTTCTAATAATGTTACTATTACATGAACATTATAAATAGTTATTTGTTTATATATATATAAAATGTACGCATCTGCTCTGCATATGCTGAAGTGATTCCAGTGCTTTCAGGCTTTGATTGGCGAAACTGAAAATATAGTGCAAGAATGTCTTATTGCAGTGCTAGTTTCCTCTCAGAAATTTTGTGTTCATTACCTAGACACTCTCACCTCAGTTTCTGGTCCTTTCATTAACTGGTTGTTTGCTTAAATTGTATCTGCTAACATTCTAGCCTCACTTTTCTTTCCTGTTTAGCCAAGGCCCGGGGGCGGTTGATTTTAGCCTTTATGTTTCTGGTGGCTGGAACACATATGTTCTCTGTCCCTGTGCAACTGGCATGTTTCACTCACTAACTGTTCGGTTGAGCTGCACTGTCTGTTTTCTGTGGGAACTGTGAAGATTTGAGATGCTAATGTTCTTTCAAAGACAGAAAACAATCTCAGTTATTCCCTTAAGACTGCCAGGCTGGTAGGAAGGCCTGTAATAACCTCAGCTTATGTTTTGTTATATACTGTTGTTTCAGGTTCAATGGATCCAAAAGACTTTCTGAGGGAAGCACAAATAATGAAGAACTTGAGACATCCAAAGCTTATACAGCTTTATGCTGTCTGTACTTTGGAGGACCCAATTTACATTATTACGGAGCTGATGAGATTTGGAAGTCTCCTAGAATACCTTCAAAGTAAGCAAATGACTCATTTTAGGTGTGCCACAGCTGTCAGTTTAGTAAATACACTCACAGAGAAATACAACACCCTGGTTTAATATAAAAGCTGCATTTTTTGTCACATATGGGGATGCGAAAAGCAGAAAGAAAGATTTGTGATTTTTTGACATGCCAAAATATTTGAGAAGTAGGAAAGAATCACATTCACAGTTTGATTCTTGCCTTATAATGACCCATATTTTTTCACCCAGCTCTATGAGTAGATGTGACCATACACTAATGGAATAAAAATACAAGCATCCAGAAGGATAGGTCATCATATTTGACATGAAATAGAGGCACTTCCACAAAATGTACTTAACAGCTTTGAAAACTATTACTAGTCAGGAATAGCTTTTCACTATGAATTTGTCCCTTGCCTATCACATCAGGGCTTTTATCTCAGCAGCACTTCAAAGTGCACTTTTGAAGGCAAATAGTAATTAAAAATAAAACTGTACAGACTGGAACAGACTAGCATAATGATTGCACTTTAAGCTCACTCCTGTTATTGAGAAATGCTTGATTCTAGTGTTGTTACCCATTTTCAGTTTAGCAGATGTCTGTGAGATGCTAAATGTCTCTAAAGCTGTAATGATCTCTTGAAGACAAACTGTTTGTTGCGATTGTCATGCTTAATTTCTTCTCTGTTTCCAGCCCATAAAGCAAAGACCTGTGAAGTACCACAGACAGTATTTACCATGACACATGCCTTCCCCCATATTCTCTGCAGAACCATTTTTTAAATGAGGCTCAGTCCATAGGCAATTAAAGCTATCTCTGATAAGAGGGACAGCCTCACCAGGAGCTGTGTAGAGAGGGTCTGCCATGAGTTTGGGCCAGATCATCTACAGTTTTGTAGGCATTTGCTCGCTAGAAATAGCAAGGCACAAATTTCCTTTCAATTCTCATCTTTGGTGCCTTTGTGTGCAGATTGCTGCTTACCTGATTGAAAGAGCCTGGAACATCAGGAAATGATTGCTGTGCATGAAAACACTTACTGCACTGGAGAAATAGCTCTGAGAAAGCCAAAATGAGCCACAGCTATTGCAGAGCTGAAAATTGGCCTGTTTGTGCACAGAGTGCAACATGTCCAGTGCACATCAGGCTACGTGGGGATCAGTTGCCAGCATATGCACAGCAGCTGCCCTTGCTGTGGGCAGCGCATGTATGCAGCCTGCTCCTTGCCAAAGGGGCTCATTCCTGCAGCCCTGCTGCAGAGACTGTGGAAAGTCAGTTGGTTTCCAGGCAGCTGTCAAGATAATTGTAACAATGTCCAGTTGAAACCCAGCCTAGTATGTCTGTCGTTCTCTGATGGCCTGTGCACAGAGAGGCACACAGAACTAAGAGGTGGAGGTAGAGATCCAGATTTTTCAATAGGTTTGTTCAGAGAAAAGTCATTGCTGTCAGTGCAAGTAATAAGGAAAGAGATTTGAAACTTGCATAGAGCTCCGTGACTGGAAGTGATCTCTATCAGCTGGCAGAGAGTGGACAGTTCCTGATAAGTTTTCTTGAGACTCAGTCACTGCAGGGAATGAGAAAGTATTTCCAGAAAGCTTCTGTCTCTTTGTGTGCTATGGGTAAATATGGCAAACTAGAGCAGAGAAAAGTCCAGAGATATTCTCTGATTGAGTTTCCCCTCCTAACACTGCATGATATGTTTTTACAGCTTTAAAAATCCCTGATGTTTTATTCACAGTTACTATCACATTCCACCATAATGACAGCTGCTTAATAATGATGGGCATATGAATTCCCTGTGCACCCTGCACATGTACTTTGGGATAGTTCCTGATGAACATTGCTATACAGAGTTATTGAGCTGCCACCACTATGAGGAAAATGCAACTGAAAATGTTTCTTTGTTATTGAATGTGAATGAAATTGTCATAAATGTATGAGTGCTTTTATCAAATCTGATAGACCTGGGGCCTCTTCTGGCAGGGGCGCAGTTTTGAAGTTCAGTGAATTATTACAGAGGCAATGCCCTCACTGGAGAAAGTGCTCCTTTATTTATTGTTCATATTTTTTATTGTCACATATCTGTCAATGAGAATATTTTCCTGTCTTTTCTATATGAGATATTGTGATTGATTGCTTAGAACAGGGTGCAAACCCCAAGACTTCTTTAATTTTTTCTCTAATAAATTTTTCATATAAGGGTGAAAGTTTTGTCAAAAAATATTAGTAAGAAAGGACATGGAGTTGCTACAGTGCCTTTATGGGAAGATTTTGTAAATTCCCCAGTAGTGCCTGATTTTGAGTGAGCAAGTTATATAAACATATATGTATATATATAAAACTTATAGCAGGCTTCCAGTACCTAAAGGGGGCCTACAAGACAGCTGGAGAGGGACTTTTTACAAGGGCATGGAGAAATGGCTTCAAAACTGAAAAGGGGTATATTTAGATTAGGTGATTCTTAGAAATTCTTCTCTGTAATGGTGGTAAGGAAGTGGGACAGGTTGCCCAGAGAAGAGGTGGATGCCCCATCCCTGGAATTGTTCAAAGCCAGGTAGGATGGGGCCCTGAGCAATCTGATCTAGTGAGTGGCATCCCTGCCCATGGCTGAGGGGTTGGAACTAGATGATCTTTAAGGTCCCTTCCAACACAAATCCTTCTGAGTCTATAGTAAACTTTTTTTATTGTGTTTTTTATAGTTTTTCCTCCCTTAAAAAACTTTAAAACAAATGAAAGCATATGTATACCCACATGAATGCAACTTTAAACTATTCTGAAGTGCTCTGAACCAGCCAAATGGGAGCTGATTCTGGTCTGGAAGCTTCTGTAGTTCTTCTAATTCAGTGCTGTGCTTGAACTTGTGTGCTTTGGCTGGGCCAGCCCAGAGTTTTGGAGCACTAGTCAGAAATCTTTATGAGACAGCCATACATGATTTACACTTCAGATCCCAAAGAGACGTGTGCTTTTGTCCTCTATCTTTGTGCACAGTATGCAGCTTCTGATCCGCTGAGGCTCCTCCTTAAAGCTTTTCCTTCTTTAGCTCCAGAACAGCTGCAGTGCAGAAGTAGCTTACAGAGATAAATCATCCAAGAAATACTGCAGCAGCCAGGACAACAGTGGTGTCTTCCTCTCCCTCAGCCCACAGGCTAAAGGTACTAGGTCAGCCCTGTCTGGTACACCAGACAGGCCCCAGTGGAAGAAACAGCCTTTCAGCTGCAACTCCACAGTTGGAGGTGGGTCTCATTTTTTCATTTAACACGGTGCACCTAAGTGTCCTGCAGGGAACAAGACAGGGAGGGTTTAGCAGCTCTAACTCTTATTTTCCACTGAAGCAGCTCATTAGACACAAGACTTCTGAGTCATCCCTTTTTGCCCATGTTCTGCTTGTTGGAGAAAGCTGGTGCCAGGCTATCCTGGAGCACTGGGAGAGCAATGTACTTAAGTTTTGTTTGCATTCTTCTCTGTTTTCACCAGAAGTTAGTTCACAACTTGTGCAGATGAAGAAGCTGTGCGAAAGGGAGCATTTAAAGCTGATTCACATAAGCTAGCTTCCAAAATCCAGGTACTTATGAAAGGTACCTGTACATATTTAGGTATTCTCTGTTTAAATACAACACGAGTGTCATTTGTGGATTTGCATCTTTGTCTAGGAAGATGAATAATAAATATTGATGCCTGCCAGTTATCAGAACTGCAAAACTTCAGTGTTACATTGTTCTGTGGCCTGAGTAGATTTTTGTTCTGTGGCCTCAGTAGATTTTCACATAGCCTGATTTTTCTCCCTCTCTTTTAAGGGTCACTGCAACTATGAAACATATGTGTAGACAAGGAATAGATGTTCTGAGTCAAGAATAGAAGTAAATCACCTTAGTGCTGGATAATCATGACAATGAGCTTAACCTCAAAAAGGAAGTAGGGTAATACACATGGAGGACAAATTTCATGATTTTTTTTTTTTTTTAACCCTATTCATCTCAGAACATCCAGATGAGCAGGAAATTCAAGGCCTGGAGATTGCAGAATAGATTAGTAAACAATGGAATTTCACACTCTTCATAAAGTGGGATTACAAGGTTGCATCAGATAAAATGCCAAAACTGGATAAGGCTATGCTAAACAATGCAAAGATACATTATCACTACAAATTAATTAAAATAAACAACAGAAAACTGCCAGCTACAAATGTTTTATTTCTCTAAAACAGAGGCAGGAAGTAAAAGTCACCAACCTGATGAGAAAGGAAAACTATCAATAAGCCTAGCAGCAAGCACTCAGCTTTTTGATGTTATTAAGATTCTGAAACAGAAAGTTGAAACTGTTTTGAGTGTTAGAGGCTACATGTGAAATAGGCACTCATGCTTCAGTGCTGCAGCATTTGGCTTTGGGTGGTGGTGGTGCTTTGATGTAACACAGATACAGCTTACCTAGATTACCTTGGTATGAGGAGGTCAGCTGTCCCCAAAATGTCACAAAGGCCCTGAATTTGTATTCTAATGTGCTATACCCCAATGACTTTTTTTTTTTTGTTACCTCTCTTACAATTTTTGGCTGCAGATTTTCATGGCCCAAGACTCTTTCCTTCATTTGTGGCGGCAAGTTGCTCTGCTCAAAGTTCTTCTACTGCTTTGTTTGAGCAAGCAATCTTTGATTGCCAAACCTCAGTTTCTGAGATTTGCTGATTTTAAAGTGTGGGAATGACATGCTGTTTCAGAAAGTCCTGCTAGAGACATAGACAGCTTGAAAGCAGCTCAAGGAGTCTTACTGTTGAGTAGTAACAACAGAGATAACAGTGTGAAGCAGTCAAGTGGACTGGAAAGTGAAAATGAGAGTTAGACTTGACAGCAGATGGTATATTTCCTAGTAAGAATAATTGGAGAACAGGGATAGTTTTGTGCTTTTCCATCTTCAGTCAGTTTTGGTTACAGCCAGTGGGTACTGACATTAACTCTTTCTCACAGTTTGGAACAGTTTTATGCACCTGTCAGAAAGGCACATACTATGTTACTATCAGTAGATAAGCAGCTTTCACTTTGGAATATGTTGGCAGCTCCTTCCAGACCTAGATCAACTCTCACATTTAGTATCTGTTCTTTTAGAGGAGGTGGGACAGGCACTGTTACTCAATTATTATGAAATAAATGGTGTCATTTGCTAACCTCTGTCATGTGGTTGACCTATTACTTTATTGTATTGCACAGTTTTGTTCATTTGTGTTGGCTATTTGAACCAGTCAGATTTTCAGTTATTTATATCTGAAAGCTGTAAATATTGTGTTGTTCTTGTCATCTTCCTTTTAACAGAAGATGGAGGCTCTCAAATCTTCCTGACACACCAAATAGACATGGCTACTCAGGTGGCTTCTGGGATGGCATACCTTGAATCTCAGAACTATATCCATCGGGATCTGGCAGCCAGGAATGTTCTTGTTGGTGAACACAATGTTTACAAAGTGGCAGACTTTGGCCTTGCAAGGGTTTTTAAGGTAGGTTTTGAGAGGGTCAGTTGTCTCTGCTTTTGACTCTGGAGAACAAGGTGGAAGAGGCCAACTGAAGGATCAGCTGTAGCCTCTCAATGGCTGGATTCAGGCAAAAGGCAGGCCCAGGGAGAAAAAAAACACTAATGTGTTCACTTGTATCCTCTACCTGCATTATGTGCACGGTTAGAAGTTGGCCTGTGCCTTTTTGTCGGTCTGAAGCAGGCATACTGGAGTTTGCTTCCCACCTAGTCACCAAGGAAGGAGCCTGGCAAGCACTGCCCTTTGCTGGACAACCTTTATCCACAATGCTAGTGTCTACCACATGGCGAGAAATCACAGGAATGATGGAAAAGTTATATTCTTTAGCCTATAAGGGAAGGCATATAAAAGTGTATTGACAGCTATTCTCTCCTTATTCAATTCCCCCACTGCCTCCATGATGCTTGCAAGTGCAGGTAGTAATCATAAAAGGACCTTATTCCTCTCTACAACCAACAGCAAGGTTCATAAAGTGAGCTCTCAGAGCTTTAATTATGATGCAGTTTCAAGTTCTTTGCCACTACACTGATTTTTGTTTGTTTGTTTGTTTTCTCTAGCCCTTGAGGGCAGGGAATGACAAGTATCACTGACCAATATCTCCCTGGGAAAGAGCTGTGATTCAGAAATGAGATTTCCTACCTCTGAAAATTATTTGATCAGAGTTGGAAAGGTTTGATTTGCCATACTTGGTGGATTTCAGTATGTAATCCATGATTTCTGAGGTCTTTGCTTGTTAGTTTTTATAACTTATTTATGTTCTTACACTGAGAAGGAAGAAGAGAAAAGAGTCCTCTGCTTCTCAGTTGTTTTTTTCCATTCAAGCAACAGAAATTGAACTTTGTAAGAGAGTTGGATTTATTGCATACTGAAGTATAGAATAATGGCTTGACAGTGGCATCAAGGGATTTTGAAAGTGCTTTTTGCTTAATTTTGATCCTTCTAGATATGCATAAGTTCAGATTGCACATTTTTTCACATGAAAAAAAAAATTAAATCAACAATGCTCACAGAGGATATTTCTCCTCTGTCCTCGCTAGAGAGGGTAGTAATTTACAGCTGTTGACATTTCTTGTTAAAACTGAACTTTACTCAGTCATAGAGTCATTTTGACATACTCTTTCAGTAATATTTTGTCTCCTAAGCCAAAGCACTAACATGGTCACATGGAAAGATCACAGAGGACTAGGTGTAAGAACTGAAACCAGTATTTCTGTATGCATTGATTAGTATAATGAAATAATTTCTTGCTTCTAGAGATGAGTATTAGGGTCAATATACGGTATCAGTATATAGATACAAATCCCTAACAACCACTGTTATCAAATCTATAAGGCATTAAAGATGGGAGATATAAATTTCGTCTTAAAACAAGGAAAGTCTGGTACAGGTCTGCCTGGATTTGCATATGGAAAACTTGACCAAGGCTTGGATGTGTCTTATGTACACTAAATTACATATAGGAATTAAAGAAAGAATAAATGTTCACAAAATTTACATGTCTGTGCAATAAACCTTTAAGGACACGATTCTACAAATTTGCAAGCCAACAGTTTTTCTGTGTGTCTTTCATCTTCACTTTACATTAATTAATTTAACTCACTGTAAGCTAAATGTTAATTTGAATCAGTCAGAGTTTATTCTTTGGTCCCGGAAACGTGCTTAAGTGATTGTTATCAAAGTCAATGGCCCTTCAACACCACAATAAATGACAGAAGAAAGGTTCTGAAATTCATTAATTCTTGCTCTTGCCTTCTCTGTTTACTGAAGACCAGACGTGAAGCCATTTGGTCTCCCATGTCAGCAGGATGCTTACACTGCCACTCCTGACAGACTTTTGAAATCTCGCATGCCAGGTCCAGAATTCACAGTAGCAAGTCATAATTAATCAGGAGCCACTCCAACACTGTATGCTTGCTTGAAATGATAAATGCTTTAGAAAAGCCTCCACATCTCTCAAATGCAAAGGCAAATTCAATTATAGACTTCTGAAAATGTGTACTTTAATGCCATGAAAAACAAGTTCTTGGCTAAAAGATGATACGATTAAGCACATGCTGAGTTTAGTCCGGTGCTTAAGTGCTTTGCTGAAGCAGATCTGAAAGCAGACTTGTTTCATTTTATCCATGACAGGTAGAAAATGAAAATGTATATGAAGCTAGGACTGAAACAAAACTCCCAGTAAAATGGACAGCCCCGGAGGCAATCCGCTACAACAGATTCAGCATTAAATCAGATGTCTGGTCATTTGGAATACTTCTGTTTGAAATAATCACCTACGGGAAGATGCCTTATGCTGGTAAGTCCTTATACCAAAAGAATGATGTCTAATTTTTTTCTTGCTTTCAGAATGACACACACCAGAAAAAGGTTGGATGCCTGTACTACGGGCATGTTAAGGGGTTAAAACTGCAAATAGAGAAAGAAGGCTGTTCAGCTGAGGTTCATTTGTTGGGTCAGACCTTCTGGCTTCCCTAGGCTCCCTGGAAGCTTTCCAAACACTGTGATTAGCATACATTTAAGCTTCCTCTTGCTGTAGTCAACCTGCACTGCACAGGCACCTAAGCCAGATGGCTATTTTCCTCCAGCATCAGATCAAAGATGCCAATTCTTGGAATACAGAAAAAGGGAAGAAAAAATGGAAAGGTTTTTTATTCCCCATACTATCCTTTTTAAAATTTTATTTTGAGACTCTCTCATGGAAGAATAAACTATATATGAAGCATGGCACAGGCAGTTCAGGAAGAAGGTGTCTGAGAAATGAATGAGGGTGTTTTTACCCCTTCCCTCAAATTTTACTATTGCAGTGAAAAGTCTTCATAAAGAGAAGGATCAGAAGAATTAAATAAACAAATAAATAAAATGCCAACAACCTCAAAAAGAGATATAATGGTCTGAAAGCAGCTACTGTTCCTAGCACTAGTGAGAAATGCTCAAGGAACTGTGGCTCCGATAACATCAGTGAGATGATTGACTGTGACTCATTTTGTGTTGGTGAGAAGAACACAAGGGAAGGACTAAAGCAAAAGAAAAAAAGTTATGTTGCATCTGTACAGGCCTGAGGGGTAGTGCATTTGCCATAAACTACATTTCACAGGGTCCCAAATTGGTATTTCCTGTAAAAGGAAAAATTGATCTTGCTTTTTGATTCCCACCCTCATCTCCTGTGAGATTGTTCTGAAGAACAGGAAAAAAAAAAAGAAAAAAAATCCTGAGGTCTTATCTAAACTATAGGTGTGTGCATATGCACACACACACACCCACACAAATAAAAGATTTTAGCATAAAAAATATGTAGCACCATGGGTCTGGGTATTGTCTGTAAATATATTCAGTGTTATCCCTTTGCAAAGGCATAGTTGAAATGTCCTTTTGCCATAGATATTTTCTTATTTGGTATTACTTTCAGGAGTTTGTTCTCAGTAATCAGTTGGGAGGAAAAGGTTGTGTTGATTTGTGGTGGCAGTGGCTGCTGTGCAGAGGAAACACCATTCAGAGATCCAGGAAGAAAAAAGTTTAGATTACACAATTTGAGATTTAATTTAAAGAGTAAAATATTGAAAGTGAACAGGACAATAGTCTTAGTATATAAAGGTATAGCAAAGGTAGGGGAGTGGTTTCTTCTCCATGAATGGTGGTTACAGAACAGGCAGGATGCCATCACATAGCTGCCCTTGAGGAAATTTAGGGCTGACTTTAGGAAAAAGTTTCTAAATGTGAGAAAAATTCAGTAACGGGACAGGTTTTCTTGAGAGATTTTGGAGTCACTGAGACTAGAGGGATTTAAGAACAGTTTACGAAAAATAGATGTCATAAAAATTTTGGCAAACCCGGGTGGTGGAATAAAAACCTCACACCCAGACAAATCCATTTGCAATGCAGACAGGGTGAGGTGGTTGGGAAGCATTGGATGTGGTTTTTAACTGCTGGTAAACAATAAGAGATGAGGCCCCATCTCTGAAAGTCTTCAAGGACAGTCTGGAAGGGGCTGTGAGCTCCCTGGTGTAGTGGAAGCGTCCCTGGCCATGGCAGGGTGGTTGGAACAAGATGTTTAAGGTCCCTTCCAATCCAAACCATTCTATGGTGATTCTATGAAGAAGAGACAGAGATGTGTGGCATCGCTAAGTAGGCCCTGAGTGGTCTGATAAGCTCATTTTTATTTTCAGGTATGCCAGGACACCAGGTGATCCAGCTGCTGGATGATGGGTACAGAATTCCTAAGCCAGAGACCTGCCCGGTGCCGCTCTATGAGATGATGTTGCAGTGCTGGAGCACAGAGGCCGATGGGCGGCCCACCTTTGATGCCCTCAGTGAGCAGCTGCAGGGCTACTTTGACAATGAGTCCTATGCCTATACCTAGGCACTGGCTGTGGTGAAAGGAACCCCTGGGTGGGTCCTGAAGGACAGGTGCTAGCCAACATAGATGACAGGGGGCTGTGGCATCAGCCTAACCTCAGGCATGGAGGTTTTGCAGGGGTGCTGAGGAATCCTATTACATTTTCATCCCCGCACTGATCCTCAAAGACTCTTAAAATTTTTGCTCCTGACAAGTGTTTTGCAAGACAAAGCATCAGGAAGCTGTAGGGGGTGGGGCCTTCTTAAGAATAAAGTATCTTCTATTTATTTTTAAATACCAGATTGCAAGAATGAACAAACAAAATGAGTCTAGCTCTGTAACTATGGTAGCTTTTTGTAATTTCTTTATTGGAATAATTATTTGCAATTGCTTAGATTTTTAAATCTTACCATGTTGTTCTCATGAAGGAGTGTGATGGCTCTGCACAGCAGGATCTGTGCTCCCAGAGTCATCTCACTGTAAAAAATAATAAAAGTGGTTCTGTGACTGTGATGATGGCAGAATCCAAATTAATTGCCTTGCTTAGACTTGGAGTACATATGCTTTTGCTATATCAGAAAATAAACAGATGTTCACTGGAAAAAAGGTATTATATTGTTTTGTGGATGCAGAGGTTGATCTTTTTTAGTTTGTCTACTGTTCCTCTATTACAAGAATAAACATAATTGTTATTGATTCCTGAAGCTGTTTGTTCTTAAGATTGGTAAACAGTGCCACAGAACTGATAAATTATTGTTCATTGAACTGTAAGGTTTATTTTATAGTTCTTCATTTTAGGGGTATTGGAGGAAAAGATATTTTAAAATGAACTTAAGACTGCTATACCCTTTTAGAGTGACATCCTTCCCAGTCCTGGTCCCCCAAATCATGGACCCTCTCCAACAGGACAAGACCCAGGGCAGATCTAGGTATTTTGTAGAGGAACTAGCAATCCATTCTTCCAACTTCTCCAAATGCAACCTTAATATAGGAGATTTAAGTAATAGAGTGGTCATTTTCTTTTGTTCCAATGGGACATGGAGCCCCGGTGCTTCTAGATAGTCTTTACAGCCACAGATGTTAAAGTTTTTTTTGCCCTTTTTCTGACTAAGAATAATATTGGTTCTGCTAACATCTGGCATCACTGTGACAGTTTTATGTTCTTAGCTGTGAGGCTTACAGAACCAAGAATTAATTATTTACATGTGATTCATCAGTTAATTATTTAACAACATAATTCAGGAATTAAGAGCTGTACTGCATTAACATAGTGTGAGGTCAGTATAAGTGTGCTATCATTTTCCTCTAATATCCAAAAAGGGTATAAAAAAATCAAAAGATTCATTATTTTAAGGGCTGGACAGCTTTTATTACATCTTTTTCAAAGTCTTTTCTTCTCTTTATACCTCAAATCTATTCATCTTGCTTGCTTGCCTTGCTTCTAATTTTTAATTTCCTTTTTCTGCACTCTACTTTTGGAAGGCAGCACACTGCTTGTTTCTTTCATACGCATCTCTTATTTACTCATTATTCAAAGCCACTTTTCTTATTTATTGTTTTTGTCCTCTTTCTATCTCACTGCAGTGTCTTTATAATATTGTGTCTGTGTTCAAGTTCATTTTCTGTTCAGTATTTCTCCCTACTCACCCTCTTTATAGAAATTACATTTGTAAAGCACAATATAGCTATAATTAATTAGCTGTCATTCCATCCGTGTGATTTGGGAAAGTAATCATCTACTCAGAAAGAAGAAGAGGTTAAATGGCTCTGCCAAACTCATCCTGATAAGAATTGGCATGGAAGGACCCGTGAGATTCTCAGGCAAAGTCTCCCGCTGTCCTCTGTCCATGTTTGTTTTGAGACTCATGTTAGCTACTGGCTCATGGCCTCAACAAGATGTGATTTATGATTATCAAACCTCCATCAATCCATGAATACCTCATCTAGCTAGGAGCTGTGTTTAATTCTGTTACAATACAAGGTTAGCAAATCCCACAGAGCAGGTTTATCTAATAAGAATAGGAATGCTGTTATTTGGAAAGATCTCTGTGTCAAACTTGGGATCTTGATGTTCAAGCAGTATTTCTAACATGATTTTCACACTTATTAAGAATGTTGCAACTAAAAGTTGAGTTTCTCCAGTCAGAAAAATCCCAAAGCTCCTGACAAAAGATCTTAAATCTTACAAATCTTAAAAAGCACAGATGTGTGCAGTTCACAGGAGAGAAGGTGCCAGGAAAAAACCCTGAGAGAGAGAGAGAATGGAGCTCCTTGAGATGATGAATCAGTGCCCCAAAACAAACTGCATTTCTCCTCTGAAGCACCCTTAGCGGGCTTCTTCATGTTTGCTGATGTAAAAGTATCCGGCAGAGATAAGACCCTTTGCTGAAGGGTGTGTGTAATAACCCACATGTTGTAAACTGAAATTAGCTGTTTCAAGTTCCCTCTTCCAACTGTGGCCTCATGTGCCACCTTAGGCTGAAAGGAGCAGAAGCTGCAAGCAAGCTGCACCCTGCTGAGCTGTGTGAGGAGCAGGCACCTGCATGTGATGGCCTCCAGGTGATACAGCCTGGCACGCTGGGCTGCTGCTGGCAGGCGTGTTGCCCTGCTGCTGCATCCTGCCACTTCATCCCCTCTGCTTTCTCTTTGCAAGCTTGCACAGACGCAGATGGTTAATGGAGTTTGGATCTGCCAGCTGCCTCTCCTCTGTGCTGGCCCAGGGTGGGAGACAAGCAGCAGCACTGCATGAAAGCAGTAGGTAAGTTCACTTTGGTGTGTCTCATTATAGGCACTGCATTAAATAACTTAATTTTGTGTTCACCTTTGAGGCAGCTTATGTTATTTGACCTCCCCAAGATGTACTGCAGGTGAAAAGGTGCAGTCAGTCTTTGTCTTCCAAGCCTGAGCACCATTTCCATCCCACTTGAGACTAGGGCACTCTCTTTTCTTAGCCAAGGTGGAAAGCAAGGAAAGGCAGGAAAGTAGGTTGTTCATTTTTCTCTTGCTCTGGGTTTCACTGACAAAGTCTAGTGTCTGGTGAAGCCCCTTTGACACTATCAACAAACCAGCTGAGGCCAAGCTTGGAAACCACAGATGCTGATCTGAGATCTATTGGTTCCTCATTCTGGCTTAAATCCCTTATTTTGCCTGTCTGTAAACTGCTGTTATACAAATGAAATGCTGCCACTCTAATATGACCTCTGATTCTGGGTCTTTTCTTTTCCTTGGACTGGCAGGGGAACAAACGAGACAGAAATCACCAATGCAATGGGAGCAGCAAAGCTCTGGAAATAAAGCACAATGTGGAAAATTAGTCATTTGTTTTCAGCTCTTTTTTCCCATATTTTTTTGCAGTCAAATGGATCCATTATTCGAAAGATTGGTGGGAGAAGACGGCAAAGAGTGATAAACCTTCAGAGTTCAATTTGCTTACAGGCAATGCAACAAGCAAAACTATACCTTTCCAAGCCCAATTCCATTTCACAATAATTTTATTTATATGACAGATAACAATTACAGTCAAAAGTCTTTGCTATGACTTGATTTAAATTAAACCTCAAGGTTATCATTTCCAGTTATAATGCACAGTGAGATAGGTTTAACATATCTCATTGTATTCTTGAGGCTTTTTATGTTCAAGGTTCTGCTAGAATTGTCTATTGCACTTGGTTTTGCCTGATGGATCATGGAGGGAAAATAATGGATTCAGTTATGAGAAACAGTAATAGATTTTTTTGAACTGACATAAATTTCTATGTTTGGATAGAATAAAAGGATTAGGAAGAGATAAGCCGAATTTTTCACAATAGACTGGTCCTTGTGAAATTCACATAAATTGTACTGAAATATTTTTTATATAATGTTTTATTTATGTAATTCAGTTATTCTATGACAACTAAATAATTTTATGTGGTCTTACAAATGATAACTTAAAACCGTCCAACAAGAAAGAAAAAACCTCTATTTTTCTTAAACCCTCCATTCTTCAAGAAGTTATGGAGCAATGCAATTGAACAGTAAGTATTAGAGAGTCCTTAGTGTTTATATTTTGACTTTTATTAGAAAACTTTGTTTACCTTATCTGCATTCAAGAACATGTGCAGGGATACTAAATGTGATAGGGCAACAGGGAACCTTCTATCTCTTTTACTGCTTTCTTTTTTTGTCTGTTTTATCTCATACTTGTTCTCTGAATTACTTGACTATAAGCAGCAATTTTCTGTGTGTAGATTTTTAACTTAGCGCTTACAAGAAACTGAACCACCTGAGTGCATTATTCTATTATGATTCAGACTCAACAAACTATCAGCACATAAGAAATGGACTACATGACTTATTGACTGATCGCACCTTACGTTCCTACACGCTTCTGTTTCACTCCTTTAAAAGGTGCTGTAGCAACATGTCCACTCAGTGCCCCCATGGTCATTGCGACTGGTCAGATATTCATAGTGTATGGATCTTGGAGCAGATGAAAATGTTGCATGTATGAGCTGTGCCACTGTGATCAAAGAGGTGTAGATGTGTGGTATATTTTTATGGAAAGCTATGTGGCTTCCATTCTATTCTAACATCTAGGCCAATGTGTCTCTCAGTCACCTGCTGCAAAAGTTTGCCCAGAAGAACTCTCTGTATGCTCAAACAAAATACTGAACTGAGGCCTATGAAAAAAGAGTTAATTCTGTCCACGCTTACTGTTAGCAGGTCCATTTAATTTCTTTTTTTTCGGTCTCAGGCTTCTCAGGAAAGACTAATGCAAAAGAAAAAAAAAAAATCAATGACATGTATGGGCAAGCTGGGGAAATCACTGAAAAGTACTGTGGCATTTTAATCTTCACAGCTATATTGTGCTGAAGAATTCAGTCTGGCCTTGTTTTGGTTTAGAGAAAATGAAAATGTATATTTGAAGTATTCAGTATTCTAGAAATGACTTTTAGCCAATTTCTGGATCTAAATAGCACTAGAATTGAAAAACATGATTGAAACTGTACCTTGGTTCCCACCACTATTTCCAACAAAATAAATTCTGCAAAAACTAAACAGATATGGGGAAGACATATACACAACTTCTTCCTTTCTTCCCCTTTCTCCCATTTCTTTATGAATATTATTACAGGGGGATTAGAACTCCAACAGAGTGAAAAGTCTCTTTGGTTATGCTGAGAGAGAAATTTTTTCTGTTCCTTTTCCTGAAGTAAAAAAAGAAAAATAATTGAGCCTTAAAGATTATTCATAAAACTACCCTAAAAATAGAAAATATAAGAGACTTTGGAACAGTTTTTAATACTTTCACAATTGTTCACATCTTTAAAAAAGACAATGGTAAATATTTCAGAGCAAAGAAACTGAACATTTCATAAAGCTGCTGCTGAATTTGTAAAAAACACTGAATAAGCTAATTATGCTATTTGTACTATTAAAGGAAAGAAAAGCATATTGCACTGCATTATTTTCCTTTTATTACTGTGATATAAATATATGAGTAAACTGACTGGACTTCTCTGTTTTAATATACTAGAGAATTCAAATATATAGGCAGCAGTATCAAACCAGTTTTACTTCCTGTCTCTGTCTCTTGCTGGACAGTTATATCCCTCTGTTTCAAAGACTATCTAAACATGTTAAAAGTTTCTGTTGCTGATCATGATGTTTTTCATGTTTTTCAACACTGATTTTTCTCTCACTGTTTTTTTCTGTTCTTGGTATTTAAAAACTTTTACTTTGATGTTTTATGCTACGATCTGTTTATTTACATATGCAAACAGAAGAACTCATTCATATTCCAAAGTGCTCCATTATTCTGCCTAATGTTTAAAATGACAAAGAATAGAACACAAAGCATCTGGTGGGTTGTTTTTTCACTATGAGGCAGTTTGTTATAAGAAAAACCTCTCTGGTCTGTGCCATCACCAGCATCTCGGTTCCACATCCCTCTCAGAAGCCAGAAGATTGCAAACTGAACTTGCATGTTCTACTAGAACTCCTTGGCTCTGGGTTACTTTGCACCAAAATCAAAAGTTTGAAAAATATGTGTTTCATTGTTCCTTTTACCTCTTCTTCCAAATGTAGGCACCAGTTCTCCAAAGTCAGCAATGTCACCTGAAGCCACACTCTTAGCACAACTCTTCGATAATAACTGTGTCCTCTTCCAGTTGTTCCAGCATCAGCATTGGCTGTCTCCTCAGCAATCTGGCTCTCATCCATACTATCATCTCTGCCAGATATCAGATCATTTATGGAAAGAGAGACATGCAGTAACAAGCTATAAGCCCAGAGGTCTTCCCTGATTTATTTAACTGTCCTTCTGCACACATAGATTGGATTATGATAATAATACAGACTCCTATTGCAGTTGACAGACTGCCTGTGGAGCTAATGAGCAATGACTCAGTGCAAATCTTTGGGAACCCTCAACTATGAATGAATAATATTACTATAGTCAGATTAATAAGCTACTGAAATCTGGAAGAAATGAGGTATAAGAGCTGCTACTTCACAAACTTCACAACAGACTTCCCTGAAATAGAAACACAGGGCTGTTTCTGTATGAAAGGGGTGATGGGAAGAGAAATTCATTGATGGTAGGACACAAGAGACTACGATGGTTCCCTAAATTCCCAATGACAGGGTCTTACTATTTATCTGGAATTTTCCTGTGCAAGTAGAAATAGAAAATGGACTAGACTTTTAGTGGAAGAAAAATCAGTGATACAGAGCGTGACTCTAATATAAGGTGCTAGTAAAGCATAAATCTGAAAACATCGCTGGGTCAGAGGGAAGGCTGGTAAGGTCTTTTTCTATTTGTACTGTGACTACAGGAGTGTCTGGCTCCTGAGCAGTTTACCTCAGAACACAAACACACACTGGAGACCCAAACTGACAGGAAATTTCATCGTGGTCAGTTGCCTCTAAGAAAACTTCTGCCTTACAGTGCTGTAAAGCAAACACTGGTGACAAATTTTAGGTATTTATTCATGCACTGTGGTTGTGTGTAGGAGTACCCCAACTAGCTTCAGCTGGCTGTCTGTGGTGGCTGCTGTCATCTGGCTATGGCATGTGAAAACAGCTGTTCCTGATTGGAATCATTCTGACTTTTGATGTGGATAAGACATCTGATTTCTGAAATGTCACTGGTAACTATTGGAGTTCACACCCAACCAAGACGATGTTCTTGTCTTGGAAATTGTGCAGAGAAAAGCTTTGTTTAGGAAAGTGTTTTTACCCTGCTCAGTTGCTTTCCTGTGATTGTTGATGTATTTTAAACGACCTCAGGCTGTAGTAGCAGCAGACTTATTCCCACAGCCATTGACTTTCTGTAACAGCAGAAGTAGATAATGGACTAGGTAAGTTAGCATAGTTTCTCAAGAGAGTGTAGATAAAAGAGATTAATAAGGAAGCAGAGAATTCAGAGCAATAAATTAATTGGGTTTTGGATAAGTTATCCATTTACATCCTTAGGTTTGTATGGATATTTCATTTTACCCTTTCCACATGTAAGTTTTTAAAGCTATTTTTTTGCCTCTCAGGAAAACTTAGTCCTAAAAGAGTAATTAATAATATCCAGAAATTCTAGCTAATTTTAGTTTAGCTTGGCAAGTGTAACTTTGTAGTGTCAAACTGACCAAATTAGATGAAAGTTGGAAGCACTCCTATGCCAAGATCATTTTCCATCCTGCTTGTAGCATTAGCCCTGTGTAGCTCAGTAATGCCACAGGTTGCTGGGTTGAGTCACTGGTAAGATGAAACAGCTTCAGGGTTATTCAGCAGCATTCCCTGTTCGAGCACCACAGTGGTATATGGTTGTATCACTGCACATCTGTCTCCTGAAAACTCTTATTGCCTCCATTTCAGGAGCATACAACGTAGCTGTTATTTTCCTCTAATCTAATAAAGGAAGTGTATTTGTTAATCCCTGCCTTATACAATGATAAGAGATTTCATATACTTGTGGTTTCTGGAGGTCTGATAAGTGTGTATCACATCCTCCTATAGGTCCCAAAACTCTAAAATAATTTAAAATTTAAAATAAGTTTTTCTTAATCACCCTTGATATAAGAAATATGGCTCCAGCAATCCATTACCATGTGAAATTATTCTTAAAGGCAGAGATAAAACATCCAGAGTATTAGAGAATAACCATACTGTATTTCCTTAGTTCTTCATATAACTAAATTATAAGTTATAATGAGATATTGCACAAGATTTTTTTAGGATGGATTTTGGAACTTCATTGCAAAAAACATACTTACAGTTATGAATTGTTTATCATATTTGTCCTTCTTTAGCTTGATCTGTGTAGTAACTGTATTCTCAACAGTGAAATCTTAATGTGCTTTAGAGCAATATATTTTAAATATAGTGCAAGTGATTTGGAGTTAACTTATGACCAATATCTAAATCATAATGGTGCTGTTTCTTAAGGCTACAGACATCTGATGCCTTACTTTTTTATCTTTTATATTTTATTAGCAAAATTAAACTTCTGTCCTTCTAAAATTAAAATTTACAGTTGCATAGTCTGAACATGAATACATTTCTGTGGCTATGCAAGCAGCTTAGAAACCTTTTGGCACTTCAAAGAGGCTTTTTGAAATTAGGAAATAACAATTTTCTCTGGTATTTCTGTGCTGCAGGCAAAGGTGTAACTTCATTCTCTGTGAATATAACAGAGAAAGCTTTACATCACAAGATAACTTGGTACCATTACTAAATAGCTGTAGAAAACTAGAGTCTACTATCAGCCACAACAGAGAAAGCTGGATAAATGTATCTGCAAGTTAGTCTCTGCAGTTTTGTGATGATTTGGCTTCACTGTTAGCAACCTCTGCACAAGCTGGTGAAGATGTATCATGTATGCTAGTGTAAGTTTCAACAACTGCAATGAAGATATATATTCTCTGTACCTTTGAGAAATTGATAACAAGAAGGTTTAATGACCTAGTCATCCAAGTTCAGTGTTTTGGTTTCAAAACTGAAAGATAAAAGTTTAATAGTCTTCTGAGTGGCATTTTGAGCTAGCCCTTAAAACGCTATTGTTTCTTACCCATCACAGGTAACTCACTGCCTTAACTCACAGGAGCTCAGTACATTGCAGGTGTTACCCTGGGTTACTGCAGATGTGCTGCTGCTGGGTTCAGTTAATGGACTGGGAATGGCCTGTACAAACCACAGACTTATTTTTGATTTACAGTGTAAAACACTGAAAATAATTTACCTGCCTGAAGTGGATGAAGGTGAGATTAAAAGACAAGCAAAGAGGGAGAATGCCTATGGGGTTAAAGTATTCCTGTCTAAAGACCAGCACTGCAGTAAAAAATGTATGTCCTCTGTGGGGTGTTTCCAAGATAATGAGACTACAAGGCTGGGTCTCCTCGTGACACTCTGTGAGTCTAGCAGGATTTAGATGTCCTTTGTGGATTTTGGCCAGAAAAAAATTCCAAGAAACCCATCAAGGTTTTTTTCAAAGGCACAAATTCCTGTGGCAGTTTGACTGCCTTTCCTTGTGTTGGCATAGAAAGTGGTAGTACTGGTATAAACTTTACAAAAGGCTTTTTCAAAGCTTATGTGGTGCATGATATCAGCAAGCCTTCAGCACATAGTCTCTGTAGCAAATGCAGCACATTGGTGTGTGGCATTAGGAACTTCTCTCTTAAGGCTTTTTGACACAGGGCAGAGCTGGGGCAGACCCTCATCTCTTAACATCTAGCAGCTTACATTAACCACTTAGTTTCTACTGTAATGAACAGGAAGCTACAAAATAATGATATCATTCTAATTTTCATATTTATGGAAAATGTGACCAGGAAGCTCATTTCTTCGGAGTAGGAGGTTACCAGCCTGACCCTCACCCTGGTGCCTCCTCTGGTCTTTTCTATTGATTAAAGAAGAAGGGACACTCCAGCAATACTGTAGTCTTTGCAGGTTACATTTAATTTTTTTAATTGTTTTTTAGGTATTGTGTGTGTGATTGTGTTTTGTATGTGTGTGGGTTCCTTTTGCAAAGGCATAATCAATTTGAGTTACAGAACACTTTAGGAGGCAATGTAAAACCCTGTGTGGAGACCCCTGCATGGTCAAACTCCCTTTTTTACCCTGAATTTCACTAAAACATCTTTTGATTATGATGCTACAGACAATATTGACATACAGGTATTTGCTCAAACTGACTTTACCTGCTGTGATCTTTGTAGCTGTGGAAAGCCTTGCTAGTCTTGAACTTGAATTCAACCTTTAACATTTCTGAGAGAAGAATTTTCTTTCTTGTCTTTCCTGATGGCATGGGGGGATGGGAACAATGGAAGACAAATGCTGGATTCAGAGGCAGATACTTGCTAGCAGTTGCTTGTTTGATTCCTCCTCCCTTTCCTTCATGGAAGCTTACTGAAGTCCAAGAAAAAAGTGGAGCAGAAACAGACTGGTATAAATTATTCAAGGATGCTGCTGTTTCTAAGAAGAAGCCAGGAGGAGTCTGCCTATAAAATATTAACATGACATTTTTGAATTGTGATGGGTGGGTTGGGAGAAGAAAGCTTAAGAATAAGTAGAAGACTGCTCTAAGGAAACAGAGACTTTTTTAAAACTGCAAACAAGTCTGCTTTATCACTGAGTTACACACGTGTTTCCAGTGATTATGGGTCTGGGAAAAAGGGAGATGAGAGTGGAAGAGAGCATATTAAAATCTTACAGAGTCTTGTCAATAGGTTACAGAAGATCTGTTCAGTGCTGCTATGGGTAGAAAGAGAGTCAGAGTCCATCTGGGTTTCTTTGCTATTTCACTCCTTGTCTAAAATTTCACTCCTTTGTCTAAAATTGGGGAGTGATCCACTTGCCCTACTTAAGATGTTGAAAAAGCCTTTTGCTTCTAATTGACAGTTTAGAATCTTAACTCAGTTGTGATCTGCCTGATTTCCCTGGAGACTCCAAAGCACAAAAGGTGCAAAGGTGGTGTAATTTTTTTTATTTAGCTTCAGTAGATAGATAGCAACAATACAATGATGTCAAATTCCCTCATGTGATAGAGCACTTTCTCAAATATGGCAATGTCAGATGCCCTCTATTTAATGACATCCCTGTATTTTAGAACTAAAATACTATTTTGGACAGACTGAAGACAAGTTTCTAGGTGAATAAAATATCTCCCAGGACTAGAGACAGCGAACAATGTCTTATGTTGAATGGAGTAGAAATCATGAATTTGTCACTGAATTTTTTTGGCTTTGTACCTTTAGTTCAGTGTTTCAAATCTTTGACTCCTGTGATTTAGCCTTATGGCCTTTCTCTTTTCCCCCATAGGTGATTCAGATTTTCTGTTCCTATTGCAGGCTTTCAGCAAAAGCGGTCTGCTACCTATACAGAAGCTAGGCATAAAAGTGATGATCACAAAAGGCTAGCCTACAGAAGCAGATTTCCTTCTCTCTTTTTTCTATATATAATTTGTATATAGTACGATTTCATTTCCCAGCTGAATTTCTTTCTTTACTGTTTTTGTCCCTCCTGGGTTGACTTTTTTCTCCTCTCTGTCCTGCAGCGTATGATTTTCTTTTTATCTGCTCAACATTCCTTTTTCCCCAGATATACAATGCTAATAATAGTTGAGGCATATTTTTAACAGATGAATACATTTGAAATGATGCAAAGTTATCCTGCCCACTTTGCCCAGGCAGCACAGGGAAATAGCCCCTTTGCATAGTTAGCCAAAGGTCTTTGATTAAGCTTTCATCAAATAGGAATACCTCGTGTGGTATAGGTCTGTTTCAGCTTCCTCTTGTTATTGAATGCATGGCCAGAAATGCCTGGGCTAATGTTTTAAAAATCCCCTAAAAGGAGACTTCTGACTTTTAGGCCTGCTTACAGCACATAGGGGCAAATCTGGGGCACTGAATGTCCTTCCTGACAACAGCAATCAGGCATTCCTCTGCAGATCAGATCTCTGTTCCCATTTAGAAAGGCCCATGATCTCCTGTAAAAGTAAACATCCTTGCTTGGGAATGGGGGAATACTGATTCACGGAAAACGAAGGCCTACATCTGCCAGCCCATGAAATACTCAGCAGAGGAACATTCTCTGGTGTTTGCTGCTTGTGTTTGTAACAGATTAGAAGATACTATTCAGGCTATGTATTTGTTTTCCATGCAGTTTTGTTTCTTTCATATTCTCCAAGGTATTGGCTTCTGCAGCCATCCACACATGCAGGTGATGGCTGAGAGCACCGCACAGCAGGTCACCCTGGCACAAGGCAGCATTTGCTGGTGCAGCTTCGTGCCAAAACTCTGCTGCTAGAGTGCTCCAACTGTTCGCTCTCCATTTTTGTCTTGGCTCAAGGAACAGCCACCTCCTGCCATGTCTGCTACTACAGAGCAAAAACTGGATTCCCACCATTATCGCAGTTCACCAGCCAACTCCTACTACCTCTACCAACTGCAGAATGGGCATGAGCAGTCAGTCACATTTCCTCAGTGTGCATGCTTCCCACATGTTAACCCAGACGTGCCTTTGGCTTGCCAGTCACTTGCTCCTGTGCCATTAGGATAATAGATTTAGTGCTCCTCTGTTTGTTGGATATAGGTGAGACTGACAAGATCTCACCTGTAAACCTCATGCTTGATTTGACAAGCCAGAAAACTTCCTTCTCTGAGTTAAAAACAACAAGTGCTAAAACAAAATCTCTCTCATAACTTTGGCATAATTCTTGGAGGTAATAGGCTGAATAGCCATGTGGGAAGTCTAAGAGTCTTCAGGCTTTTTTGTCCCCAAGGACTAGATGTGAGAGAAAGCACAGCTATAACGTGCTGAGTCTTTGGCATGAACAAGCCAGGCAAAGCAAGGAAGGATTCTTCTCTCCCAGCTGCTGGTTGATTGATGGGAACTGAGTTGGCGATAACTCTAGAGGGACATGTTTGCCCTGTCTTCCATCTGGAACTGCTGTGTTATGACTCACAGAGATGGCTATTGAACAGGCTGGGCTGGCAGACCTTCTCCAGCAAGTCAGTCTGGAAGCTGTGGAAATAAGCAAGTTATCCAGGGGTGCTTGGAGTGAATGCAGTTTGATGTATCTAATGCTGATGGCTTTCATAAAAACACAAAGTGCTGGGAAAGCAGAGTGTCTCTCTGTCTTTAAGACAAGGAAACAATTGCAGAAGGCATTTACCATATCTCAAAACTGTTGCTACCTCAGGGCCAGATTCTGCCCTTGGATCTGCTTGATGCATCACTGTAAGGTGCTTTAATTTAGCATGTAAGATGGTGCCAGCTGCCAGGGTTTAAATTATACAGACACTCAGCTTTCCGTGAGTCCAGTGTCCTGTGCCTGAGACTTATCATAAGGTTCTGAACCAAATGGGTCATTGCAAAGCAATGTGTAAGGCATTGTCTAAATGCTGTTTAAACATGGAATTCTTGAAACAGTATACATTAATTCTTCATCTGGTGCAGGAGTAGTATTAATAACTTTCTTTGATATTGGTAGCCCAGGAAAAACATAAAACTCTCAAGAGAATCCAGGAGAACAGAAAGTATAAACATAAATTGTGCTATATGATACAATGAAAAGCGATATCACATGGCAAGAATCACAACTGAGGTGTGATATCTGGGGTGAATATGCATGTTGCAAAATATTTGGAAAGCACCGTTCAGTTTCTATGGTATTCTAACTATACTGAGGAAAAAAAGTGTTTCCAAATAATAACAATAACAGAAGAAAATCCTAGAAAAGCTGCCCCCACCATGGCACCTTTATGCTTAAAATGTACTGAAACCAGTTTATGTACAGAATTTCAGCTGTAGTTCTGGGTAGAAATATGCAGAGAAAAGTCTTCTAACTGTATTCAAGGAAACAAATCCCCACATACAGACCCCTATGGATGCGAGGTCAAACTGTGTGTGGTAGCTATTTAGCTGGTTCAGTTTTGAGCAAATTATTTCTGCTCTTTTAACTCAATATTTAATTTCACACTCTCATTTTACTTCCTAATATTTTATTTTTTTTATCTGTGATTTAGAATATGGCTTAAATATGCAGTTGTATGTAGTCTTTCAGACCAGAAAAATCCATGCAAGTTTATTTCTTTTGTACCTAATTTTCTTTGTAATATTTATTTTTGTAAAAAAGATATTCGTCTGAAAAAAACCAAACCACAAACAAACCCACTTGCACTGTAACTAATTTTCACTTCACATAATAGAATGGGTCTTAAAAATAAAAATAAATGAAAGGCCACATATCGGAGGCAAAGGAAGTGCTTAATTGAAAACTCTTCTAATCGGAAGTTTTATAACCCTTGGTATCTATCCAGAAGTCCCACCTCTAAGCTCTTTGCATTCAGAGTGAAGTGCCTAGCATACAGAGAAGAAACATGCTGAGAGAAATGATTGCTGCTCATTTCTTGTCCCTTTAATGTTTTTGGAATTCCTCAACTGGCTCTGCAGTATTTTTTCATTCCTGGTGTCCTTGAAAATGACATTTTCTTGTTGCTAGTAGGCACAAGTTTGCTGAGCAGGTTGTAGTTAAACCTGAAGAGTTTATTAAGTTTCTCAAGTTGAGAATCTCTCAAGTGACTTCTTCCTTCCTCCGCTTGTAGCTAGGCGTCTGGCAAACCTGTAATACCAATAGGGTTTGAAACATTTTAATTACTCTGTGTCAAACTTGAAGACATTTTCTATATAATCTGAAGAAGATATCAGTGCAATTTTTATCAGGTGTATTAGGGTAAAAAGGAATCCTAAACATCCTTCTGCTTCAAATGGTTGAGGCAAAAAAAATATCACCACTGAAAAGGCTGTCTATGCAAAGTGCAGTTTGGTGCTGTGTGTCCTTGTCCACTGTAAAAAGGTGATGTTAGTTGCTGTTTGTTCCTGAAAGTTAGGTAACAGAACTACTCAAAATTTCTTCACACACACAAATATCTGAAATATATATTACTATGAAAAAAGACACCAGAGAAATGTCAGTTCCACTATTTTCCAATTTTTATTAATCTGATCAGAGGACTTTTAAAAATGTGCATCCAAATAAAAATATTTTGCCTTATTGTACAATGTTAATATGATTTGTTAACAATATAGTGAAATACTAAATTCTCTTCAGATGTTAAAATGTTTTATTTCACTAGAAATAGAAACATCTTTCACTTCTTTTTATTCTAACAGTTTTAGAATTTTCTCTGAACAAAGAGAACACTTCTGCTTTTCATTTTAATTATAGGTCTCCTGGAAAATCTTAATATCTCTATAGAAATAAAATGCCATTTTCCTTTAAACAAGTTGATTCATACAGATAGTCTCTAAGAGATTTTCCAACTCCCCTAAAGAAATTAGAACAGTGAAGACAATGTTTAGACACCTAAAAATCACATTTTTATATTATTGGAATCTCAAGATAGATATTGTGGTGGAATGAGTTATCTCTAACCTCTGCAAACTCTGAACTATTATATTACTTTAGATCCATGAATAAACCCTGGGTTTATGGAAATTGAGATGACATTCCAATTAATTCTGGCTTTAAAAAGTCATGCCATTAGAACTAGTATTAAAAAATTAGAAATTGCCCAACAAAACTGCATAGTTTAGCATGACAACAATAATTAATAAATTCCACATCAACATGCAGTGAAAGCCTGTTGAAATGCTTAAGTAAAACATGTTAAAAATGAAATGTTAAGTAAAACAAAAATGAAACTGAGTGTAGTGTTTCACTTATCCCTAAACAAGATAAAGAAGATAAGAAAGATGTAATTTTTTGACAGAAAGTGTGAAATGTGTTCACTTTCCACCATGATTTGTTTTCCATTAAAAAAAAAACCAAAACAAAACAAGAAAGCCCAAACCAGAAAACCAAAACCAAACAAATAAAACCGCTGACATGAAGTTAAACAATTAAATGAAATGGATCACATTTAGAAAATACGTTACTATTAGATATAGATTCAAGTCCATGTGCAAAATAAGACAATGGATTTTATTATGCCACCTAATATACTAGGAAAGGATAGACAGAATTAGGGACTTCGTAATGGCTTGAGAAAGGGCTTCTAGGCTTTCTTTACTTTTCTACCGTTGTAGTATTTCTAATTACTCCATTAATAAACCTTTATTTGCATATGTCTAAATACTATTGGGTGTGAAAATACACTACAACTGGATAAGCACTAAACAACCCAAAATCTTATGATATACAACATTATAGCTGCATTTACATTGCAAGGTACATCAGGGCTTAAAACCTGTGTTTAAATGTTAGATAACTTCTTGCTTAGTTATTTCAAACCTTTCCTAGCCTTTCTCATCTCTTGGTGTCTTTTGGATCAGTATAATGCAGCTCAGGCTTGGCTTGCTATTGCTATTTGGTCAGTTGGTCCCAGAGCACACATGAGCACAGGACTGACATTAGCTCCAAACCACAGCTGGGCACTTGAGTCACCCTTTCCCAGCTGGGCTGCACACCTGACTGTGGTCACAGCAGACCAAAGCATGGCATTCAGATTCTGGCTGAACACACAGTGAATGCGTATTTTGCCAGTGCAAGCTTTCCTACCAAAGACAAAGTATGCAAAAGAAGGTGCTAAAGAGGCCACACATGAAGAGGTTTGTCTCCCCCTTTTCAAAGGACCAGATTGCCCAGGCTGAAGTCAGGGGTGATCTTTTTACTGTCTGTTTGTTGAATGCTGAAAGCTGTCCAAATTGCCTTAAAAGCTGCAGGAAAAATGTCACTGACTTCTTTGGGGACTGACTTATCTTTTAATACATCTTTGACAATGAGGCACAGAACTGCTCTTCGTGGAAGAAATGTGAACTCCCGCAGATTGTTCTACAGCCACTGCACAGCTCTCATTACCAAGTGAACTGTTTGGCGTGGTCTTACTGTTTAAAAGTCACAAAACTCATAAAAGGCAGAAAAACAAAATTCTGAACTCCCAATGCATATACTTAGACCATGCTCACCATTTCATTTCCGTGATACACAAGCTGTGATATTTGTGTTTTGCAACTGCCTGGCTAGCCTCTTATTGCTCTTAATGCTTTCATGGCCTTTTATGTATGGTTGTTAAGCGTCGCGCATCTCCAGAAACATGTAATGGAAACAAGCATGTGTAAGCACAAACATGATAAAGGGCTCTCAGAGGAGTGTATTGTGAAAATGGAGTGCAGTTTACTGTTTGCGTGCCTGGGTAAAATGCAGCTGTTTTCCTGCTTCATTCTTCTGTATTTTTCCCTTGGCAGGGGAGCTCTAATTTTATTTCTAGTGTAAGCACAGATAAAATCTATTCAGCAATAATAAGAATAATAATAAGCCCCCAAATATTTGCATAAGTCTCTCTATTATTTAGCCTCCCTTCAAAATGCATTTTAAAATGTAACTGTGGAAACAAAGAAACCTGTGAGAGATTCACTGTTTACACTAATGAAGTCAGGCTAGTACACCACCCAAATGATTTGCTCAAAGAAGGAAGGATGGTTTACATCTGTTATGCTTCTGAGACTTTTCTTTTTCACTAATTGATCAACATATATTTTTATTTCTATGCAAAAAAAGAATAATTGCACCCAATTGCTAAAGGCAATATATTAATTACAGTGAGGTCTGTTAGCAATCAAACTGCGTTAAGAGGCTTAAACTCATTTTTCGGTCAAAATGTAGCACAATTCAATTATTTGATGTCCATCAAAATTATTTCAGCTACAAGGTGGGAAGATGAAAACATCCATATAATAATCAAAAACTTGTGAGATTGTGGATCCCATAAAATGAAAAAAGATTGCAGTTCTTTAACTGTGCCTTACTTTTGGGGAAAGGTTGAAAATTGCCCTAAGACTAAACAATCTATTACAAAAAATCATACTAATGGGATCATCTGATTCTATAAGAGATACACATTTTCCACCACAACGCAATGCTTCCATGTCCCAACATCTATCAGGATTAACATCTTCTAGCCAAAATAGCAAGTGTTCTGGCAGTCCTCATGTGTGAAAGAGCAGAGGTTTTCACTTATTCATGGAAGTTTGCATGCACAGCAGACTCAGTGAAAACTTGATCCTGCTGTCTTGTCATGATATGATTATTGTTGCCTGGTGAAACCGGAGTCAGAAATGCTTTTCCTCCAGGTTACTGAGTCTTTTCCTATTTTTCACAGCTACCTTCCCCTCAGTCCAGAATGTAATCAAAACTCAAGTGATCAGTGCATTTGAGTTGAAGAAGATTCAGTCATTTTCAAAGGCAGTAGGCTGGGAGACTTGGGTCTTCCATATTTAAGAGGAATGCCTTAGTTCAGTGGCTATCTGATAGCCTTTCATTCCCTTCTTTCTTCCTTTCTGCTTTTGACCAGAATTACATCATGCAAAAAACTTTCCTACTAAGAACTAAATTAAAATTAGTATATTTCTATCAGAAGTTTTTATTTCCAAACTAAGTATTTTCCAAGTAACCCCCCCCTAAAAAACTACCAAAATTGGAGATTTGCTATCCTCTCAGCCTTGACTTTTTTACTTGGTGTAGATTTCAGCTGGATCAGATCTCAGCTCAGCATGATTCCTTTTCTTCCTTGCATACTAATCCATCTCTTCAAGCCATTGCAACTTCCCTTGGATGAAAACCTATCTTCTGTTCAAGTTTGGGAGCGACTCCTGGCTGCTCCAGTGTTACGCAGTTTATGAGAAGCCAAACTTTTGCGATGCCTTAAGAATGACACTGTTGCTCTTCAGTGCAATGTTTGTAAAATTTATCTTCTGAGCCAGTACCTTGGCCAAAACAGAGAATATTCTTGCACTTTCAGACACAGACAGTTCTAGATTTTGGGTAACTTATACCACCTGAAACAAGTGTTTCTCTTTACTGTGAGACAGTCATAGAAACTGTATTACCAGAATCAGGAATATGTTTTTCTGGTATAGTAGGTCTTAATAGAGCTACATGTAATGTCTATAAAGTAAAATTCTATTATTATTATTTAAATATTCTCTTGTATTTATGTTAAGGAGAGGGAAATTAATTTCTACTAGTGCTCCAATTAATACATATTCTGAAGTTCATGCTTTGATTTTCACACCCAGGACACCATTAGGCCTGCCTAAAGGCTGTGTAAGAGGCTCTGCCTTCCTTTTTTGCCATTCTTGCTGTTCTTCATTGTGCTACTTGGTGAACATAAAATTAGGAGGGTTTTGTTGGAAGGGGCTAAAAATGATACTACACCTCCATTTACAGATTCCCTTTAGATTCAGCCCTTTATTTGTTATGCCTATGTTATGCTGAAAGGAGTCACACTAAAAAAGCAATACTTACTTGGTACGGAAATATAGTGAAACACAAACAAAATAAGTACTTTTTATATGGGCAACAATTTTTAATATTTTCAGAGGTAGTTTATTTGGTGTGATTGGACTGGAAATGTTCAGTGAAGAAAGATAACTGGATAAGAAGTCACTGCAGTGAGTATCTCATCTTTGGCACCTGGTTGAAACTAAACCAGACATTTTCAGAAGAGAAATGAAAATTGCAATCCCCTTGGTGAGTCATCATATTATTACTTGAGATTAATACAGAGGTCTTCTTAATGAATAAATCTCATTATCACCTTCAGGTAAATGAAGAAATGGGAGCAAATTATTAAAGATCACCTGATACTTTTCTGGTAGAACTGTGAATCAAATTCCTATGTGTATGTGTCCCAACTTCTGGTACAGATTTCAGCTCACCTGTCTTTAGATAACTGCAGTCTCGATGTTTGCAGTTTGACTAGTCATTGCAGCTCCTTTTGTAGTTATTGAAGAGAAATGGGAAGGAAGTTTTAGACTGTACTTCATGTGATAATGTTTGGTTTGTTGTCTCACATTAGGATGGACTGCTTCCTAAAGATGCTTTCTTTCCTGTGACTACAAAGAGAGTCTGGGAGAACTAACTTAGTTGTATACATCTACATTTGTTGACATCCTGCATTTATTCAGATGAACCCCACACTGAATTAATTGCATCTGTACATTAATTAATAAATGTGCTGTCTGTAGGATGCTATGTTAACAATGTTAAACCAAGCAGAAATGGCATCTGATATACCTTCTGTACAATTCGCAAGTATCACAATGGCCTCCTGTACTTTCTCGTTCATCAAAGTACATAATGCTGAAGATGTCTCACAAAAAGAATCTGCAATTCTACTTCTCTTGCATAAAAATCAGCAAAAAAGCCTTGTTTAATGTTTAATTGACTACATGATAGTCTAATAATACTGTCTATTTATTATTCAAAATATTCAGAGGTTTTATTGAGGAACATTGTGACGAGGCATGTAGTGATTTCCTTTCAAAACTTCTAAATCTCTATCATGACTTGCACACATATACTTTCAAACGAGATTCTCCTGAAGTGCTAACTGCAGATAAACAAAGGCAGAAAATTATGTGACTTGCAGAAAACCATAGCAAGGTAATGAAAAAGAATCAGAGTCAAGCTTGATGCTCAATGTAGCAGCCACGTCTCAATCTGTTAACTAGAATCATCATTGTTCTAAAATACTGGCAAGTTTTAAAATATTCTAGTTTGGCTTTGACAATAGAACACAAAACCGAAAGATAGTTTGTTTACTCTTGTTGATTTTCTTATCAGGAAGAACAGGTGTGCCTTTTCATTCTCAGCCAGGCAGTGCAGGTGTATTCATCAGAGGCGTTGCAGAGTCTTTTGTAACTCAAAGTGTTTGTTTTAAAACAGAAATGTTTTCATTTATAAGCTTAGAAACGTGAGCAATCTGAGGAGTGCTTTCCCCATTGCAGTTTTCTCTGGAGAACGCATGATGGAGCCAGCAAGTTCACAAATATTAGTTTCTTTCTGCAGAGTTTCTGCAGTGAAAACCAGATAACCCTCACTGGCTCCTCTGAAATGTGTCCAGGGACCAAGGTGTCAAGGTGCTTCGTTATCGGTGCCATTCATGAATCTCCACTAGCTGACACAGCAAACAAAAACAACTTTCAGGCAGAGTCTAAGATTCCAGTACATTCCTTTGTCAGAAATACCTACACTGGGGAAGGTAACTGAATTGTTCAGATATTGGCCCAAAGGAAATTTCCTTGCAAGATCCCAGCCCTTCCCCACTTCTTGTATTCCGTCCCACCTTTTTGAGCCCCAGGTGGGTGGATTTGAGCCTAAATCCTCAAAGTATAGGATTCTGTTACATGTTTGTTTTGAAGCTTTGAAATACTTTCATGAGGTTTTCTTGAGAAGGGTTTGAAGAAAATGTAATGATGCTGGGTAAACTAGGAGTGATCAAAGGAGGAGAAAAAGCTGGATAGTTTACGAGCCTGTAGTAGTAAGAATGTCCTGGAGAAGTTAAGAAACTTTTCTACTCTCCTTCTTGGCCCTTGGGCTTGGTCAGATACTGGAAGCAACTTGAATGGCAGATGCAGAAGTAAGTAAACCAGCTGGGGACCAAAACAGATCTTTAACCCTTGCCTGTGCTCCCCTTGTGCTTATGGGTAAGCTATTGGTTTACACAATCAGTACAAGTGGTTAAGCACCACTGTCTTTGCCGGGTCAGTTCTCACCTTTACAGAAACTTGGGTGGAAACTTATTTTTCAAGTTTACACTTCAGTGAATACAGAATAGCATTCTGTATTTACCATGAAATGGCCAAGGAAAAAAAGTTTTAAATATATTTACACCAAAAATGCCTCTTGTAGAGCTATAGAACAAAACTTCCACTCTCCTTTTCTCCTCCACCTCCAATCCACAAAGTAGTGGAGATTCAAGCAACTGGTTTGGAAAGTAGATGGGGCACTACAGCCAGCAGTGCTTTGCAGAAAATATTTCTGTGTTGGTAGAAATAGTAACAAGTTGTCTTCACATACTTTTTTTCACCTGTTATCTTTGGAATTTCATCATCGTTCTGAGGCGGTTTCAGATTTTAACTTTAATCTTGATCTGACAAGTTAAATATCACTGAATCTTAAAAGTGTCTCCTGAAATACCTGTCTGTGTTCAAGGTCTGTCTGGATACTTCAGTGGAATCTCTGAATTTCCACACTAAAAATATGTCATTTTTTATCCAACTCAAGTGTGTTCATAGGCACAAGATGCTTCAGAGAAAGTGAACTGGTTCCTTTTACTTCTATTGCTCCATTAGCCAAATTTTATCACAGAAACAGATTTTACTCTAACCAGTACAAATTAACTCCAGTACTGCAGCCTGCACCTCCAGTGAATGATCTGAAACATTCAGAATTGGATGGCTCAAAACTATTTTGAATGAATTTGGAAGACAGTGGCTCTCTCTTGTCTGTAATGTCCAAGTTACAAACATATTTTTGGAACTAAAAATTACAGTTTAAATAAAGTTATGGGTCAGATGCCAAGGATATCCAACCAGTGGAACCCCATGTGATGGATCAGACAACCCTATTGCTATAATTCCTTCTGCCTTAAAAGCTGGAAATTAAAAAAGACAAACACAGAAGCCTAGAAACCTTAGAAGTAGGAGTTTTTCCTCTCTTTTTTTGGTGTGTGTGTGTATGTGGCTGCACCAGCTACTGTTGACTATATATATATGTGTGTGTGTGTGTGTGTGTGTGTACAAAGGGTGTGTTGAGCAAAGATAGCAAAAGAATACAGTGGTATATACAGGTAGTGCTGAGTTGTTTGCAGTGAGGGACATTCTTAAAGAAGAATCACATGAAAAGTGCAACTAGTCAAAAGAAAGAGGAATAAATTATGCTTATGAGAGAATTTCTCCTGAAGCCCTAGTACTTCACAGTTCAGCTTGGAAAACCTGTAAATATGTAGTGGATAACTTGTAACCCAGGCAATTTCTTTCACAGTTGGAACACTCCCGGTTTTCTTTCTCAAGGGAATCAGGGCATGAACATAGGAAGGATTGTGTTAGGATCTTGTTCCATCAGAACCTGGGAACTGTGGAAAGACAGTTTAGACGCATAGTGGAACTTTAACAGAATCTGTAGCTACTCCTTCAGCTAAAAAGAAATAAACCAGAGCATATCTAGATGTCTTAATGATGCTCCACGGAGTTGGTGCAGCAGTCTCACTCTGAACAGTGAATTGAAGAAGTATAGCACTAAGTCTGAGTAAGTGTTCACTGTTTTCAAGGTTTGAGCTAATAATGCTGGGAGCCTGGCACTCTGCTGCACCCTGTTGAAAGAATAACTCAGAAAGACCTACCTTAAGGACCAGGAGAAACATGCTACTTTTGAAGTATTCACCCTGGCTTTAATTGCTGGAGGTTAGGACAATATATTAAGTTACTTGAGTCAATACAGGCAGTTTCATGGAAGTTATTAAAGGTATTTTAAAATATGTACAACTCTGTGATAACTGAGTGAAAAGTTAGGAAAGAAATAAACAATATCAAGCAAGTAGAAGAAATGGATCAGACCTAATAAACTTAGCCAATAAATTGTGTTTGTGAGGAAAAGATTTCAGGGGAGTCAGTGCTATATCATTCAATCCCTTCCTCTCCTAACCCAACAAAATCCACAATGGCCTGGATATCAAAGCAGGACTTTACTATCAAGCTGTGTTTCTGAGATCAGTGATGTGATGTGAACAGAGTAATTCTCTTGACCAGCTTTTTTAAAGCAGGAAGGATTTGTTTCATCAGTAGGAGGTGCAGCGAAATCTAATGTAAAAAGATAAAGAAAAATTAGTTATGTCTAGTAATAAAAGAATTCAGCTGATCGATTAATAAATTCCACTTTTGAGAGAAAGTAGTGATTGAGATGATACTGCAAATGGAATGATTTAGCACTGTGCTATTGAATAAGTATGATTAACAAGTTCTTTTAATTTCCTTTCTACTACACTATGATAGACTAAGATTATGAGAGATTACACATTCCTATCACATATCAAGGGTCAGAATTAGAATGTATGTTTTTACAGGATTAAATTTATCCTGTTGAAATTCATCATCAGGGTCAGCAGGCAGTGTCATGTTATTTGAAAGGATTTTAAGGTCTGTACTAAGGAAACGATTATCTTCATTAAGAGAAGAGTATGAAAGCACATCAGAACATAGTATGAGCACAAAAACATTCCCATCCTATTTGTGGCAAAAATAGAATTATATCCTTTTATGTGCATTTCTGTATTTAAGCTTTCACAGAGAGATTGAGTTGGCATTATTGGATGAATTTCAGTCTTCAAACACAGAAGGATGAGATTCAAGGATACATGCTATCAGAAGATGCTGAAGTCCAGGTACTCAGATTTCTCTGTCCACTTCTTTCTGTTTAAAATGTATGAGAACCTTCTGAGTCAAAGAGCTTGATCTGGCACATCAAAGGCCTGTACCTTTACAGAGCTCAGACTTAGCTATGCAGTGGTTTCTCTGTATTCTGTAATTGTAGTAATTCTTCTCTGTGGTTAAAAATTTAGTGAGAGAGATCAGAGAACAGAGAAAAAAAGAATAGGTAAATCATGGCTGATGCAGAAAGACAGCAATATCTGGGATGGTTTAGCCAAGAGAGGAAAAGATAGAAGGATATGTAAAAGATAACTATGACATTGAAGGCAATAGTCTTTTCCTTTATTCATGTTTGTAGGACAAGGAGGGCTTCGTTACAGCAGGAAAGACTTATATTAGGTATTGAGAAAAAGTATTCTCATGGTTAAGAATATAAGCAGGATGCTGAGAAGTTAGGAAGTTCACATTCCTGGGTGTTTTTGAAAGACTGGACAAACTTTTGTGAGGAAAGACATCAGTACAGCTGGTCCCACCTTTGGGCAGGGGGCAAAAGAAACAACCTTTGGATGTTGCTTTCTAGTCTTACTGTCTATAATTGCAATGATCTATGAAGCATAGAGCAGACCAGGTCCTACATTTGTGGCAATTTGCATAGCTGGGAAGTTGGCTTATCGTGTGCCTAATATTTTACTGGCCATTAATTTGTAGTTAATTATCCTACTGTTCTAAGATGTTAGATTGATTTACTATATAGCATGGTCTGCATATCTATTCTGAACAGCATTAGTGGTGTGCTTGCAATCTCCTTCCTACCTTTTTTGCTGAACTTCAACATGATGTGAAATTTGTCAGACTAGGCTTAACTTCAGTCTTAATTGATAGTTTTCATTTCTTTACCTTAATTAACTTTCCTATCAAAAGATTATGTTAAAGAGAATGTTTTTTTCTGAAGCTCTTAATAACTGCATTGACCGCTTTTGGTGTAATGACAACATATTGTTGAAATGGCAGAATTTTTAATGTCCAAAGTGTTTTTATTGACACACACTGTAGCTCTGTTATTTTCCATAATGCACTTGAATGTACAGAATGTCTGCATTCTGTATTTCACTCTGTGGATAATATTTGTCTGGAGATGTACATTAAAATTGGTTCTTTGAGGCTGCTAGTACTCACTATTCTGCAAGGATGTAAGGAATGTCACTACGTATTTCATGGTATCCTTAAACCATATGTCTCAGCAGATACAGCACTGTCAATGAGTGATAAAATCCCAGCAGAGGCTGGTGCAAATGGAAGAACTGGAACAATTCAGATCAGGCCCCAGAAGGAGTGAAAGTTAATAGTTCAATTCAAATTGAAGTGGGTTTGAAGGATCCCTTGTCCTTTCATTTGACTGCAGGTTTTATTCTAGTTTTGGTACACCAATCCAATGCTCCAGAGTGCTCTATATAATATTAAAGCACTGCAATTCTCCAGACTTCTGTTTTAGCTAGCAAGAATTTTATCAGAAAATTTTGAAGAAAGCATTGAGGGCTTTTGTCATCTTTAACTTTCAGTACCTAAGGGTTAGAGTCTACTCCAAGTTTGGTGCCAGAGATTAATAACCTAGAAAAAAGACTTCTCTGAACACTGATTTCTGAGGCAGTCTGGACACCTGGCTTAGGTTTGGCTTGTAAAGTAAAATGATCAAAGTTGAATGGAAGAAACCTAGTGGTCAGCATACTAATAGATTACCTTAATCTGATGTCAGTTTTTCCATCTCTCACAGTACTGTGATTAAGAGGGAACTTGTAACTGTGCCTTTGCTGTGCAAAATAATCGATTACAATGGAACACACAGCTATTCTTCCATGTAATTATTGATGTGGATACAGTTTGAGGGCTGGTGGTGTTTACGTGGTTGTGGGTTTGGGGTTTTTTTGTGTGTTTTGTTTTTTGTTTTTGGGTTTTTTTGTTTTCTGTTTTCTTAGCATAGGCACAACCTTACATCTATGTGACTGTACCGGAAGGCAGCAGGATTACCTTTGGATCTGGGAGAAAAGTTGAAAGGAGGTGAAAAAGACTGAAGAATGCTCTCAGCTACTCAATGGCAGAAACTTCAAATAGAAAAGCATGTAAATAACAAAGTAAAACCTCTGTGTATCGATAGGCCTTGCATTCACTGGACTCCATCAGTTACAAACACTTTCCTAATCCAGACAGAATGATCAGAAAGGAGACTCCAGACCACCAGTCACTAAGTGCACCTAATCATAGTCATCCATTACCTACAGGTAAGCCTCCATCCCCATCAACATGTCATATAGCACTCAGGCTTCCTTCCCCCATGGTGGCCCCTTACAGGCTGCCAGTGCCTCTTGTGAGACAGCAAACTTCCACTGAGAAACTTTCTGAAGTAGCCTGTGTTGACTTACAGGCACATCTCCTAAAAGAGTGGAACCCAAGGAATATTTGCCACCTCTCAACCTGCAAGAGAACACCATACATCTTTGCTGGAGCCTGTTCATCACCTCCTGAGATGGCTGTCCTGTTCTGCAGATGGTGGGAGGAAAGCTTGGAAGGGCTCATAATGCCCTGCAGCTCTCAAGCACTGCCTAGGAGAGGGGAGTCAGGGCAAAAGGGAGAAATGTGACACACTCTTAGGGCCAAGTATCATTCCCTAAGCCATATTAATACCCTCTCTATCTTCCCTGGTACTTGAATTTAAGTATGTATTTCAGGGACAAGGCATAGATGTTACTCACTTTGAACATGAAGATGGCAGAAGTGGTTTGCCAACATCCTCAACAAGAAAAAAAAAAAAAGCCATGATAATAATTGAAGATTCTTCTTTACTATACTGGTATAATCACAGCTCTTTTCTGTTTTAAGCGCTAAGTGAGAGTAATCCCTGTTTTTATATTTCTTGTCTTCCTCTTCCAGAGAAGATATGAGAAAGCCTGTATGTATGTGATTTCAGATGGTCCAGGAAAGGAGGTCCATCTCATGCCTTTAAAAGCATTTTGGCTAAATTGAGTTTGCCCTGTTAAAATAAGGCAACCAATGTGAATATATTCTTCAGATACAGGCTCCATTTAATCCCAGTAGGCATGAAGGAAGCATGGCCTTTTTCATTCTCAAAAGAACAAAAAGTCTCATAAGAAATTGACTGCAAGCCTGAGTTCAATTCCTATGCCTTCCAGAAAGCCTTTTAATACGAGGACATAATTTCTGCTTTCTTTTGACATCAGGAAAGTGTTTTCTTAGTAATGAAAACAGTAATTTTCTTTTACAGTGGATAATATGTATCTGTTAACTTAAATCAATACCTGTGAAAAGCTGCAGAAATTAAATTCTACCCACATCACCTAGATGAACCTAACTGCAGCTTTTAGTGGGAGCAGATGGTAAGGTTCATATGCTAGAAGAGAATGGAAGAAGGATTTAAGGTAGGGCAACAGCACTTGACTCATCAGGGAGTAAAAACTGAAGTGATATATGAAAATTCTCTAGGCAGGCACTGGTCATGGCCCAATTATTTTGTATCCTATGATGCAATAGCAGACTTACTAACAGAGGGCAACAAAAATTAAGGCCTTGGAAAAGTCTTTTTTCCTTCCCATTGTGAACAGAGTCAGCTTCCATCAGGGCAAGGCAGAAAGGAGAAGGTAGAATGCAAAGAAAACATGTCTTTTGTTTAGTACAGTTGCTGGATCCTCAAGTCTTTTGGGTGCATTAGAGTGCTCTATGTGTTGTGTTTACAATGTTTGCTCTGTGGGTACCAGGAGAAAGCAATTATCTTCCAGGGTCAAGCAAGCAAGCTTTTCTGTTAGTCAACATGATGAAGCACGCAGTCTTACTCACATTCTCAGTATCCATGCAGTATGTTGCAAGTGTAGTATACGGAAAGATACACCCAAACTCTGAAATACAAGGGTGTTTTGTTTTTGCCCTAGCACTCTAAAGCCAGTCTGCGCAAAAAAGACTTGTAATGTGATTTTTTTAGTCGGAATACAATCAAAGAGTACTTTCAAACCTCCCTGGCAGATACTAGATCAGAATATCTTATCAGAACACTGGTGCAACTGACTTTCCTGCTTTAGGGCTGTGCTGATGTTTAAGATGTCACAGATGACAAACAGGAGCCCAAGCAGCAGATGGTTTTGTACACTCCATGGCAAAGGACTTGCTGACACACTTGTTGCTCTACAGGTTCTATTCATGTCTGGCATAGATGTCTTCCAAAGGCTAATACCTGATCAGTTCAGGACTGAGGTTAGATGCAGAAATAGGACTGTTGCAATCAGTCTTCCTTTGTTTCAGAAGGCAGATAAAGTGACTTTTTGGCTTTAGACATTTGTAGCCTGCTGCAGCTGTGAGTCTGGAGTTGTCGAGGTACAAAAAGTCAAGATGTTTTGATTTCCCACAGTGGTGCCATGGTGTTGGAATATAGTTTAGTGTCCCTGGAACAAGGTGCAAGGCTTGTCCTTGCACTTAACAGGTAAAGTGATCAGACAATTACATGGTTATCTGCACAGCACCACATGGTTTTGTAGGAATGAGCTTCTGGCTTTTTTCTCCTACTCTATCCCGTATCTTTCCCCTGGGGTGTTAATATTGCTAGACTAAGCCTTCTGGTGCATCAGTGTCAGGGATGGACAATGGGATGCACTAGATTCGTCATTGTAATGAAGGAAGTTGCAAAGTACAGCATGATATAGAAGAACCCATATATGTGTAATTACCATAAGGGATAAACGTTAGATGTCTGTTATATACTTGGACTTGGGGATCTAATGTTATCCCTGAAATCTCTCATCTGTGTATGGAAATCTCATAAAGGCGGTATGCATGGAGCATCCTGCAGCTAAACTGCTCCAGGCTGAATGTCCACCGCAATGCTGTCTCAGCAGTGCTCTAGGAGATCAACAGGAATGTGTCTGTATAGGCTCTAAGCTGTCAAAGTCTCCTTCAGGAAGCACATGTTCAACTTCCATTGGCTTCAAAGGAATTAGACAGGTGCTTAAATGTTGGGGGACAAGCAGACTATGAGTTGTGGAAGAAACATTTCACATGCTGGACACATGAAGAAGACCCTGTTGAGCCAGCACCTGATATAAAGCTTACTACATTCTCCGCAGAAGCGTAGTGTCGGACTTTCTATTACATTAAGTTTTACCATGCGCTAGCGTGGTATTGGACTTTCCCAGATAATCCCCTGATGTTTGAGACACTTGTCGCGTTTAGATGTTACAGGTTTTAGCAAGTTACTGTTGTTAGTTATGTCTCTTATGTCTTGCCATCATGGCGGTTCCCCCTGTTGTTTTTCCCCTCAGATCCCTCCATATTGTCTTCCTCTCCCCTCACAGTTTTCCCGCCACTTCCCCAGTTTTCCTGCTCTAGCCCTGAACCTGGTTCCCAATTAGTCCTTTGGTTGCCATGTTACAAGCTCTGCCCCCAGTTCTGTCCAATCCCTTTCCAGTTACTGCCCGCTTTCTAGAACCCTCCCCTGAGCCTCCATATAAACCACTCCCCGCAATAAACTGTCCCTCTTTTGAGCCCACAGTACTTGTGTCGGTGTGGTCATTAGGGGCCTCAGTCAACAGCTCTGCACTTAAGCACTTAGTATAATTAGAACCTTAAGCTCTTTCCTACCACGTATGTTTCAAAAGTGATTTCAAAAGTGAATTTATTAATATTGCCCTTAGCTCATTGTTTATCCTCCTGTCTTGTGTCTTTTGGATTTATTTTTTTTTGAGCATCAGTGAGATTATTCTAATTATGTTTTACTTGTGCTTATTGACAATCTACCTAGGCCATGTGTACCTGTTCAGAGGTGCTTTATTACAAAAAGTATTTACTCTAGTTTTGACATGCTTTTATGTATATCGTACTTATTTACATTATAAAGTTAATAATGGCTCTTGAATAAAGATCAGGTAACTGTGGAAGGCTTGTAAGCTTTTTTAATAATTGTTATTTTTGCACATATGGGTAATTTAACATCCACTCTACCAATACTTTCATTTTCTAAATGGAATGCATCACATCTTAGTTTAATAGTGGCCAAAAGAAGGATGTAATATTTTTTTATCTAAGTGTCAAGTTTTATTTGGGAAGAAGTATGTGTTGTTACTGACTTGAATTATCTGTGGAAAACCTATTGTTGTACCAATGTAAACAATTTAAATTGTTAATATCCTAACATAAGATTATCAGACTAATTCTTTGCTAGTATCTAAGAGTGGTAATGGCATATGTTGTTGTCGATAAAAACAATATGAGTGAACTTGTGCTGTTATTAAAAATGATCAGTCTTTATTAATTTTATATGATAAAATAAAGATTGATTTTAATTAAATGATTTGCTTTTTCCTCTGTATAAAATATTGATTGTATTATATTGTCTTAATTATAAACAAAAGAAAATAATTACTGTTAGCACAGTCCCTTCTTAAACTTGATTTTTAATTTCTGAGACTGCTTTTGTCTTTGAGATATGCAATATGAGCTGCAATTCATGACTGTCAGAGACTAAAATAGTTAATGGCTTTAACATTTTAAGATCACCAAAAGATTTTTGTCCACTCTAGCAGACTGAAAAGAAACAACTGCTTACCCAGAAAAACCCATCCCTCTCTGAATATGCCTTTGAATCAGAGAAATGGGTGCCATTGTCCAACCATCCCAGGTGTGGAAGGACGTGCACATCTGAAGCTACAAACTGGATTTCCAGATACATGAAGAGGCTGATAGAGGCAAATCCTATGAGGTAGGATAATGCTTCTTATCATGCCAATGTCCTCCATTACATGAGGAATTACATGGGGAATCTCAAAGACATTTCTCATCTGGCCTGGGCTATTCATCTCAAATTTTGAACCATGATCGATGTTGAGGTGTGAGAGACTTGTTGCACACCCCGGGACATGTCCAGTGAAACTATCCATTGTAAAATTTCTCACCCCAGAGCAGGTACAAGGCATTCCCACCTGAGCTTGAAGTGTATAGTAACTCATGAAGTCTATGAGTTTTTGGGTGCAACCACCAGTTCAACCAACATACATGGAAGCTGCGACTACCAAGTTTTATTGCTGGATCCAGTCAGTGGTGACTATAGGACCCTTATTATTTCTTTCTTTTTCTCTCCCTTATACACTTCCCAAAGTATTATGCTTTAATATTGCTGTATTACTACAGATGATAACACCCAAAACAGCAACATACCTGTTTATTTATGAAAAAAAATTGTTCCAGAATAAACTCTATATTTTTATGTTTAAAAACACTGATTATTGTGTTGTTTCACCCTAATCCACCCCAAGGGATTTATTAACAAGAATCTGGGTTATCCTCCCCTTCTGGGGCAAGTCATGACAAAGACATTAAGACATTCCAACATCTCTGAAAATGTAAATAAATATCAGTAATGAAAGTTTCATCAATGCCATATAATGAACTTCATTGTAAGAAAAAAGGAAATGCATTTGTGATGTTGGATTTTAAGCACTAGGACTGCTAGCTTTGAAAAGTATGTAAGAAAACTAGATTCGTTTCTTGGCAAAGGAGTTACTGATTATACTTAGGCTTTTTAAGGGCAGCTAGACCCAAACTGTCCTTGGATGTGAAAAATTGTAAAGGCTGTTTCATGAAACACATTCTTAGCCTAGCTGCTGGTGACTGAACACTGAAGCAACCTCTGCTGTCATGTTCACAGGACATAGGAAACCTGTGTCAATGCTCAGTCACCCTTGTAATAAAAAAGTTTATTCTAATGTTCAGATGGAACCTCCTTTGTTTCAGCTTGTGCCCACTGACTCTAGTTCTGTCACTGGGCACCACAGAAATTACCCTGGCTCCACCTTTTTGCCATGCTCTCTTCAGATATTTATATACATTAGTAAGGTCCTCTCTGTGCCTCCTCTTCTTCAGGCTGAACAGTCCTAATTCTTTTAACCTTCCCTCATGTGTGAGGTTCTTTCATCATCTTCATGGTCCTTGTCTGGGCTCTCTCCAGTAGCTCTGTATCTCTCTTGTACCGGGAACCCTAGAACTGGACCCAGCACTGCAGGTGTGGACTCACCAGCACTGAGCACAGGGGAAGGATGACCTTCCCTGATCTGTTGATAGTACTTTGTCTAATATAAACCAGGGTACCATTATCTCTTTTTGCAGCAATGACATTTTGTAGCTCACAGTCAGCTTGGTGATAGCCAAGGACCTCCAGGTCCTTTTCTGACAAGCTGCTTTCCAGCAGTGTTATGCCCAGCATATACTGGTGTATGTAGCTGTTTTTCCCCTGGTACAGAACTCTTCACTTTTCTTTGTTGAAATGCTCGAGATTCCTGTCAACCCATTTCTTCAGACTGTTGAGGTCCTTCTGGATGGCAGCATGACCCTCTGGCATATCACCACTTCTCCCTGTTTTGTATCATCATCAAACTTGCTGAGGGTACACTCTGACCTGCCATCCAGACCATGACTAAAAATGCTGAATTGCATTAAATCTAGTATTGACACCTGGGGTGCGTGGCTTGCTACTGGCTTCCAACTAGAGGTGAAGCTGACCAGCTTGTACTTCCCTGGGTCCTTCTTCTTTGCCTTGAAGATAGGACTGATATCTGCTTTCCCTTGTTTCTTGGATACCTCTCCCAATTGCCATGAACGATCAAAGGTTATCAAAAGTGGTGTCACAGTGACATCAGACATCTGCCTCAGCACTTGTGGGTGCATCCTGTCAGGGTCCATGGCATTTTGTATCATCCAGGGTTCTTAAAAGAAACTACAAATATTATTTATCTATCTGTCTGTATATCATCTCCTAGTTTTAAAATTAAATACAAAATTAGCCATGCTGTATCACTGTTATATTTTAAACATGTTATTTTCTCTATCCCAAAACCTGGCACTATACTGTATATTCACACACACCAAAGTTCACCATGAATTGAGAAACTTAGTGAGAGCAGTGTAAGCTATAAAGTTCTGCAGCTTTATTGGCATTAAAAGCTACTATCATTTTCATGTGGAACTTAAAAAAAAGATACATAAAAGCAGTATGCTTCGATTGTGTGCTTTAAAATATCCTTCTTACCCCTCCCCCAGCTAGTAAGAGTTCAGTATTTCATCTTAATGTCCACGTTTCTTACCATAATTATAGACAATACAGTTGACCTTACAGCCTGTTTTAGTGATTAAATTTATTTTTAATTATTACTATACAAAATTCTTTCATGGTAAAGGCCACTTTCCCTCTGGCTCTGAACTCTGCCTTTTAGCATTTTTCATATGCGGGCAGAAATTACAGGTACAGAAATATAGCTATTTTCCACTTTAGGTTCACTAAACCATTATAAAAATGTCTGAGTTCAACCACAATTTCTTAAGGTTATCAAATGATTTATAGTTTTTCTATTGCTGTGGCTCAACATGCTGTTCTTATTACCCAATACAGTAAACACTGTGGCCTGGAAACCACAAAAGCTGAAAGAACAGTAAATTGTGGATGACCAGCTGTACCAGAATCTTTGTGAAACAAGGTCATAGGAACATTTCAGAATTGCCTACAGGCTAGATTTCAGATGTGAAAACATGGGTAGACCCACCTTAGCATTTTCCTTTGTGCAGATTCTCAGGCATATCACAAGTTATTTTACTACTTATCCTGAAAGATTTCATTAACATTCTTCTCATTTCTGGAAATAACTTTTTTTTTTTTTTTCCCAACTAAACTTCTCAAAAAATGAGATTTCAAAATACAAGACCTTGGTCTTTGATTCTGTGGAAGAAAAACTCCTTTAAGAAGAGAACAGTCTTAAGAAAACTACTCTTCCTCTTGTAGCAATAATTACTTCCTTTTTTTAAATGTTTACCAAACTAATCCATTCATCAAAAAATAGTGAATAGAAGGAACCGAGGATGATCTTGACTTTTGTGTAACTGTTCCATATAGCAGTAAGTTCCTTAGGGAAGAAACAGGCTTTATTACCTAGAGTTTAGCACAATATAAGGTATTGTGGCAAAAGTTAATAAAATGTTAGCACCCCAAACCTCTTTTTTGGCATTTTTCTTAAAGATTTGACACTGCTGAGAAATTTCACTCTCCTCTAGGTCAGATGTATGCTTTTCTATATTGACCTACAGATATGCCAACTGCATTAGCATCAGTCAGAGCAGAACTGAAGAATAACATCCACTAAATTCCCCTTGATGAGGAAGATCATTCACGTATGGGAGCACATCAAAGACATGGCAGAACATGCAATGGTCTCTGTACCTGTGAAAACAGATGGACCACAGTGTCAGCAGTTCCCTGAGAGCTTAGAAACAGGCACTTCAAGGGAGGTGGGAGAACCTGATAGCTTGTCTAAAGAGCACAGAGGCAGGGAAAAGCAATTCAATACTGGATGCTGACAAGTTCTTATTGAGAGAAGAAGTTCTGTGCTCCATATGCTTGGGTGCCATGCTAAGTGGTGCTAGAGAGGATCCATTGTGCTACAACCCACTGAGCCTTTGGAGTAAATTTGTACCTGTGCACAATGTCCTTGTGACAATGGGTCACATGTCCTGTTATTGCAATGATTACCATGTAAATTGTCTGCATCACACAAAAACATACTATATGCTGTGGTGTTGCCGCACAGAAAACATTTACAGTATTTTGAAGGTCACATGGAAGTGTTTAATGTGTTTTTTTAGTCTTTCTCTTAAAACAAAACAAAAAAAATCCAAACCCAATCAGCAGCCAACCAAACTAACACCTCCCCCACTCCCAACCACCTCCCCTCCTCTCCTTCCCTCTATGTTTCTCATGGCTAAATTTAGTTCATGGATTTCTAGCTCTCTGGGGTAATCTTTAACAGGTGAGCATCTGGGCAGAATTTAAAAAAAAAAAAAAGCAAAGAGCAGGAAAGCGTAAGAGTAATGTTAGTTGCAGATATCTTTCTTCAATAATTGATTATTTTCTGTAGTTTCTGCAGATGTGTTGGTTACTTGACCAGCATGGTGTGTCTGTTGCCATAATAAACTAATTGAGCATTTGGATGGCAATGGCCCACGGCTGTGTGTAGCATGGCAAGTTTCACCACCTGGTCTGCCTGCAGTTTTCACCATGCTCACATGGGAATTTTGAACTGACTCAATCTCCTTTCATCTGTGACTCCCTTTATAGATTTTCAGCATGTGTGATCCTTGCCCCAGGGGAGACAGTTCACTTCAGAAACTTGTCCTATAGGTAAAAGCAATAGGCCATCCATTACCCTCTTCCTTCCACTCTCAGGTTAATGACTACATTAAATATTAAATGGAGTTCCATCTCCAGAGTGTCTGTATAAGTGATTTTACATTATCTCATTCAGCCCTTCTCTGATTTCTTTTAAAGTGTGTTGCTTCTTTCTAGCATAACTCTAGCAGTGAAAACCATGATTCATTTGACAACCATTAACAGAATGTTTAATATTAAGCTTTCTCATCAGTGAATGAAGAAGATGGTGAAAATGGAAAGAAGGAAACAGGGATATGATGTGAAGTTGATTTTCCTTATTTAAAATGTTATTTTGTATACAGCTTCTGCAAGTTATTACCTTGTAGGCATGGACTGCAGGCTTACCGGAGCTGTGAGTGAGAAATAAGTGGAATTTTTTCTACCAGTTGGGATTAAATTCATAAGTAAAGGATTGTGGTTAGCAAATAATAGAATGCTTCAGGTTGGAAAAGACCTTTAAGATCATTGAGTCCAACCGTTAACCCCATACTGCCAAGTCCACCATTAAACCATGTTCCCAAGTGCCACACGTATGCGTCTTTTAAATTCCTCCATGGATGGTGACACAATTGCTTCCCTGGGCATCCTTGCAACTCCAGTGCTTGACTATCCTTTTGGAGAAGAAATTTCTCATAATGTTCAATTTAAACCTCTCCTGATGTATCTTGAGGCTGTTCCTGCTTGTCCTATTGTTTATCACTTTAGAGAAAAGACCAACATTCCACCTCACTCCAACCTCCTTTCAGGTACTTTCAGAGAATGTGAAGGTCCCTCCTGAGCCTCCCTTTTTTCAAGGTTAAATAATCCCATTTCCTTCAGTTACTGCTCCTCAAACTTGGGCTCCAGACATTTCCCTAACTCCTTTGCCCTTCTCTGGACTCAGTCCAGCTCCTCAATGTATTTCTTGTAGCAAGAGGCCCAAAACCGACCACAGAACTTGGGGTATGGCCTCAGCAGTGCTGGGTACAGGGGGATGGTCACTTCCCTGGTCCTGCTGACCACACTGTTTCTGATACAAGCCAGGATGCCTTCTTGGCCAACTGGGCACACTGATAGCTCATGTACAGCTATATGTTGACCAGCATCCCCAGGTCTTTTTCCACTGGACATGTTTCTGGACACTCTTCACCAAGCATGTAGCATTGCATGAGGTTGTTGTAACCTGAATGTAGGACCCAGCACTTTGCCTTCCTAAAACTCATACAATTGGACTCAGCCCATCAGTCCATAGAACCCTCCTGCAGATCAACTCTCCCATCCAGTTTGGTGTTGCCTGCAAACTGAGGGAGCACTTAATACCCTCATCTAGATCATTGATATTTGACAGAACAGGCCTCAATACAGTGCCCTGGGGAACATACCTGTGCAAGTGATGTGGTACCATGCTGCTCCTTTAAATCACTGATGCTTTTATTTGTTATTGCATGTTTTGCTCTGTGCTACATATAACATTTGAACCAAGAAAATTCTGGCCTATGATGTCCACACAATGCCCTCTGTTGCATTTTTCAAGGTAAAACATAAAATGAGGTTGTAACCAAGAGAGTCAAATGCAGGAAGTTAAATTTGTATATAAGGAAAAATTTATTTTTTTTGAGGCTGACTAAGTACTGGAACAGGCTGTCCAGAGAAGTTACAAGGGTTGAAGGTGTTCAAAACCTGCCAGGACATGATACTTTACAACTTGCTCTTGGTGAGCCTGCTTTAGCAAAAGTATAAAAAAGGCAGAAAATATATTTCCTTACATAGCAAAATATACCCCCTCATACTCAGTAAAAGTATCTCCTGTGAAAATGTGTGCAGCATTCTCTCGTTACATTGCCTCTACAATCTCTGTGTAGCTCCCACCACTCTCTGCTGGAGGCTGAACCCCACAGATCAGGAATAAGGTGCACTGATGGGACAGCTGAATACAAAACCCTCCTCTTAAAAAACCTCTGGACTTCACTGCTTTAAAACTAATAAAACAATCACTGCAGGGGAAAGTTCATTTTCAGCTTCCTTCCTGTTGTCACTACTTAATCATAGCTAGGTAAAAATGTGTCACATGGTTTTTATTTGTAATCTAGTCTTTGAGTCTGTGATCATTAATCTGTGAATTTAATGAAACTATTTTGGTTTTTTCCTTCCTCCGTGTTCCTGTTGTCTCCCCTCTGGTTTGGTCTATCCACTATTACATCTGTAGCCATCATCCTTACCAAAACAGCTTGCTAAATTGCCCACTGAATGTCAAGAAAGCAGTCTGAAATGATTTAAAGGAATAATGCTTACTTGGGTCAAGTAAAAGACATAAAAACAAAGGAGGCATTTTCATACTTTCTTAAGGTCCACTTGAATTGCATTTCTCTTTGTTACCTCCTCTGTCATTACTGTCACCTTTCACCAACAAATCTCTGGCAATTAACAGTGAAGTAAATTGGGGAGATAACATTTACCATGCCATTGTCATTATTCTGTAGTTACATAGCAAATCATAAGCAAGTGACCAAATGAGTTAAAATATCAGATTGTAATGGCCAAAATATAAATTAATAAAGGATAATAAAATGCCAGGTATTCTATAATACTTTGTAAATGGGGCTATTTGTTCTACAAAAGCACCAAACAGATTTTGCTTAGTATTTATCTTCATTTGTTTTTAACTGGAACAGGCTGTGAAAATCACAAAGGACACATACTGTCTATATAAATTTAAAAAGCCATTTTTCCCCTTAAAATCTAACCACCAGTTAAAAAGAGTGAATCAGAACAGATTTAATTGGTATTTACACACACCAACATTGCAATTAGTAAAGTATCAGCAGGGGGAGAAGAACAATTACTGCACCCAGTCTAATTGGTCTTTTTGGATGAATTAAAAAAAAAGGAGTCAAATTTAACCAGATGTTTGAATAAGGAATTTTTCTTTATTTTCATAAACATGTTTATTTGAATGAAATTAATCCCCATTGGCAGTAAGGCAGGATTAGAGTTGTTTTCCTCCTATTAGTTTGTATATACTTTTGGGGAGTATCAGATATTGTAAACATTAACAGCTTGCTTGCTTGGCTTAATGATCATCCAAGTATGATAAAGGATGACAAATTAATAGTACTTTTACTCATGTGAAATAGCATTTGTCCATGGATTTTCTCAGTATGGATTTCCACCTAGTTAGAGAGATTAGGTGAAAGCACTGATTTGCCTCCTCCCTCCTTTCCCTTTAAGACATTATAAGCAAAATAATAAAGGATATTTGAATATGAAGATGCCTTTTATCCTTCTGCAAGTCAATGAAACATACAGAGAGCTTATCTTGCCAACATGCAAATCTTTTCTGGCTGGGAAGGTGAAAAGTAGGAAACTGAACTAATTTGACTGCCCCTGATTCTCAGGCACTTTGACCAGGTGGTTGCTGCATTTGTCCTTCAGTGTCTGTGACTGATGAGAAATGCTGGACATATTTTGTGAGAATTTGACAAGCTGATGCCCCTTCCTGAGTTTACAACTCTGGGTGCTATAGTGATGGATAGGTGACTTGCTGTTCTAAGAGCTAGTGTCATACAATGCAATTTGGGCTTAAATCTGAGGAATCTTTCTGAAAACAGCTGTCAGTGACTATTAAAGACAGAGTTTGGAACAGAAATTTCATCTGTGCCTATTTTTTTTTTCCATGCCTATTTTATTTGATTTCAATTGGGACATTTCTTTTAGGGGGAGAGGCGTTTGCTATAATATTTTTTGGCATGTGATAAGTTTAAAACATGAAAGCTTAAACATTTGCAGAACTAAGGAAACACTTATTCACACCAAAACATTATGTTATCCTCATAGAATAGGTTGATTCACAGGAGTGATCTAAATGTAATTTTCATAGGCAGGCAGGGAACTAAGACATTCCTGAAATTAATGTTATCATTTATAATTTGCAAACAAAAAGATATGTTCAGCATAATTCTTTGAGCAAACTCTGATGACTAAGATGTAGGATTATTTTATTAGAGTTTTTTCTGCATTTTTGAAGTTCATCAAATTTTAGAAAAGGAATGCTAAGCCTGTCAATGATTTTATTTATTTTAGAAATAAAGTAATGACATGCCCAAACCCATCATGTGCCAGAAACTCAACCAACCAGGAAAGCACATTGGGCATCTGTCCAAGCATGCTTAAGAAGGGGGCAGCAGCCACAAAGGGAGGAGGCATATGAGGAGATAGGTGTATAAACATATATGAGATACATTGGGAGAGATGTGAAGAGACACAGAAAGAGGGGGTACTGCTGTGGGAATACAGAGTTAAGAGTGCACACTTGGAAGGAAGCCTGACAATCTGAAGGGGCTTTGGCCTGTAAGTGGACCCAAACTGGGGCAAATACACTGCTGAAGTGCTTCTGCCTATGGAGTGATACTAAAGTGCACAGAGGAGTGGAGGAAACCCAGTAAGGAGCATGAAGGGGTTGGGCAAAGCCAGGAGGAAATTAAAAAGAGCAGAAAGAAACCCACTCCACTTCAGCCTTCAGTACTGCCTGTCACCTTGTTGAAGCAATTAGAAGGGACTGTCTGTAAAGTTTGGCCGAAACAATGGCTGTCAAGACTAGGCAGGTGCAAGAAAGGGTAATTGGTTTAAATTAAGCTTTGGGAAGGTGTCTAACTCACTGTTTAATTTTTATGGTTTCTGTTTTATTAATACTGGAATTAATTATTAGATTGGGAATAAATAAAATTTAGAAAAATTCTCTGAGTCGAGACTGTATTGCCTGCTACTCTTCATAGCAGTTGTAAAGGTGCATGTGTAATAGTTGCCTACTTGGCTGACAGCGTGGAGATTAACCAATGCTCAAAGAATATGCCAATTACAGTTACATATATTTTTTGCACTAGTTTTACCTATTTGTAGGCATTCTCCTGAAAAGGTTCCTCAGATTCAGAATGGAACAAGGAGTTACAGAAATTTTCTGGAAAAAGTAAAAGAATGCCACAAGAAGGTATAAACCTCTTTGAAAGAGTATAAACAAAAAGAAACCCAGAGGAACAATTGTGTTGTGATGGAGAGAAACAGGGAAAATCAGTACCTCGCAGAACAGTGTAAGGACATGAAATGTTATAAATGACATGATATTCAGAGATGATGAACTGTGAGTATTTAGCATCTCTGAAAACCAAGTCAAAGACTCCTGCTCAAGGGAACTTTCTTTTGTGTGTTTCTATTCTATAACAAAGATAGCCAGAGAAATTGAAGGGAGAAGAAATATGTGAAAATAGGTTTTAAAATAGCAACACATATAACATGATTGATTCAAAACAGAGGGAAATATGACAATAAAAGAGAAAAAATGAGGGTCACTGTGCAAGAGAAATATAAATAAGTACCTAGGAAGAACTACTTCTGCTGGATTCATAAAAAGGTGCTTTGAGTTTGATGAGCAATTTTTCTTTCAGGATCTTGTTTCTCGTCTGTAGTCCTACCAGAAAGAACTGGATCTTCTGTGCAGAATTCTTCTGTTTGGTCAGCAGTTATAAAAGCTTTGGTTTATTTTGATTTTTTATAAACCCCAGATCTTTCAGTGTGGTCATTCTCAATTTGTCTCAGTTTTTCTAAGCATTCTTTTTCCATTCTGTTCACCACCTCAAGCAGCCATGTTACTTGGTTGAGACCTGAGGACTGGTACTAGAAATTATTCATGGAGTCAGGGAAATAAGATTGGTGTCAAGGTGTGTTCAAGAAGAACTATGGAGATGAGGAACTTCCAATGATTGATTATTAATACAGTCAGTATCTCTAAGTTGATGTAGGACTTAACAGTTCATTAACCAAGGTGCATGACAATGAGAAGAACACTGATTAATTGTTCATTTCTAGTGACCCTCTATTCAAAGGGGCCTCTTCTCCCAGATAGCTAGCAAATAGGACAAGAGGACATAGTCTTAAGCTGTGCCAGGGAAGATTTACGTTGGACATTATGAAGAATTTTTTCACAGAAATGGAACGGATTCCCCTTGGACGTGGTGGAATCACCATCCCTGAGGGTGCTTAAAAAATAACTGGATGTGGCACTTAGTGTCATGGTCTAGTTGACGTGGTGGTGTTCAACTGAACCTATGACCATAGGCATAGATCAGCAGCTTGTGCTTCCAGGGTTCCATGCTTCCTTTTTAGGAAACTGAGTGTCCTTTACTACCAGTCTCTGACTCTGGAATTTAATTTATTCAGAAAGTTATTTCAGAACAGATTCCAGCCAGCTCTGCCTAGTAAGTTGCATTAAACATGCCCTGCCTGTATTAATACAGAGAGAAAGAAAATCTATATTGGTTAAGCCAGATAAATTCTTTTGCTCTTGAGAAAGAAATTCACTTCTCAGCAAGACTGAGGTATTTTCCTATCTGTTCTCACCCGTGGTTTCTGGAATAGCAGACGTAGGCCAAGATGGGGAGAGAAGCCCCAGTGTTTTTGAAATTCCCAGTGGGAATCATGATTGGCTGGTTTGAAGTAAAAGGAACACAGAATGCTTTTTGCTTCATGGCATAAACAGGATATTTTTATGGCTGAGATATGTCCTGATTCTGGCCAGGACAGGGTTAATTTTGCAGTAGCTGTGAGGGGGCATGGCCAGGACCCAAAGGTTAATCTATACCACCTCACATCATTGCTGGGGCTGGGGGGAAGGGACTCTCTTCCAGCAAGGAGTTCCTTCTGGTAGTGCAAGTGTGATGGAGGGAGCAGTTGAGTGTTGTCTATTGTCAGGAGGTTTCTGTGTGAATCCTGTACCCTCTGTCATTAGTATTATTGCTGTTATTGGTTGCTTTCTTATGTCATTGCTGTTTCTAGCAAATTCTTCTTATCTCAACCCATGATCTTTATCTTTTGTGCCTCCAATTCACCTCTCCAGCCCACACCAGAAGGGCTGGGACAGGGGAAAACAAGGGAGTGAGTGAGTGGTATGTGGTTTGGAGAGTCTCAGAGTGGGTACTGAATTGGGGAGTACAATTCCTAAACCATGACAGAGAAGCCTTTAGAATTCTCAAATTAGAGCTTGTTTAAATTTATGTAAGAATTTTGTTGCACCTTTCCACAGATTCTAAATTCTATACCATCTTTGAATTAATATCAAAGCCAAATAATCCATTGAAAGACTTGGTGTATTAGAACAGTGTAAGGTTTATTCTTCCCTCCAATTATTATATTCACTGTGAAGAATCTGCACAACCTTGTTTAAATCTTTCCTGGAATGGGTCACACAGGAAAGCTGATTGATAAGGAGTTGGAGAATTGAACATTATGGCTGATCAGCAGACCTCTATCAACTCTGGGAAAGGAGGTGTGCCACAAACACAGCTGTCACTGCAGCGACTCTGCTATTAAATCTTTAAAACTGCCAAATTTATGGCCTGGAAGAAAGGGCATGGGCTGATCCACACATAGAGATTGAATATGTAAGAAGAATACTTTGGAACTGCAGTGAGTTGTTGGCAGAAGACTTGAACTCTAGTGAACAAACCAGCTGAGCTCAGTGGGGAAAAGTGTGTACTTGTGCTGCCTTTCATCAGTTCAGTGACAGGCTGAAAAGCACACTAAATCTTCTAATACAAAACATTAAATTTGGTCCTTTTTTTTTTTTTTTTTTT
>VXBX01000220.1:24853-55146 GCA_013400415.1 Scytalopus superciliaris | reverse complement strand
TTTTTTTTTTTTTTTTATTGTGAGAGCATGAAACTGTGAGAACAAAAGGAACAGATATAAGCTTCTTTGTGCCAAAAAAAGAGAAAAAAGTAAAAAGGAAAAAAAACAAGAAAGAAAAAACTGCACATAGAATAAAAACACATGCACATACAAAGGAGTAAAGAGGACTACCTTCATTCACATCTCATGTCTTCATATACTAACAAGTGAAATGGGAACCTTCTGACACTTTGTCAAGGAAAACTGGAGGTGGTTGAGTTGTTATAAGCGTATGACCTACTTTGAAGAAACCACTTAAATCTCCTGTACACCAGAAGGATGAGGAAATTTTAGATGAATGACTAAGAGATACTGTGATTATCGCCGGTGGCTGTGGCCGTGTGGGTAACGCCGCCGCCCCTGGATCCGTGCTCCTTCTCGGAAGGACGCCGGTTCGAGTCCTGCGGGTCTCGCTCTGCCAACTTCGTCCGGGCTTGCCCCGGCCAAGGCTTAGAGTGTCCCAGGGCTAAAGGGGGTGGGGCCAGTTCCGCGCACGCTGAGCTCCACGTAATAAATCCATTCGCGCAGGCATAAAAAAAAAGCATCGTCGTTCGCGACGGCTAGCCACACACACACACTGTGATTATCAACAGATAATAAACAGTTCAGAATGAGTTTGAATTCATCAGCTTTTTGGGACAAGGATGTAGCATGATATCTGCTGACAATGCAATTCGATTGAGCCAGCATAAATATAAGCACATATGTCTAATCAAGAAAAAACTAGGTGACTATAACTTCTGGTAGTAAACATGGCTTAACAGAATACAGTAAGCAAGCTAACGCTTTAATAATAACATTTTGCAATACAAACTCCATGGTACATGTCACCTTTTCAGCACAGTTTGCTCTCATAGATTTAGGAAGTTAGCTACATTGTAGTACAAGTCATTGTACAACCTCATTGAATCATGTGCATCATTTCAATTGTGCTATCTATGTTAATGTCTCTTCACTGTTATAATATTGGCTATGCCTCAACTTCCAAAGTTATCCCCTTCCCTGTCTCCCAAGATAACAGAAATGATGTCCTATTGTAGGAGAGTGTGCTGGTTTAAAGGTAAACTGGCAGGAGAAATGAACCCAACTCACAAAAAGACTGCAAGTCAGAACTACAGTTTAATAGGAAGATCACAACAAGTACAAGGATACAGAGGAAAAAGTCTGTTTGATCCACAAAACCCAGGTGTGTAACTGTTGGAGGAGAGAAGAGAAATTAGCTGTGGAAAGCAGCACAGATCTGTGCTAAGAACTGTTTGCTGTGTTTGTATGGACTCTTGCTATGTTAAGGACTGTTTTGCAGTTTGAAATCTGTACGAAGTTTGAGGATTTTATCATTCTCTTTATTTCACTGTGTGTTCCTGCTGGAAACTTCTATGTAACCCATCTGTGATTGGTCCCTGCTTGCAGCAGGGTAGCATTCCCTTATATGGTATTACCTGGCTCTCTGTTCCAGTTTTGAAGAATCTTGCCTTGTATGGCTGGGTCTGCCCCAGACCCTTCCCGGAAACCTTCCCAGGGTGCTCCTGGGGTCAGGACCCAGCCCCCCGACCCTATTTAAGTTGTAGCGTTTTGAATAAAGCTCTCTCTTCCTCGTGCTCTCCTCGGCAGCACCAACCTCGCTCCCCGGAGTGTGTCCCTTTCTTTCCCTCCCCCACCTTCCCCTCAGGGCCGCATGTAACCCAACACCCTTTAGCACAAACAGGATGGTGTTTCTCAGCCCCTGTGCTGAGCGCCACCTGGCCCCCCTGAGTACAAAGTAATAAGGAAAGAAGAAACCTGTAGGTGAGGATGATGGTCCCTGTCTGGTCAAGAATGGCAGTCACAGTTCTTCTGAGGCTTTGGTCTTCCTCTGGATCCAACGAGAGATCCCCAGTCCCAAACCCCCCAGTTTATATATGCTTAGGCTAAGGTGGGAATGCCCAGTACCTCCCCCAGGGTGGGGAATTTCACAATGCGTGATTTACACTACTGGGGTGAATCACAGCATACTTTTGGAATCCCTGATGGCCCATTAGCAGACGTGACCCCTCAATCTGGGTGTGAAGTTGCTAATGGCTCTCCAGAGGGGCCTTGTCACACCTGAGTCATTGGTGTGAAGACCTTTCTTATCTCACAGAAGTTCCCAAACACCCGGCTTGTAGCCTGAGGGGGCAGGTGTGCCCTGGGAAGCTGCTGCAAATGATCCATTGTTAGCAGTTCATGAGAAATTACATAGAGGGTGTAGAATACACAGTCTCAGCCACACCCACACAGTGACAAACTGGTCCTGGTCACTATAACCAGGACAGAGAGTATCCATGTCCATACCTCATATATTTTGCCAGTGATGTCCCATAGAGACATTGTGCAATTCCTGTGATCAGAACCATACCTTTTGTTGTGCATCTTTTCTAAGTTAAAATATATTGACTGATGTCCTTCAGAAACGGGATACAGCTTACATTTCCTCTACTGTCATTCTTTTATATATATCATTCTGCCATTTTTGTCAATAATTTCTGATTATGACCTATACTTAAGTACTATTGCAGGATGAAATTAAAGGTCAAAATTATGTACTTAACCTATTTATGGGTTTATGCCATTTATAGAAAAACTTACAGGTGATTGAGCTGGTTTTTGATGGATCTTGAGGATAATGGACAAAGATGGAGATATAATTTATGCTTAGAACTTGGTGGAAAATAGTTAAAAAATCTCTTCCGCAGGGACTGAAACCTAAACTTTATCAAGTTAAAAAGCATAGATAGTGAAAAAATATCTATACTTCATCTCAGAGTAGTTGTCAGCTCAAAATGTATGTGCAGGCTGAATAACAAGAGAACACAAGTCTTTGTTCTAGCTGATTCAAAACAGGGACTTGAACTTCATTATCTCACATGCCAAGTAAATAACCTATCAGCGTTGACCTTGCTGGTTGCTAATGTAACTCTTGTATCTAATTTTGATTCTGTCTTTCTTTGCTGAAACTTAAATGATCATTCCTGCAAAAGGTCTCCATTTTAATAAACCAGAAATTTCTAAATTAAAAATCCCAAATAATTTCACTGGAATTTCCTGAACAATTATCTAAGGTTATTAGGAGGTGTATACTACTGGTCCAATTCTGTAGTTATAGTCACACTCAGTAAATGGATCAAATAAACCAGAGATTTTTCTCTGGCCCTGAGGTGGCCTATCATGGCAGAATTTGAATTCATATGGCTAAACTCTCCTGTCCCTTTCCACAGTCAACAGGTTTGTTAGCAATGGTTCTCAGTTTGATCAACTCTAGAAATACCCATGGGCATTGCTAAGGATAGTACTGATTGACTCGGGCCAAAACTGCACCATTCATTTAACAGTATGGGAAACTACAGGATGGAATTGACTTATGTTTTCAATTCATGTAGTAGCCTGTGTATACAGCCTGGGTCCTGTTTTGTACTTAGTGCTGCCAGTGCTAGTTATTGGGTTGTGTTTTCGCATCACTGCATGGGCGAGGAGGTGTGTGTCAAATTAAAAATTCATATGCTCACTCAATCTCTTAGCTAAACTCAGCTTCTTTTTGTTGAAAAGAATACATCAAAATCGCTGTGGATCAAGACAAGTATTCACTGTTCTTATCTGTTTAACCTATACTGGTGCAGTCTGAAATTTAAGCAAAAATTTCAGTGTTCAGGACCAAAATTTTAGGAAAAACAGTGAAGAAGAATCAACAATAATAAAAAAAACCCCTCATCACAGTATTGTAGAGTTTGACTAATGGATAAGGTAAGTACATCAGAATTTCTGAAGCATTTTGTGTATGCCACTGGCACAAACAATAAGAACTGTAGGTGACATTTCTGATATACTAGAGGAAGTTTATGTAGTAAAATTAATCTTTGGGAATTAAATCTCTTTCACAGGAAAGTACCAGTTAAAAGGGTAAGAGGATGATTTGTACGCAGATTGTCAGATGCTTAGGAAACAAGCTGAAGGACAGTTGTCCAGTCGGTTAAATCAGAAAGAGAACTCACACCTGGATAGACTGCAAGTGTTCTTCAATGTTATCTTATGTAATGTTTCTATTAAAGGCTTTGGCACACAAGTAGGTGTGTACTAATGAAATTTGCTAAAGACTCATGGGTAGGTGGCTGGCATTTTTTCTTTGAATAGTGAAGGTAGAATAAATGATTTTTATTTTATGCCTCTGGGGTACAAGGGGGAGTATATGTGGGTCCTAGAGAAGGAATTTCTTTTTCTTTTTTTTTTTTTTTCCCTCTTCCTCTCTTTATGTACAATTAAATTGAGAGAGAGAAATACTGAGCTTGGCTGTTGCTGTTGTGAACTGATGCTGCCTAAAGAATATATCCTTGCCATAGTGCAACTTTTCTTAATTTATAGCGCTAATTCAGATTCTCTGAGCGCTCATTATTTAAAGTAACATAAAGGGTCGTTGGTGTTTTTTTTTGTTTTTCCTTAAGATCATTATTTATAGCAACATGAACCCTTTTTTTAGTTAGATTTTTATTGTGATGGTGTATTTAACTAATGGTATGTTATAAGGAAACTTGTTGGAGAGACTGAAATGAGCATTACTTGAATACAAAATTAATTCATCATCCTCTGTGCTAATAAAAAAATCCCTAGCAAATGAATTCATAATGGGGCCACTTAATGTGCAACTTTTCCCTCCTTAATTGTCTTTAGAAGGTGAGAGAAGTGTTGCAAATCAAAGTAATATTGGAAGTAGTTTGCTGCTAGTGCAGGAGAGCAGATTATCAAGAGTGTGTTGTCAGTGTATATCTTGTATTTGATCTGGATATATTTGTATAGGCACATATTTATAAACCTACATGGACAAACTTTTATGTCATATGATGAAGATCTATAGAAATATATATACACACACCTCAATGGGATCATGAATATGACATCTTTCTAGGGCAGCCAGTAACATTATTACCCTTCTTCTCTGTGATGAGAATCTACCTTTGAGAAAATTCTGGAAATCTATCAGAGCTGTGCAAATGACAAAGGGCATACTGCTTAGAGTGTACTCTCAGGTCTGACACATACTGAACTAAAGCTATTTCCATATGAAAATGGGAATCCTGCCTCAGGTATTCCTAGCCACATACTTCCACCCTTGAGTCTTCTCTTCACTGTGCTTGTCATCCTGTGCTTCAGATTCCTTGCTGGTCTTAAAAAAAATACCAAAAAATTCTTTTAAATTGGACTGAATTTGCTGAATGCATCCCAAAAGTACACTATCCAGAGGCAGCCCAAAATGAGGAGTGGGAATGGACAAATGAGCCAGATAATTTCTTTGTTCTCCAACTCACAGTTAGATCAGCTAAAACTGCCTGTAAAATTTTAAGCTTTAAACTATGAGTATCATCTTTGTGTATAGCAGACCACTTAACTATGGGAGGTCTCTTTGAGGACTTTATAATACCATTGCCAACACACTTTGTCTTTTCCCTCTGTGCATCGTTTACACCTTAATGAACTACATCACAGTTCCTTTCCTTAAAACTCACATTTGCATGCTGCTTGCTCACAGTTTTAAGAATAGGGAACTGAATTATGCTGACTTATAAATTAAATCATTAGCTAAGCTTCACTAAAAATGATTCTGATCTCAAGCCAGTATGGATCTAAGTACAATCAAGTAACTAAACATGATGTCAGAATCTTGTCCTTTTTTGCTCAGTTTTTAGGTTTAGGTTTGGATGTAGGGGTGAAAAGGAGACATGAGAAAGATATTTTAAACTATTTTTAATTTACATAATGTATTTTTTTCTATACCATCTTCCAGAAGGTCAATTTGTGATCAAAGTTTTTATTTTCCAAAAATAAACAGGATTTGGTATTTGGTATTTTAGGGTAATTTGACATCTCTATGCCAAACACTTCTCACTAAGGCAAAAAAGGGACACTATCCTTACAGCATACTTTTCTCTGCTCAGCAACAGTACTTCCATGCAAATCTCCGCTTGACTATGGACTGGAACCACGTCTGCTTTGACTCCACACCCCCAGAGAACCAGGAGTTTGGAAGACCACTTCTTTTGTTCATCTCCTTGCCTTTACTTGGTATTCAACAAACACTGGAAAGTAAATATAAATGAGATTGAATAATAGTCCCCTGTGATTATTTCTGTTTAATAAAAAGCCCAGCTAAGTGTGTGGGACTCTGACTACATAGTCTGTCCTCCTAGATAACCAATTCATGTTGGGTTCTGATGGGCTTCTGCCATGTGTCAGTTCTGCTGACAGGCTGATGTCATTCAGGTTCTTTTCAGATGAGACCCATGCACTGAAGTACTGTAAAATGGCTACAATGCTAAGGATCCCTTTCCCAGGACAATTTCAAGTGCTGAATGTTTCATTCAGTAAAAAGAAAAAAATCAAAAATTAGTAGTTTTCTTAAAGAAATCTCTCTGTGACCAAAGTTCTTTCTGCCTTCTATGACAGGCTTCCCAGGGGAAAGAATTAAGGGCTGATGTTGCCTGTTTTCCTCATTTTAGCTCACAGAAGGATCAGTCTTAGTTTCTCTGATGAAGGAGATGAGGTGTGAAGCAAATTTGGAACTGCTGGGAAACAGCAGAATAGTGCTTCTCAGCCCTAGGAAAGGGCTGCCTGACAAGGACAGTTCTTATGGTTAAAACCTGTAAGGAGTTAAGGTTACCTTTAGAAAATTGAGTCCTAAAAGATTTGAGAAGATATGGGGTGCTTTCTTTAGCCTTCTTGGAAGACAAGTCCAATAGTTCTGTCAGAATATTGATTTGAGAAAAGCATATTATTACACATGAAATTTATCAATTTTAGAACTGACTATTAAAACTTCTTAAAAATTAAATGGAGAGAATTTGTGTGTTAGCAAGTTCTGAAATCCAGTCTATGGTAACTACAAAAGTTGGACTTTGAGAACACTTCCATTAATTAACTGTTTAATGCAAATGTGGTGTTTTGGTGTGTATTGCCAGCCCTCCACACTATGCCATATTTTCATTTTGTTTATGAATCTTCAGCTTGTCATTTCTTCAGGACCGCTCTTGTCACCAGTGAGGTCTGACCCGATTGATGCCAGTTTATGATGTCCTCTGGACAGATGTCAGTGCACACAGGAGGATGCAGTGTGTCCACAGGAGGAAGTTTTCAGCAGTGAGGGAGGGTATTGCAGAGCTGGAGAGACTGACACTCTGCCTATGAAGACTACCTGAACCTTGGAACAAGAGGCACTTTTGTACTAGGATGCTATTTGGCAATGTCAAACTCTACAGCAATGTCAGAAAATGTTGACTTGCCTTTTTCTAGCATTTTATCCTTGCTGTACCTCTGGATTTTTAAGCCACATAATAGTACTGCCAAGTGATCCTTAGTGAGCCCGATCTGAGTAAGCCTAATCACCATTTAAATGGAAACAAGTAGTGTGAGTAAATGAGAGATATGAAGTTCATTATTTCACTTTGCAAATCAGTAACTGGGGAAATTTCCATTTTAATATGCTGTTTGTTTCAATGTAATGACTAAAAGGTTAAGATCGCATATATCCTGTAGATAATGTAAACAAGCATTTATTTCAGCCTCTTTTATTTTCTGAATGGAGACTCATATGCTGTAAGGTTAATTTATTTATTTACTCACTTACATGCTTACTTTGCCAGGCACTTCGATATTCGTCGTCATACTTTCTTTCTTTCTACTGTCTATACTCTTAATGCCTGCTGAAAATGTTTGCTAGTAGTGGTTTTCTGTGTTTATAAGTTATTTTAGTGCATAGAAAAGAAGTTGTAGAATATGATTTCACCCTTTAGTTATGTATTTTATAGAAACTTGTATTTTCTCTGGAAATATGTTATTCATTACACTATTATTAGGTTTATATCAGAAGATCAGTGATCATACTCAGATATTAGTAAATAAGTAAGACTGTGAGCTTCAGAGATGCTTTATATGACATTTAAGACTTCATTTTACCTTAACATCTCAACCTGCTATTTTGCCAATGGCTGTTGCAGTGATGTCAAAGTCTTTAGAGAAAGCATACACTGGATTTTTAAAATTCAAACCAGAATCTGTTCTTTATATTTCCCCACCTTCTTTTTCCTTTATATTTTACTGCTCCAGGGTAGAATTACATTAACTTAACAATCTTGGAGGAATGGGGATGGTATTAGTTCAGAAAATATCTTCCGTGCTTATGAATAAATAAATAAATAAAGTAAAAGGATTATCTGGAGCACTGGCAGATTGATTTAGCAGAGAGCCGGGGGTCAAAGATTTTTACTTGTCTTAATGGTCTACATTAGGGAATCAGAGCATCCTGTTGAGAAAGACTGGTATCCTTTGGCTTCACCAGTGTCAGACTGCACTATAAACATGCTAGTACCTGAATAGTGAATTGCTTGCCCCACAGATGAATGTTTGTCACACTCTCTGGGAAACAGATGTCACAGCCTAGAGAAGGCCTGCTTATCATTCATGTGGTCACTTCTATTACCTTTGCTCGGACTGTGCTGACCTGCTATTAGTGACTCTAATTTAATTTCCCCTGCCAGTGTCATGGGTTATTTCTTCTATTACTTTAGAGATTTAATTTACAGGTTAAACTCCATCACTTGAACGAAAGAATTTCTCATGACATGAAGAACAAGTTCTTCTTGAAGATTAACATGGTGCTGGCTATTTATCTTGATCATCTCTGAGGCATGAGGCTTAAACATCAGTGAATGACAATATATTCATTTGTTGGTATTATTTCCAAAATACATGAAATACTGTATTTTTTCTCATTTCAGCTATATTAAAACATCTAAAAATTGTTCTGTGAAAGGCCAGCTACCCTTTTGTTACAGCGATAAATAAGCTTGTCTGGAGTTGAGCCTGGGCTCGCATTGAAAAGACTGGCACACAGGTATGACAATCACTGTAACAGTCAAATATGTTATCACCTGTATCCTCATTTTCTCACATATTATTTGTTCTGAGTACTTAAAAGCATGAGGAAGAAATCCTAAATATTTGAATAATAATTTCATGTCATTAGTATAATGATATACATTTCCTGGACTAAAAATCCTTGTAATCACTAATTGATTTTTCAGTGTGTTTGAATTCAAATGAATGTTCCTTCTGGAAAAGAGCAAATCTTGACTGCTTATTTAAAATACATAAATATTTTCTTATAGAATCAGAAGTGTAACTACCAGAGCTTAATATAGTTTTATTATATTAAACAGTGAAATAATTTTGACTGTTTGCCAGAGGCTTGTTTTCCTGTGTGGCTAAGGCCGTTACTCAGGAAAATATTTGCCAGCTTTTTAGTGTTGCTTTCTCAAAAATGCTACCTGAATTAATGTCTGATATCTTGGAGAATTTCTATGCTTTACAGGGTCCAGTCTGAGGGTGCAACCAAGGCCCATGAAAACATGATTTGGTCACTGAAAAGAAGGGAGCAGGGGTCTCCTTGTCCAAACCTAACAGAAGAAGGAAAGAATGAATAGGAGAAAGCTCCGTGCTAAGTTCTTCAAGGGCTACCTGACTCTGAAGTCAACAGAGAAGACAGGAAAGGGAAAAGGCACCTGTTAATTGTTTGACTTTCAAAGAGAAGGGACAGCATGGGTAGGTATATAAGAGGGTTGAATAAAATTTATGCCATATCATTTGGACACTTGCCATGGTTTCAGCTGAATCAGCCCAAACTTTCCTTGCTGAGTGGGACTGGCTGTAAGGAGTGAATTAAATGATCTTGTACTTGAATGCCTTCACTCACACTCTACCAGTCCATTGCATATCAGTTTTCTTAAGACAGAGAAGCAGTGATGAAGTCTAGGTTTTCTCATGACTAAAGTATAATTCAGGAAGATATTAATATATATATTTAATATATATGCACACATATTCAAGTACATATGTAATGTGTATGTGAGTATGTATGTGTTGTATTTGTTTGCTTTCAAGGAAGGCAAATCATTATTAATTTTTCAGAATCTGGCTGGCAGTAAACTTATACATAGAGTATATGGTATCCCCAAAGAGTTCTCTGGCAGTACTTGTTATTCAAACTGTTTTGACTGGCAAAGTAGGTCATGTTGCTCTTTCTGTTCACATAAAACTCAGAGAGAAATCAGGTTATCACTTTGAAGACTTGTGATTATTAATTTATAATTTACTCTCTGCAACTGCTTTGTTTTATTCAGTTAGAAATAAAGTTGTCTTACAAAGATCTTATTTAGAAGCTTTAAAAAGAATTTCAGAGTTTATCTGCTTTCTACATTTCTCCTTGTGTGTTAGTGTCACCTTTTGAAATTTGGTCCTAGTTCAGTCAATGGGGTGCAAACAGATTAGAGCTGCAGAATGGCGACAAAGAATCTTATTGCCAAGTGTTTTTTCTATCAATGATCCTTCCCTATCTGTCAATGAGATGGTCTTCTGTTTGTATTGTCATACACTTGTCATATTTGAAGAATATTTCACAAGGAACATGCAGTAGGATAGCATTAAATTATAAAGAGAAAAAAAATCCAATTTTTATGCAAATGAATTTATTTACCTAAAAGTACAAGAAACAAAAGAGAAATTATTTGGAGACATACTCTCTTTGGTGTCATAGATCTACACACAGAAATGCAATTGAAGTTTTCAGGAAGCTATTTTTATTTAGGATCAGGTTCTTTTGCTGCTTACTTCAAGGCACATAAACCACTGGAGAACAGGCAGAAAGGAAAGGAGTAAATCCTGCTTTTTCTGGGACTCCTCCCTTACCTCAACATGTGCAATGTAGCTTTTGTCATTTCAGAAATGAAGGACGTGGCCTAGAAGGTACTCCTGACTACTGAATGATATAAAGGATGCAACTTCAATTAGAGAATATGGTCCATGAAGTATTCTATATGTTTAACTATTTAAAAATTATTTTTTCCAGCTCTTCAAGCAATTCATGCATGGAATTAACTGCCAACATCACTGCTAGATGTACATTCACTTTAAGAGAAATGTATACTCTCTCTTCTGAAATGCATAGTCAAATACGGCAGTAAACAGTTCTATTTTGAAGTCGATCTGCAAGTAATTTAGCACAATGAAAGAGGTACTACTCTTTCTGTTTTCTTACTTCACCAGCTCAGGGAATGACACATATCTTGGTGATAGTTCTCATCCTTTTGAGTACCTCTGAGAAGAGATGTCACAGCAAAAGTGATATGTGTAAAGGAAAAGCCAAAGTATCAAAACTAACATTTTCTCAGTTTGCAGCATTTGAGCATCAAGTTGGTATTTCAAGGCAATCAGGTCCCCAGATTCAAAACCTGAGAGCTCTATTTCCAGTTTCTGCTGACAGAGCAGCCCAAAGAAATGCTGACTGCAACAAGCTTCTGAGCCTTAGGTGTGACTGAAGCTTAGTTGACAAGATCACTTACTAAACCCAGTGTGCCTGATGAAACTCAGTCACAGCAGAATGTGACAACAATGCAGACTGGTGGAGAGATAGGAAAGGCAGCTGAGTCACTGTATTTGCAAGTCACTAATCCACTCTGTGTATAATCACTTAAAAAGCCTATGGATTTGGAGAAAATATTTGTTGTGGGTTGTTGTTTTTTTTTTTTTTTTTTTACTGATTTTTCTGACTTAATAGCTTCTGTTAAACACAGATTGAGTTTTGTAATCAAAAATGCCAGAGGAGGAAGGGAATAGGTTTATTTTATGGTGTGGAAAAAATTTACAGAGCTAACTGGGTTAGCTGTTATTGACAAAGATCTCAGAAAAATTTATAACTGCGTTGATGTAGCCAGTAATATTGCTCATACACATCTTCTAGTACTGACACAAAATACCCCAAAGAAACAGCATTTAAACCTACAGGTTTTCTAAAAATTACAGACCATTTTCAAAGAAATATGTCTTAAAGTGCATGACTATATGAGTTTTTAATGCAAGATGAAGTACAGTTGCATCTGGAGACCTTTAAGGTATTCCAAATTTGCATGAGTTTAAAATTACTATGGATCAATTTGTGGTTTTTTGACACATTATATTTTTCAACTCCTGGAGTCCTGGCTCTGTGTGTTCTTTGTGAGCAGTGTCTATTTGATATTCCTGCCAGAAACACTTGATTTCTGCAAGAAGGGCCACAGAAGACTTTTGGCTTAGCTTCAGCTGTCACTGATCCTTGGCATCAAACATCAGGGTCCTGGGGAATGTGGCGAGCAGGAGGTTAGAATGGAATTGCTGGGGAGCTGAAGCTGAACAACATAACAGTGGGAAGAAGAAGGAAGTTCAATATACACACATATTTTTAAAATATAATTTTGAAATAAAATATGCAATAATCCTCTCATATTTTAATAGTGTGAGTCATAAGATTTAGGGTATTTTTAATGTAAAGGTATAAGACATAATGAATTTAGGGAGATGATGTAAGGAGAGAGATACAGTTCATTGGGTGACATCAGTGGGAGTTTTAAGGCAGACCAATGCCTACTCTGACTGGGAAAAACAGCAGATCTGAGGAAGGAGAAATGGGAATCTGGAGTTCTTCGTTCCAGTTTAGGCAGGTCAAGATCTGTCCTTTCTCTACATGTGTCCTCTTTCTTTTTAGAAATGCAGTAGCTCAACAAGAACTGAAGATTGGAGGCTAAATGAAATTCAGTAATGACAACAGTTGAATGGAGAAGTCAGAATCGATAGAAGAGTGCCTTGCTGATAACCCACTGGGCTGTCATAGAAGAACAAGAAAAAATGTTCCCTTGAGTTCTGAAAGAGAAACTGGAAATTGTAACACAAAGATTAATTCAAGAAAAATCCATAAGATAAGACTGATTCACCCTCTGAAGAACATCTTGTTCCTAATTGGGATTAGACTTGTTAGCAGTGTGACCTGCTGGACATAAAGCATTCCTTGAGAATAGAAAATGGGCAATCATATATGTTTTAGCTTTCGCTCACCATATATATGGTGATACAATATTCCATAATAAACAGTCTTCATAAGGACGACTTACATAATTGAAAAGTAGCCTTACACAAAGTGGGTAACAATCTAGCTGTAAACATGTAGACAATAACTGCAAAATCAGGATATTTTCTTTTAAACTGCTATTAAAGACAAAATCATTTACATGTTTAATACTTCCTACTGGCATTGAATTAAGAGGACACTATTAAAGGGATAGCAAACAGAAAATGAAATTGTGAGATAAGAAAGCAAGATACAAAATTTTGAGGCAGACTATAGCAGCTAGACAGTTAAGTTGAAAAATGCTATTTTCCAGGTGCAGGGCAGAGTTACACATTTACTTAGCCAAGGCTGAATATACAGAGAAGAAAAGATCAACCCTTGCTTCAGAATCCTCCCAGTAGAAGGGAAGGCACAATGGAATGACTAACAGGAGCATCTGGAAGGGAGTGTTTGGAAGAAGTAGCAAAGCAGTCTTAGCCAGAAGTTGGATGTAAGTGGGCTGAATGGGAATTACTGAACATGCAAGGCAAGAATGGACATTAGGAGAAAGAAGACACAAAATTAGCCTATGTTTTACTTGGTTTTCTGTCAATTCCACACACTTCTGGCTAAATTGCTACAAAGCACTTTGCTCTGAAACAGTTGCTTTTGGTCACTTTCAATCAACTGGTGTTCACAGTGGCAAGGGAGGAAAGGGATCAGATAGTTAAGAATTGCAGTTAGATTTACAGGTACCAGGGAGCATCCTCCTGGGGATCTATCTAGGCCTTGTGCACCCAGCCTGTGATGTTCAACCTTAAAAGAAGTGCTAAAGATCAGGGCTCTCACATCTCTGGACTGAAGGGTATTGAACTGCCTTCTTCACCCGTAACTCTGAGAGGTGTCTGGCATGCTGTCAACACAGGGAGTATTTATATGTTGTAATTAATAAAGGTTTTCTCTACCTCTACTGACAGGAGAAAAGTGGGAATGTACTAGAAATAGCACTGGATATGTTTGGCATTACCTCATTACAGGGAGGTAGAGTCTCCCTTCTGAAATTCCTCCTGATATCAGATGCAAATACATGTATTTGATCTCAAATATTGACTATAAGACTGTGATGTTTTGTTCAATCTGTAATTTTTTGACTCCATCCTCATAGATTTTAGATCTATACATGGAACAGAAAACCCATTGTTCCCACAGAAATCATTTGCCTTCTCTTTGGGGTGTTGATAAACTGCCTGCATTTATTTATTTATTTCACTCTGTTGTTATTAGTGGATTCTGCCAGTTGCATATAGACTTTTAAATGTATAAATAATGTATAATTATTATTATTTATAAACACATCTAAATAATAAATATATAAATGTATAAATAAACAGGAAGATTTCTGATTGTTACAGTATTCCTTTGTCTGTCTTCTTTACACTGAAGTATTTAATTTCTCTGCAATGCAGAGAAACTAGAGCTAATCTTGCTCTGATGCCAGAGACCGGACAAAACAATCAGAACTGGTACCTCTAACTGAATGATGTGATTGCCAAATGTGACCCAATGCAATGATTGGGCATTATTAGATCACAGGCTTCCTGGTGCTGTAGGTATCAACTACAGCCATAAGTCTCTGGTACATTTGGTCAGAAGAGGTTGATGTTCCCTCTTTACACTTGGACCCCACCACTGTGATCAGTGAATTTCACTGTTAGGGCATTCACATTTCTTCCCTAAAGTCTGCATAGGCAGACTGTTTCTAAAGAAACCTAATCTTCGCAACTGCTGTTTTATAATATTAGCACATCTATCATTTCCAGAATATTTAGTAGTGGTGTCATGTAACCCTTTTAAAAAGTACTTTCCTCTTAAATTAGGTGTGGTAACTTTCTGTGGATGTTGAGGTCGAGGCCAATTAGCTAGATTGAGATTTCTGTTCTTATTAACACTGATTTGTTAATCTGGATAGTGGTGAAGTTTATCATTGCATGACTGAGGATAAATGAATTGTGAAAATAAATATATTAATTTTAATATCATAAAGTGCTTGTAATACAAATAACCTGCCTTATTATGATTGAAGTATATAGATGAAATAATTTTGGTGGAAACAATTTTTATTTCATACAGCTTGATCTCCTCCATCCATTTTCGTAGTCAGGTATTACCGACCAACTAAATAATCATGAAAAGACCTATCTTTGTGCTTGAACTTAAATATACATATATATAAATTAAATTCTGATACAACATTTCAGCATATTTTTAAATTTGGAGACTGAGAACTGTTCTGTTGACTTCCAGATACCAAAATGGAGCATATGCTTCAATCCTTTCACCTTCCTATACCTTCTTCTAAATAATTTAGTAATGGATTCTCAGACGGAATTTCATATTAAAGCAGTGAACTGTGAGAACAGTCAGCTATTTCAGCTTGGTAACTTTTGGGCAAAGAAATTTATTCTATGCATTGTCTATGCAAGAAGGAACTTTGACAAGAAATAAAAAGATTAATTAGGAAAAGAAAGCTTCTAAGACTTTCTAGTAACAAGACTATCTCAAAGGAAATATGCTATCCAGACAGTTTGCATGATGCAAGAATGAAATTATTTTATCTTATATTACAGGGGAGAAGAATAATTCAGTACAGTACCTAGGCAAAGAAGAATGTCATGAAAAGGATAAATTGCAGGTTGTGAATTTAATGTAATCAGATATTATTACATAAAAATGTGGTTATTGTTAAGGTTGGATATAAAGTAAGCAAAAGAAAATTCTGAGACCATAATTTTAATTTTTTTGACCATTCGCATCATGGGCACAAGGCTCAGCATTATAGGAAGGTTGGCTTTAAAAGGTCAGTAGGTCAGTCAGTGACTTTACTGTGTGAGAGCAAAGGAACTGGGGAAGCAAAGCAGGTTGGCATCACTGACTGGGGCCACTGAACAGTCCGGATCATGAGACAAGTCCACAGTGCCAAGGCAGGCCTCAGGTCAAGCTGAGGAGGTTGCATCAGTAGCTCAGATCAAGCATCTGGGGCCAGGTGCCAGGGTGGCTGCAGGGCAGCTCAGGCAAGGAGCCAGGGGTAGGGCTGTGGCTGAATCCCAGCCCCTGAGTGATGGGGGAGCCCAGAAGCCCAGCTCTGTTCTAGTGGTTAGACCTCATGGTGACACAGCAGCAGAGCTGGATGTGGGTGTGGGCAGCCCTTCCTCGGGGAATGGGAACAGCAGCCTCTTAAGAGTGTTTTGGGCTCTGGGTTAAATGACTTTGCACAGCAAAGCAGATTTAGTTTTTTTTTAAAAAAAAACCCCCAACCCTATAGAGTTTGTTCTATGTGTAATCTTTGATGTCACATGGTTTTCTAACTTTCTATTTTGTGGCTATTATTTTCTTTATCTTGTATTGAACTGGTCCAGCTATCAATTTCTTTTACATGAAATAGTATTTACCATAAAACAAATTTATTTTAGATGAATAACTGAAGTTCATATTTCAATACTTTGAATGTAGACTAATGTTTGCATCAACTACTTGTGAAAACTTTCTCAATTTATGTCTATGAAACCCAGAAGGAAAGAAGAAACTTCATATTAGTCCTTGCCCAATTAGGTCCTGTGAGTCTTTCAAAAATATTGTCATGGGAGTAGGCTTCTGATTGACCCACCACTTCAACCAAATATATCTTCAAAATTTCCCTGGAGAGAAAAAACAAAGCAATGGAAATACTTAGTTGACATGATGGCTTCCTTTTCTCAGTTCTTCTCTCTCTAGGAATAGATGTACATATCACACTAATCCTGATCAGCTAGGAAGGGGAATAGGATGTGGCTGTTGGTACTGTGTGTGTGAATGCTGAGTCCTGGATAAGGGAAGGAAACAACAATTTGGCAGTTTTTTCCCAGTGCTATGATAAACCAACATTTTCCATGTTGTAAATTGCTTTATTCACAAGCAGTTAAAGTGGAAGTTGGAATTTTTGTGAACAGGAAGCTTTTTGTTCTACTTTCTTCTCACTACTAAAAGCACACTGCCTCCTTTCCACTTTCACAATAGAAGACAGTAAATCCATTAGGCAGGTTGAAATTAAAATGTAGGAAAACAATCTAACTCCTTGGCATAGGAATTTAAAATTCCATGGGCATGTTTTCTTCAGTTTAACTCAAGTTTAATCACAAATTCAATACTGGATCTGGACATTCAGTAATGTAGCTTGCTTACTGGGTAATGATTTTCAGTTCAAGTCCCACTGACTTCATATCCATAGTGATATTCTTTAGTTCTTTATTAAAAAAAAAAAAAAAAACAAACTTGGATTTATTTGCATAATAGTGGAAGTACACCATATTCAACCATATAAAACTGTATACATACAACACTTGTCCTTCTGGTGACCCTTTCTTTTCATGACTGCAGTTTTGACAGGTGCTTTTGCTTCAGGCTACTCAGAGGTTTTACACCATTAACTGTGGTGACATCTTTCTCTCTTGAATTGTTTCAGGAAGAAAGGTGATTAGAAAGTTCAACTTTCCTTTTGTTTCACCGTGTGTCTTAAGGGCTTAATGTTAGCACTGTGGTGACAGCCAAAAAGTTAAGGTTCACCCCTAATTTCTTCAGAGGGATATGTATCATGGCACAGACATTTCAATGGGTTATGAGAAATTTAAAAATGTGTGTGTCAACATACGTGGAACTCACCAATAGTAAACATTCAATAACTGTGGAATGGAATCACTGTTAGTATTAAGATCCTGATCTAGATCTATAGCTCAAAGAAATCAGCTGCCTTCTATCAGTTTCAAGGGACTCAGAATCAGTTTTTTAAGCTATGATTAAAGAAACCTAGAGGACTTAGGTCACGATCTCACTGCAATCTTAGGATCATTTGGAAAAGAAGCCTTAAAAACCATTGCCCATTTACTTAATCAGACATGATACTTGCTCTAGTGGCTTAGGCTGCTTTTCATGAAAGACTCTATTTTAGGCAGCTTTTCATGGAAGACTTTACTACATACATAATTTTACCTACCTTTATTTTCTTTTCTGATTTAGTGCCCCATCTCCTCTCCCCTTTCTTTTTTTTCTTTTTTTTTTTGGTAATTTTATATTTGGGCAATCTCTTTTCTTATTCTGCACAGGTTAACAGTGCTGGAATAACTGTAAATCAAAATGTTTGTCTCTGCCACATCAAATATGTCATAAAACTTGATAGTTGTTGGAAGGTGAGAAAGCCTGTTGAAAGCTTGATATAGTCTGGAGTTCAGAATCCAAAATCCATTTTTTTTAATGCTAATGCATTGAGACAGATTTCACTCACATGAATAAATTAATTCATTAGTCAATAAAAACTATAAAACAAACCCAAGCATTCTTTTTCAAGTTACATATAGATTGAAATCTACATACATGGAATTTATTAATACTTCTTGGCCTGATGTTATGGGGCTAAATCTTATTTTATGTGTACTTTTATTCTGATTAATGTCTCAAAAGCATTAGCTACTTCTCTATTTAATACTTTTTTTCTTTGAATGAACACATTTTTTCTTCTCTGTGTATACATGTGTCTTTATATAAATATGTATAGCTATCTAAATATATGCATGTATCCATTTTGTCTTATTTGTATTATTATTAGTCATACTAGTGAGGCTGCTGGTGCTAAATGATTTTGTATTTTTATGCTAGAACTACTCTGGCAGTGAAAATAAGTTGCTTGAAACTTCTCTACAGAAAATGTGTAGATAAGATGCCTAGTTCAGTGTTTATCTCATTAATCAAACTCCAAGGAGACCTAGATATGATTCTTTGCTCCAGCATAGGTATCTTATTTGACCCTTGGCAAATTGCTATGCATTCTTCAAGCTGCCAAATGATTGAGGATTTGTGTTTATATCTCTTCAGAGGGGGCAGGACAGAGACAGAGAATAGGAGAAAGGAGGAAGGTTTTGAGGATAAACAGTCAAACATAGCAATAATGGGATTATGCAAGACCCTCATCACCCTTGCTCAAAAAAAAAAAAAAAAATCCAACCCCAAAAAGCACCAAACAAAAAGAAGACATAAAAGAAGAAAACAAGAAGATAATCTATGTGAAATTATCAGGGCTGCTATTTTTGCAGACCAGTATTCCACTGTTGTCTGTTTTGTAATGTTAGTGGTGTTAGTGTAACTGAATAAAATGCCATCACTCCATTGATATGGGAATATCATATCAGTTAAGGGAGTATAAAAGAACAAATATTAATTCTTAGTCTGTTTTAGGTACCATAACTTCATGACTTCAGGGTCAACCTTGTTAAATATTTTGGCTTTATCCTCCCTATGCTTTCATGATATTTGATTTGAGTGGGATGTCCTGTACAGCTATGAATCACTCATCATTTCTGTGTTAAACTGGTATGTCTAGAAATACTGAACAAACCTCCTACTGGAAATTGCAGGGGTTCAATAGTCCTGTTAAGCAGCCCTAAGGACAGAAAAAGCATGCTGCATTATAGGTCGCTGACAGGAGGTTTATCACCATATTAAATTTATTTTCCATACTTTTTATAAAGACTCTTTTGAGAAGCAATCTTCATATATCAAAACCTACTAAAAGGCAGAGGATGGTGTTTTATATGTCTTCCTGTGACAATAAAGGTAGTTATTTCAAGATCATATTATGCTAGATTGAAGCAGTATCTCATTAGTTAATATACATGTGACCCATTATACCTTTCTTTATATGTTTCAGGTAATGCTTTCCTCTGTACCAAAAGAACTTTATCAGTATTAGAAATTAATAATCAGAATGCTTCCAAAATATCTCAGAGAATGTAGCCAGCCACCTATGACAGAAAAATGTTTTATTTGAACCATTATTTTAAAAAATCTATGCCCAAAGAAAAGTCCCTGAATCTGTATTTAAGCACTAAAACAAGGCCTTATTTACAGGTACTAATAACTTATTCTATGCATCAGAGCTGTGCTGTTCACATACGTATTAAAGCAATAGACAAAGCCAAGGCAGAGAAGAAATCTACGATGACAAAGATCTTTGAAATTTTTCTTTCTGTTTTCCTTTGCATCCTGATAATTCTCTTCAAAATAATTTATTTTCATAAAAACATATGAAGAAGGAAATGTGTTTCCATTCTATTCTAATACTTGAAAATTATTTTAAAAAATAAACTTTCATAAAAAGCTACCATTTTATATGAAGATCCTATATTAGAAATGCAATGACAGAACTGTCATTTACCCACATAGGAAAAAATAGTGTTGTAACTTAAGTAGATCTCAAAGTAAAGATCAATAACTTAAGAAGGAAATCATTTAACTTACCTGTGTCACCCTTGCCTTTCTCACTGGAAGAACTGGTTTTAACTTGATGAAATCATGAAATTGTTAGGTTAATAGCAAGAAAACTGGCAAGTTCTATAACATAACAAAAGCTAAAAATGATTAAGTCACTAGGCTCTTGGATATTAAAGAGATTAATAGGCCTTTTAATGGCTGTGTGAATTAATTTGCATGAATGATACCTGGAACCTGGAGAAGAATGAAAAGCTCTTAATGCCAACATAAATGATCTGTATTCTCTTAAATGATCATACATTGAAAAACAAAAGGGAAATTTCTTTGATGCAAATGTCACCTTTACCGAAATTCCCAAGTTCATAGAAAGTCTAATTAAGGTGCTGGCCAAGACAGCCCTGCTAATGATTTTCTAAAAGGTCTCATCATTCTTTGAGTGATCACAGGATGATTAAGCAAGGTTGTTTTAGAACAAATAGCAATTCTTCAGTTTTTGCACTTGATTCTGTTGCCACTATGACTGCTAATTATAAAGACTCTGTTGCATCTTATTTGCAATCTTGAAAACATGTAAGAGTTTCAACATCATAGCACTTATTTTTTGCAAGATTATCTAGATATCTAACTCAGTTTATGCTCAAAGCTCACCCCATGGTTTTGTCACAGTAAGGCACCTACTTAATCAATTCACTCACAGAGAGCCTTGACCCCTCCAGAGTTTCAAGGATCTCTTTGTACTTTCAGTCATCTAGTAAGATGTTATGATAATACTGTGATCCACAGGAGGTCTTACTCATTGTTATCTTCATTGTCATAAGGAGAGAGATGGCTTGAAGGCTGTCACCTGGAATACAAGGGTGTCTCTCCCTGCTTCCACTCTTTTTTGAGAAGAGGTTCATACCTCTGAGTCACTGTACAGATCTACTTAGGTTGTGCAACATGGTCTACACCTGAGCAGTAAGAGGACGGGAATTAATCTAAATGAGCAAAGTAATTCATCATTGTATGCATGCTGGCATGCATAGGTAAATTGTAACGATAGGTAAATTGTATAGCACTGAGCAGAAAACTCCAAAGCAGTGGGGGGGACAAAAATGAGGCAAAAAAATATCCCAAATAAATTATTTCTTTGCAGTAGCATTTTTCTTTGGGTTTGCTTCTGGCAAATGGGTTTCATCTGCAGACATACCTCAGAGACAGGTAAACTTTCCCTTTCCATTGTCTTGAACACAGGCCACAGGGGTGCAAGACTAATTCTGCATAGAATTAGAACAGTGCTGATGTTGCCGCAAGCCTTAATATAGTTGTAGGTTTTAATGTAGTTTTATATAATTTTACAGTCTTTTGCATTTGCAAAATAGTTTGTAACCTCTGTACCAAATAATTAGGCTAGATTTTAACCTCTGTGTAGCATTTTTGAAGCCTGGTTTTGTGCTAAGGGAGAGATATTAGGCTGTGTTCCTATAGCTATTAGAACATGTTATAGTCAAAATACAATATTGTTTAGTCATAGTATAAAGAGAGGTTAGACGTACTGGTGTTAGTGATATGAACAGACCTATTGTGTATAGTGGCATCTTTGCTATTTTTCTTTGCTATAAGTTCTACAGGTGAGAATAGTAGCCCTGAAGCTGGAAATAGTGAACAGGATCATGGCAGCACTAAATACACCTGCAGAATTTCTTAAACTGTTTAGTATCTCTAAGCTTGGCTAGGCTTTTCTGAGGAATTTAGAGTCTCAAGAAAATGTCTTAAAACCTGTTATAAAGTTTAAGAATATAACCCCAAAACAGGATTTTGCAAGTTTTTGGAAATAATTATACTGCAAGTTTTCAAGAAATGATTTGAAAAGAACTAGCTTACAACCTTGTCTCACAGAAGGACTTAGAAGTTGGAATCCTCAAATATGGGTCTTGAGTTGGCACATAGTTTTCTAGGGTCATGGTTTAGGGGTGTTACTCCCCAGTTTAGTGTTCCCAAACCATGTGCCACTAGCTTGGTCCCCTCTCTCCTCCCTCCCCACCCCTGCAGTTGAGTTGGAGAGGAGAATTGAAGGTTAAAAGCACAGGTTGAGATAAGAGCAATTTACTGGAAACAGCAATGAGATAAGAAAGCAACAATATTAATAACAAAGTGTACAAGACAGGCAAATGATTCACACATGATTGCTTGGAACTGGCATTACCTGACTGCTCCCTCCACCACTCTTACTCCACAGGAAAGAACCTGTTCTTCCTGGAAGACACTTCCATCCCCCAACCCGGGGCAATGACTTGAGGTGGTATAGAATAACCTATGCCCTCTCCTGGATATTGCAAAAATTAACCGTGTCTTGGCTGCAGCCGGGACAGTGGGAAGGATCTGGGGAGAGTTACAAGAAAGTCACTGCAGTCAACATTCTCAATGGAGGAGACATTACCTGGCTTAAGAGAACAGGGGTTGGAGGAAAGAAGTTCATGATTTAGAAGGAAGAGTCATCTCACCTAATGACAGATGTTAAGAACATAGACAACTACTCTGTTTTTTTCAGACTGCAATCTATGGAGATAGACAACAAGTTCCAGAGACAGTTTTGTCTCAATTTAATGTTCAGATTCTTCAAAATGGCACTCAGTCCCAGAATTCCCTCTGAATCTTCATCTTGACATGTATTCCAGTGAGCTACTTTACTGATTTGGTTATTCCTGTAGGTTTCACTGGAATAAACATTTTAGAAAGACCTGAAAGAAATCTCACTAGTGTCAACAGAAGTCAAATTATACATGCCCAGGTTTACTATTAGACAAGACAAAATCAAAATTCTTTATTAAAGCAAAATTGTTACTGAGGGACTATGGCAAAGAATAGTTTGAAATGGGACTGACTCAAAAGTCATAAGATGTCAGATGTTAACTCATTAACAGCATTACTATTCAGACAGGCATGAGGTATGTTAAACAATCTTTATTTCCCCCTCTCCTTAATTTTATAGCAGGATCAGATTTCCAGAACACGTCTCTGCTAAGATATAAAATATGACCATAGATCTTGAGAACTAGAGGCTAAAATTGCAATAGGCACTGCAAACTTTTACAATAACAAATATGCTTTGAAATAAAAGGTTTAGTTGCAGTGAATATTCTCTGCCTAAGTAAAGATCTGGCACAGGTTGTGATCATGAAAGCACTTTAATTTTTCATATTTCAGTGATTTTGAACTAATATTAAATTGATGGGAAAAACATTTTTATGTTTTCTATCACTAGTCTTTCTATCATATATGTTGGGGTTTTTTTGCAAGTCTTTATTTGGCAGTTTGTGCTTTGGGCCATTTTCTGTCTATTCCTAGCTACAACAAAAGAATTACTTGGTTTATCTCCTTTTTTACAGTGGGACCTCCTGAATCCCATTCTTTTCATGTCAAGGTTTTACTGCTATGGCTGACTTATATATCTTAACCAAATGATCTTATTTGCTTTTTTCTTTTTAAAATTATGTTATCAGGGTAAAAAAAGCTTCTAATTTTTTTTTTTTTATAGAAAACATTGAACACATTTAAACTGAATATTTCAAATTCTGCTAAAAATTAACAGGAAATAAAGAAATTACAACTTTGAATGATACTTAATGGAAAATGCAGCTCAGTGACTTCTGTTGCCCTTCCTATTTGCTGGCTAGACTTTCCGTATCGACTTGTTAGTCACTGTTTCTTTCTGATGAATAAAGAAGCCAAGACCAGATAAACTTAAGAAACTGAGCAAGGACAATCTTAATATCAATCTCAAATCCCAGAAAATCTGGTGGGAGCATCTGAAAAGAACAATTTGAGATTTAGGTTAAAATAATATTATAGTATCGCAGCATATTTTGGACTTAAAAGCATTGCATTTAGTGCAGATTGTATCTGATATTCAGTGTTATTAATATTTTTGTGTTATGAAATATTATCAGTTCTCAGGCAGATTTCATGTGAACTCGTTTTAAACTTTGTTGCCAGTATTTACCTGCTGGAGACCTGGAAATTCATTTTTTGCAAGCTAAGCTTTATCCTTGAAATGGTTGTGAAAATCATCATAACTAGAGCATGTCTTTTTCCATTGCTTTCCCCCCCTCCCTTATTTTATGAATGCTCATAAAACACTCAATGATATATTTTTCCAGTAGACAGATTACAATATCAACTTTTTTTATAAAATGTATAAATTTATGAATCTTAAAATTAAACCAATGAGTTTAAGAAGATTAAAAATAGACTTTACTCTAAAGAGGATTGTTACAGTTGAATAATTATACCTCTGTGTTACCTCCATGCTTTGTGTTAAATTCAAGCATCTCTGACTAGACATATGCATGTCTGAAAATTCCCTAAATTGCTTAGTGGCCTTCCCTTACTATACTCTTGTAGGTCATAAGACTGAGAAAATCAGCTTTTTACCATTCACTGACCATCTTTTATTTTATTAGACTACATTCTAACAGCAGATGCATTAATGGAATTCAAATACAGTCGATACATAGATTGAGCTAACAGACTCATAAAAGGCACTTTTACAGTACGCTGATATCTGACCCAGTGTTATATAAAGGTCAGGCAAACTGGATAGCTTTTATGGAGCTCATTATTTAATCTTACTATTAAAGAGAACCTCGCATAGGAGACTCTAATCAAGATTTGTAATTAAATGAGAACATCATTCTTAATCTGATTATAATTGCAGGGTTCATAGCCCTTTTCCAGAAATCAGACTCTTGTAGAAGCATTGCAAGGGGTTTTATACAAAGCATGTCTTAGACTGTTTGCAAATCAGTTATTAAATGCATTATATGATTTTTTAATCTATAGTACTTTTTATAAAATGTTGCCTCACTGAAAAAATGTTTGGTACTTCCCCAATCATGGTTTAAAGCAGTAGGAAAAGGAATAAAATAAGTCAAAATAGTAATTGAATTAAATGACAAGTGGCTCATACTCAGGTTTTATCCTCCTGTCACATGTGATTTTAACCAAAAAATGCAAAGTGTGTAATTGTCCTCACTGTGCTTATATACCTGAAGTCTCCATTAATACACCTCCTCAGTATTCCAGCTCAACTTTATGGGAAGGGAGTTAGATTGTCATATTAGCTCAAATATGTCACTTTCTACAGTACAGTGGCCCTGAATCTGATTAATTTGAATGCTTTTTTTTAGCAAACTAGATCATAATAGGTCCCTTGGTACCATTAATATCTACCTTTTCCAAGATCATGATACCTCAAATGTATTTCATTCATGGATTAAACATCCATTAGGGTGAAACATTTCTACTAATATATTGTGGTCATGCATTTATCATGATTCCACCAAGCAGAATATGGTTTAGAGTTCATACTGAATCAGACGGATTTATAAAAGAAAAAAAATCCTTACAAATCAGTTGAAATTAGCTAATGATATAATGAAAGCTGTAACAGTTCCAGATTTTTTTTTAATCAAAAGTGGCAGCTTGGAGTGGCAGGGTCCTCAAGAGTGGCTGCCTGGAGTATTTTTCTGGCATGATGCAGTTAAGCAAGCATTTCCCCTTCTTCATTCCTTTGTGTTCCTTCTTGCTTTTTTTTTTTTTTTCCTGCTTTAGTTCTGGATGGATGTCAGGTAAAGTTACAATTCTCAAAAGTAATCTGTCACCTTTTCTTAGTTTTGCTCCACTTCAACCATGTATTGTTTTCCTAAAAGTCGTACAAATAAACAACTCCAAATCCACATATGGAATATAGACTCCAAGAGAAATATGTACAGACTGAAAATCTAAAATACACTGATTTGTATATCTCAATAGTACTGTAAATGGCCTTGTGTTGTGTAAGTATCACAATATTTAAAATTACTAGTGTGCTCCCTGGATTATGAAAATGGAATTTTGAGTTGTGTTTTCTGCATCAAGAAGGTGGAAATTTTTATTTTAAAGTGGTAGATTTTGTGTATAAAGACTCGCCTCACAGAATTATTCAGGTTGAAAGGGACTTCTTGAGACCTAGTTCAATCCCTGCTCAAGCTGGGTTAGTCAGGCAAGGCAAGACTGCCATGTCCAGTCAGGACAGGGTTTTGAATATCTCTGTTGAGACAGAATCCACAAGGTCTCTTGGAAACTGATTCCAGTGTTTGACCATTCTCATGGTAAAAAAGTGTTTCCTAGTGCACAGATGGAGTCTGTGTCTAATTCCTCTTGTGCTGTCAACAGACATTACAGAGAGTATTCTGGCTCCTCTTCTTCCTTCCCTCCCAGGAAATGTTTATACAGACAGATAAGATCCCCCCCTGAATCTCCACATCTCTGGGTTGACCAGTCCCAGATCTCTCAGCCTCTCCAATGAGATGTTCCAGACTCTGAATCACCTTGTGGCCTTTTGCTGGACTCACTTTAGCATGTCCATGTCTTTCTTGTACAGGGAAGTACAGAGTTGAACCCAGCGCTCCAGATGTGCTCAACAGAAGCGAAGGACCACCTTTCCTTGACCTGCTGGCAAAAACACTCTTCCCAATTGTTATGCCTTGGTCCAGAAGCCTCAAACATTACCAGGCATTTCACTTTAATTTAGACCCTCAATAGTTCCCACACAAAACTTTTGCAGTCTTAGTTCTTTGATACCTTGATTTCATGTCCAGAGAAGAAGCTACCCATTTTTCTCTAAGAAAATTTCTTTTAATTTAGTGAGAAAAGGGGTGTTTTGGCAAAAAGAGTTTATAGGAGCAACATACAACCAAAGAACAGATTTCACAAAAGCATTACACTTAACAGCAGCCTACTAGACTTCCCTGCCTCCCTCCAAACAGCATTCTGAGCTCTGCTTCTATACCCTTACAAGGGTTTTATAAGCCATCAGGCAACACTGTGGAGTAGGTAACCTTTGCTTCACTCTATAAACACCAACCCACAACTTAAGCAATATAACACTCAATCAGCTAGATTTTTAAAGAAAGTGCTTACAAAATCAGTATTAAAATGTAATAAGTGACACAGGAATATAACTAATTAAAAAAAAAAGAAAAGAAAAATTTGTATCTGCATCATTCTTCTCTTAAGTGTCATCAAATATTAACAGAATCATCTGTAATGAGTGATGAATGAAGACTGCTGTTTTAAATTGAAGCAGTGAGTAAAAATTAAGCCTTAGTTGAACCTCTTAACATTAAAATAAAGTTCCTTTAACCTTGAAAATTGGCAGCTGTGAAGAATCCTGAAAATCTGTAGTGTCATCTGAAGATTTCATTAAAACCCATCTCAGAGGGTTGCTCAATGCAACAGTAATGGCTGTAATAGAGCTGAGCTTTGTCTTCAGAATTTTTGACAAGTCTGAATCTGAAATACTAGCCTTTATTAATAAAATGGTACTACATGAGAAGAGTGAGTGCTACCACTTGCAAACAGTTGGAATTTATCATTTCTGAAAAACAGAAATCAAACAGGATCTGCAAACCTCTTTTGATAACTATGCTAATCTTAGGCTCTGTTGCATTAAAGTAAATTTTTAGATCTAGTATTATTATTCAAGAATATGAATGAAAAATAGAAAATTGTGATAATTCTCTTTTACTTATTCCAATAATGGTGTTTTTAACTATTGACCCTATTGTCTTTGCTGATGAACTGAAAATTCTTTCCCTGGCCAGACCCCACTGAGAGCTTCTTGCCAGTTTTCAGTGGTGTAGGCTTAACCTTGCCATGTGGTTTCAAGCACTCAGGTTTCTAGCTGTAGGCAGAGCAATTGGATGGGGGCAGGAAGCAGGAAGAGAAGGCAGGATAATTGGTGATCATGTCTAACAGATCATGCACTGTGTCTTTTGGTGCAGTGATCATTACCAGTCTCAAGGGTCAAATACCAATGCTGTCAAAGTAGAACTGTATCATGATCAGAGCTCCATCCAACCTAAGAAAAAGAGGAGAGACCTGGGGAAGGTGGCTCTGCTGAGCTCCTTTGGGCTACTCTCCATTCCAGAACTGGCAAGTTACACTGGGGATGAGAAGATGAGAGTCCTATAAGAACACATAGAAGGTGAGAGCACCTGATTCATTAAGGTTATCTAGTGAAGAAAAACTGGTTTATTTTAAATAGAAAAATAAGTAAAGAAACAAATTATAAAAATGTACAATAACAAAAACCTGGTAGGTAAGTATTAACAGAGGCAATGCTGAAGATTGAAAGTTCCAGACACTAGCTGATGGGCCACTACGAAGCTCCAGGCACAACTTTGGAGAAGGCCAGGCTAAACTTAGCAACTGCAAATTTCCCTTTCATAAAGGGGAAGGGAGAATGACCTGAGGATTTGGAGTATTTGTGGGTGTTTGTTCAGGGGGACGTTTGCAGAGAACACTGAGCTGATTCTGCTGGTGAGCTGAGGACCTTTCAGGCTGATAAGAGGGGCTGGCATCAGGGCAGGGATGTCAGGTGGGCAATGGAGACTGTCAGTGATGCCTGTGAACCTGGGGAGTGCTGTGGGTGTGCCTGTGCTAATGACCTGCAGTTTCTGACAGCTGAAGAGGAGGAAACTTGTGCTCTTGTTTTGCGGGAGCCTTGTACCTGGGTGCTGTTGGAGACAGCATCTTGCCTAGGTCTGGCAGTCTTTGTCAGTGTCCTCCGCTCGTGTTTGTGTGTCCTTAAGAGAAGTGCTCAGCTTTGCTGCTTGCACATTGAACCTCCCGCCAGCAGTCTGCAGCTGCTTGATTGGGAAAGAGCATGTAAGTAAATTTCAAGGGTTTGATCTAAATCTAATCAGATTTGCAATGTGGAAGTAGCTGCCATGATTTAAAGTGCCACTGATTACTTAAAAAATATATTGGACTTTGATGTCTAACAACCCACTTTTTTTTTTATTTTTTATTTGTGTTGTTTGTTTTTTTCCTCCAGATCATTCTTCCCCTTTCCCCTTGTCCCATTATCATGTTCTTAGATTTTTCAAGTGACATTTACACCAAGAGATCTCCAGGCGATAAACTAGGTCTACTTCATATGTTTGCATATGAAGTCCTAGGTGCACTCCTTAACTGCTGTCTAAAAAGAAATAAAAATATTTCATATACAAAATCAGATGTAAATAGATTTACTTTAAAATGCATGTAACAAATTTTTAAAAATATATTTTAATTCTATATTACAACAATTATATACTTTCACTGTTTATCTTTGGGCTGTTTCTAGCTCCAAGGCATTGGAGGCAATCTGTCACAGAAATATTCTTTATAACTTGGTGGAAATCCCTCCAAGATGTAAAAGGTCTTTGGGACCTCACCCATGCAAAAGACAAATAGTTTTCATAGCCCCTAAAATAGATCCATAGGTTAGTTGTCAGAAGCTTAGTTGTCAGAATAACTAAAAGTAGCTATGACTGGACCAGCCACACACAGACCTCATCCCAGTATTGGGAAGTGACAATGGTGAGCTTCTCCTTTTCAAATCCGTGTATAACATCATCTGTGTGGTTTGTATATGAATCCTTTAGCCTTAAGATATTTCCTTTACTTCAGACCAGCTAAAAATCCTTAGTCTTTCCTGCTCTATTTACTCAAAAAAATATTTCAGCACTAAAATTGTTTGTTGTATTGTTTGTCAGTGTTTGGAGAGAGAAAGTAAGCAAGAGTGTCAAAATTTAGAAATAAATCTCTGTTGCAATATTCATGATGTTGACCATTTCTTTTTGTCAGACCAGTGGGGAGACCACAACGACTTATGGTTTTAGCAGTTTGGATATAGCATTTATTAAAAGCTGTATTTAAAGTTCTCTGTGGGACAGCCACCCCTACTGTCTGATTTTATGATAGGGATTTGCATTTATAAGGATTTTAGCACATGAAAGGAGTTTCACTTGATTGAACAGTTAATTGTTGTGGAGGCACAAAGTCACTTTTCAGTTGATAAAGGACCACCAACCAACTCTCTGTACCATCTGCATTCTCAATTTACCTTTCCCATGTTTTTCACAAATGTAAATGAGCAGTACTGATCTAGAAAATAACATGGCATTTTAAAATAAAAACTACTGCAAGAGTTTTGATTTTGGACTAAATAGGTCATGAAAGATATAAAGTGCTTGATATA
>VXBX01000220.1:0-24399 GCA_013400415.1 Scytalopus superciliaris | reverse complement strand
TTATTTGCTTTCTTCTTATAACACGTTCTATTTCATGTTCAAATGCTCCATTTTCTCCTCTAGTCTCCTTTATTTGTAATGTTTGAGATAAGGTTCCTTTCCTATTCATATACACTATTAGACATCTTGGATTTAATTTATTTCACAAGTAAAACTTTTACTGAGTTCTGCACAGGGAGAAACAACTACCTGAACCATAAAAGTGGAACTGCACTGCAAATTTTCGCTTTCTTGCTCCAGTGTTTCATTTATTATTCTCTTTTTCTTTCTTATCAAATACTGATTTGTAAATTTTAAACCACTGTGGAAACTGCACAGTGAGCTTTGCTCAGGTAGTCTCTCTGTTTTGAAATTTAATGGTTAATATTAATTGTATTATTAGACTGTAGCACAGAAAAGTGACTAAATTAGTAAGCTGGGTGGTGCAATACAAAAAAGATACGAATACAAAAACCATTGCTGTTCAGAACCTGACATCTCCCTGACAATACTTGGGAGCTTTACTGCAGATTTTTTCTAATCCAAGGCTTTGCATTAAGTACCTATTATTAACTACACTCCTGAGAGTCACCTTCCTGGTCAGTTTCATCAAAAAAGTAAATGAATTTGCAAACAGATGATTTAAGAAAAATGCCTCAAAAGCTCAATCCCTGATCTGCTAGTTTGCTGTAAATTAATTTTGTTTACATTTATTAGAAAAGCCTGTACTATTATGAAGTCTGAAATGCATTTTGTACAAAATTTTAAAAAAATTTATGGGACCAGATCCTTGGACCGTGTTTTTGCTCTCATTGTTTCACGACAATATCTTGAATGATCATCTAAGAAATACTGCTTTCACATCTCTGCCATCCATTCTTCCTGTTCCAAGGACAAGTTTTAAAAAGTAGATAAGGAATCAGAGAAAATAAGAAACTCACTTGTAAGAATGATTTCACTTTATATTATGATGTACTAATGTATCTGAACTGTACGACAGAAAACTATGTCCTAGTTACATTGATGAAGACCTACTAATCCAGAGGATGCCTCCAAAGCAGGGCTCTGTCATCCACCACACTTATCCCACAATAGGAGGATGCAATTGGAAACCCTTCACAGAATCGATGTGGAAAGGAAGAGCAATTAGGTAGAGTAATTTAGAAAAAACAAATGAGTCTGTTCTTGACCTTCATTTAGCAAGGAAGGCACTGTGTCACAGCAGCAATTTAGTACGGTGGTTTCTTGCAGAAACTAACACAGATCATAGCAGAACATAATTCTAAATGAGAAAATGTAACAGGACGAAATTATTCAGTATTAGGTGGCAATTGCTTTGTGACTTGCAGCAAGGGAGAGAGAGCTAAGTTAATGGAGAATTTCAACAGTAAAAGCTTATGAGAGCTCTCTTAAAAGAGAGGATGCTCCTGCATGGGCTGCTTAAGAACATTCAGTAGGATTTCTATACTTTCTAAGAGGAGAGAGTAATTTTCTCACTGTGAGTTGACTAAGCTATAATATCCCTGCTTCTATTAGTTCAAAAAGAAGTTACCTGTAGGGCTTTCTTGTTCTCTCTTGGGGAAAAAAGAATAAATAAAAAGTTTAATTGATTTTTCCCCCTTTTTGTTCTAGGCATTAAGCAACTGTGTTCCAACTTCTATTCCTTCAGCTAATGGGAACAAATGAGAGAAAAGTGGAGAAAGGGAATAAAACAGGGTGCCAGGCAAACCGACTGACTGTTTTTCTTCAAAGAAGCTATCTGATCCCAGCTAGAGGATGAGTATCAGTCAGTCAAGTACTTGCCAAGCAGTATTTGGCTCACATAATCATATGCTTTTTTTTTGTTGCTCTACAAGATTTGCAGCTTTTAGTGACCACTCTATAAACTGCATAGATGAAATGTGTAATCAAGGTAAATTGGATGAGCAATCAGACTATGAAGGTTGTCAGAAAGGTTATTATCAGGACAGTCCCCTGAAATATCAGTACTGTGAAGTGGTTTTCTCCTTTGGTCTACAATGTTTGGAAAAGAAACATTTTTCATGTTGCTTTTCCATGCTTAGAAAATAAACATTTTCCAGATCTTCAGGAACAGCTCTGTTAGGTTATTTGCTGAGAGTTGCTTCACCCTTTCCTCTTGCTGTCAGGCATTCTGGGTCACTGGTGTGGAAAGAAGTTTAGTTTCAGCAGTTTTATTATTTTCTCAAGATAGAGGTGGAATTGTTCACCATAGGCCCACTCCCCTGATAGGGCTGCAGAGGCTGTGGAAACTGCAAGTAGCCTCATAGATGGGCTGAGCAAGAAGAAATTTAAGAGGATGCACAGAGCATGCTGTTGCTTGTACAGAGTTTTGGGCTATGGCAAGATACATGGATGAGGTGACAAAAAGATGAAGGCAAAGCTGAAGTTTGGCAGTGCCTCCAGCATCCAGGTGTGTAGCAGTGGCTGTTGGGAGAACTGTTTCTGAAGCCATCTGCAGCTCAATTGCTTCTAGGCAATGAAACCTTTGCACAGGGAAGGGCAGATACTAAGGGTTTTTTTAACTGTGTAACAAAAAAATCACCTAGGGCATCACTCAGCTCACTTAGCTCTTATCACAGACTAATCACCCTTTTTTTCATACTTAGCATCTGCAGGAGCCTTTAATTGGATTTGGAGTAGTATGTACCTCAGTGTTGGTAAATTTGGAAAAAATCTTGGCCAAGTTTGATTGCTCAGTTTTTTCATCTGACCGTGTTTCAGAAACCAATGTGCTTCTTTAGAGCACTTTGAAAAAACTGCTGTCTGAGCATAACCGGTAATAAAAGTGCAGTGGATATAAAAAGGCAGTACAAATCATAGGTGTGCAAATAATAAATGACTACACTGAGCAATCAACTCTCTAAGAACTTAATATTTCCAGTTTACACTGTGAGAATAAAATCACTAAAATATTGTCGTTGAAATATGAGGTTTTGTTTTCTTTCTTCCTACAATATATTTGAGACAAATCTAGCAGCAGGTGACACAGGTTAACATGACTATTTCTTCAGATGGAAGATCAAACCACACTACAAGGAAAAAAAATAAAAAATTCCAAACCAAAGCCAATACAGAGGTTTTGACTGATAGGGAAATAGCCAAGTGTTGATGGTGAATGAAAGAGATGGTGGGAAAGAGAAATTACTCTAAAAAAATTATAAATATGAAAGCCACATATTTCTTTGTCAGAAATGTGTCATTGCTTTAGTTTTGGTCTGTTTATTCTGTAAGAAATTAATATTCTCAAATGTGATATTGTATTTCTGCAGTATAACAATGTATTTCTGTATTGCCCAATTCAATATAGAAACAGAAATGAGCAAGGCACAGAATGCAAAACTACTAAAAAATTATTTCAGAAATTATTTTAAAAAATAATTTTGAAGTTCACAGATTGATTATTCTGAATTTTTACAGAATGAATGTATAAATTGCTCAGTTAATCTTCCAGATATTACATCTGTTTTATAAATTACCTATCTTTTTTCTCTTTTTGCTGGTTTTCCATTTGGCTACTGATGTTATTCCCATTTCTTTAGCCTTAATGTTACAATTTTCACACTTGCTTGACCTTTTAGACATTGTTTAAAGAATTGTGAAATCATATCTTATTATCCCCAAAAGAACTGAATTTCATATTCCTTAATGTGAATGGCTTACATCTAACATACCCAGCAATGCCTTTGTCATCTGAAAAAGTAAGAAAAATGAAACTGAAAAATTCAAAGTGCACCTACTATACAGGCTATTTCCCTTTAAAATGATATCTCATATCAGTGTGGCTACTGTAGCAATGGCTTTTCTTCCAGAGAGAAGACAGTGCAAGCAATTTGCTCAGCAGCAAAGGTACTTGGAAGATGGATGTGATACATTCAGATCTACACCAATGAAATAGAATTCATGCTTAATGTAGGGTTTGTAGATATTTTAAACCCATACTGAATGCCACAACAATGGCCTGACTAAATTCACTGTCCATTATCCTTGTATGATGAAGAAGGTTAACTAGGTGACATTAATAATTGAAAGCTGTACATTTAAGTCCAAATGCCTTTGTCATGCTCAGGGCCATATATTTCAAAAAAGAAGGTCTGAGAAGTATAAAAATAGGAAGATACCTAACACACTTTGTTATTTCCTTCTGGTTTCTTACTTTGACCATGTTTCTGACAGAGGAAACACAGATGCAGCCTGTTCAGGCTGCTTGATGTTTTACAGTATAAAGCCCCATCTTTACTTTGCTTTGACTCTGCTAAACCTAGATTTAAATCCATGTTGAAATCTTCCATGATTAATATCAGTTCAGAACAGAGTTTTTTTGAATCAGTTCCACAAAAAGTCATTGATTCAAGTGTGATTAGAAAAGAGTATGTTGCTTTGCTTGTTAAATTTTTCTTACTTGTTTCATTGAAAATCTTTAGTGGATCTAATGTATTTGCATCTGACAGAGGAAAATGAGTGCCTTTCTCTCTTGGATGGGGTTTCTGTTGAGTGGGTGAAAACATGCCTTCATGTTACTAAGTTGTAAGCTACTCAGATGAGACTTCTCAACATGTGTAAGTCAAGATCTTTAGAGACACCATTTGCATGGAACCCATGTTGCCATAAGCCTTAAGATAGTTATAGATTTTCATGTAGTTTTATATAGCTTTATAGTCTTTTGCATTTAAAAAGTAGTTTATAACCCCTGTACCAAATACTCAAGCTAGATTTTAACCTCTGTGTCACATTCTTGAAGCCTGTTTCTGTGCTAAGGGGGAGATATTAGGCTGTATTCAGATAGCTATTAGAGCATGTTATAGTCAAAATACAATATTGTTTAGTCGTAGTATAAAGATGGGGTTAGAGGGGACTGGAAGAACTCCAAATAGAAGACATAATGTGATGAAGACGAGGGTGGGGGGAGGAAGGAGTGGTCTTGGGACCACCGACTCAATTCTAAGGGGGTGTTTCTGGGGGGGTGGTTAGAGATAGTAAGGGGGTGGGCTAATTAGACATTGGATGTATTTTCTAGATAGGGAAATTAAGTAGAATCATAAATTTGTAGAATTCTGTGATCCCGGCATGAGCGCGTCATGGATTGCTATAGCTAAACTCATAGTAAAGGATCTTTTCTCTGCCTTGCCCTGTCGTGGAAGTTTTCTTCCTAGGTATTTCAGGCAACACCCACACCATCTTTCCACTTTGTCTACCCATGGGACAACCTCTGTATACTTGTGTGTGACTGCTGTCTTCCTCACCGTGGTGCCTTTCTGCCTCACTGTGACTGAAAGAGGTCTTGATGCTGGTGCTACCACTATGCTGGGCACAAGGAATGAGGATTGGGAGTTGGTCTCGCTCTTGGCATCTTCACCTTCATGCAGACTCAATGAGATAAGTTACAAACTTTGTGTCATAAAGCTGTAATTTTGAAAAGGGACATTATTTATTCAGTTTATTACTTTCCCAGATTTACTTATAATCCTTTTACCTGTATATTAATTTTGATGGAATATGTCTTGGTACAATGGCCATGATATGAACTAGGCTTCTGCTCAGACAGGACATCTCTGGAATCAGAGAGGAAGTCTATATCTAATAGGTTATTGTAGGATTTCGGTTCAGGTTTAGAAATTCAATAATGCTGCTGTAGTAGATTTGAGAAATATTAAATATAGGGGAGAGTACTCATCATGAGACCAAAACCTGTATTAGCTACATATCAGGGATTGTTTTTGATATTGTTTGTGTTTCTGTCTCTTTCTATGTCTATTTTACACCTTCAAGCACACAGGACTTTTTTTTAATTTTCAGTAATTATATCTGTTTAGTCCTGGTAACCATTCTACACTTCTATAGTCTATACATCCTTTATTTTCTTATTGGTGTTTGTTTCACAGGAATGAAGTTAGAAATGAGAAAGTTTTCATAAGCTTCTTAGTTTTTCCAGTTTAACTAAATCATCTTGATGTGTACAATGATATAATGAGCCAATGATTCAGTTGAAAGCAAATTTCTTCAGGCTTTCCTAAGTTTGCAAATATACTTCTTGATTTCACTCTATTTTTGAATAATTATCTTTTTAGGGTCTAGACTGGAAATTAATCAGATTCCTGAAAATTTGAAGAATAATTGCTTTCATCCAGTGGCACATCCGGTGCAACTGTTTATCTTCTCTGTGGGACATGGAAGCCAACAGGATCAGCTCTTCTCAACAAACAACTCTGAAAAACATTGCGCCTACTACAGAACACAACACCCATCTTTGTTTATGGCTTTTCAAAAATGAGCTTCACATGAGACCACGCATTACAGAAGACACATTATATACATACATGAATATAGTCGTAGATGATGTATATGCATACAAACTTTGACCCTAAATCCTGCTGCAATTTTTTGATTGAAGCAGAGACTTCAAATGTTTTATTTTTCTTTATTCAAAGGATACAATACGACTCAAGTTATGATTGAAAATGGAAGGATTTTTTTACAGTAGGCTCCTGCATCTTACTGAAGTCAGTTGTTACTTACAGTACAGGGCTTTTTAAAATTTTTATTGCAGTAGCAACAGCCCCATGCATAATGGTGGTTTACACTTGAATAAATAATAATTGCAGATAATGGGTCTGTCAGCATGAACGGATTAGGGGTCTCAGCAGTGGTTCCATCACCACAGTGAAAATACTAATTTAAAATCCCGTTTCCTTTCCTTTGACCTTATGCCTCATTACTTTAATGGCATTAAGAGTTAATTTCTGGCAGAGCACTTTATTTATTTATTTATTGTATTACTTCACTTGGTATATAACATTGCATTTTTTCATAAAGGACCTTTATGTCTCATATGGCATTTGGCATTATATAGTTTAGTTCTAGGAAAGCTGGCTGCTTTTTACCAGTTTGAGGGCAGGCAGTGAGCAGATGGTGGGAGATTTGGGTAGTCACTTGAAATGTAAGGAGAATACAGACTTGAGGCCAACCCAGCCTCTTTGCAGGAAGGCAAAGAGAAGAGCTTCCTACCCTCACCTTTTCACAGTTTGCTTCTTTTATAGGAACACAGTATGAATTGAGCTTTTTAATGTTTGTTCCACTATGTATTAAAATTTCTTATTTATAAATGTAGTGTCTCATTGCAATTATGTAGAATTATACTTTTTCACTTGCAGTCTCCTATTTAAAAATATGAACTACTAATCATGCTTTTAGTTTCATGTATTGTTGTCATTTGAAGACTCTTTTGCATAGCAATGAAGGAATTAAAGTACACTCCCAGAGACAGGATATTCCACAACACATCCTATGAGTCTATTTAATGAGTCACGATAGAGGAGAGGAGAGTTCAAGGGAAGGTTTTTACCCTCTGTTGAGAAAAAGACGTAGCATTTCATTGTTTGCCTCAGCTGCTGCTATCTATTTCACTTTCTCTGCAGGTTTGTGTGACTGAATATTGCTGGTGAAGGATCTCTGCCACCAGGTAAAGGAACTGTGGGAAGAGGTCACGCCATGCAACATCAGAGATGAGGACAAAGAGAGCAGATGGATCTCCTCTGAGACCCTGCAGCATCAGGAGGCTGAATCCCCAACCGTACTGAAGAAGAAGATAGTCTGTGCTTATTGGGCTGGAAAATGGAGACTTGCGTGATGGTCAAGGCTGGGAGCAAGTAGTGCCAGGAGGATACCTCCTGCTCCACTTGCACATTTGCAGCTGCAGAATACAACCAGACAAGGAGCTGGGATCTGTGTCCAGTGAAGGATGAAAGCCAGCTGAGACTGAGCCCTGAAGTAGCACCTTGATCCTGTTGGAAGGATTCTGAATTAATTCAAATAGATTGTCCATAAAACAAATTTCTGACAGTTTTCTGACATATAGGAACTTCAGAAAAATTGATCAGAGTATAAAATAGTTAAATGAATATTTGACAAAAAACCAACAAAGTTTCCTTTTTAAAAAGAAAAAAAAAAAAAACACAAAACAAATTCAGTTAGGATCTTTAATTTCCTAGCATCAAAATCTGTATTAAGTTTAGAGAAGTTTCTAGCTGAGTATGAACTAAAATATACTCAATGAAATAAAATCTAAACTGAGTCAAAGAACAGAGATGTAACTTGTAACTACTACTTGTAACTTCTTGACTGTAATAAAAGTGAGCCAAAACAAGCATAAGAATTAAAAAATCCTTATAAAAATCAAGCACACTGAACGTTTTATTGAGTATTTTAATGGCTGATCTACTATTAAAGTTAGAAAGAAAATTCATTGAGAGAAATTTCTTTATGACTCCTAAATCTTCTGAGCCCAGGCAATATTTGTCTCTGTCTCTTAGAGGTCCTACCCAAACAAAAGGCTGCTTCTTAATTCAGTACTTTTCTCTTACTCTGTCAGTAGGAGAGAAGAGAGACAGAAAAACAACAGAGGATAAAGTCAGCAGAAAAGAATTGCGGGAATGACGGAAGCCAGGCCAGAATAGAAAAGGATTGAATCAAATTTCCAGTCAATGAAATGAAATGGAAAAGAGACGCAAGGAAAAGTGAATAACCACAGGCGAAATTGTGCTGCCTCTGGTGAAGTCAACCAAAGCTGCTTCTGAGAACATGATGAATGCTTAAGAACTGCAGGAATCAGTCCACAGATTGTCAGAACAGTTGAAACAAAGCTCACAGAGAGAAAAGAAAGAAAAAAAACCTTAAGGAGATTGAAAGAAGCCTGAGGGGAACTTGAGGAAAGATATGTCTAGAGAGAGAATCAGTAAAAGATGAAAATAGTAAAAGACAGGCCAGATTCTCAGCAGAGGCTGACAATTTAACCCATCTTATGGGCTGTTCCTGTCAGACATATGTATTGAATAGTGGTAAATAAATTATAGAATCATGACAAATGATAAAATATATTACATTTAACATTAGTAGCAGAGGAAAATCTATACAACTTTTCTGGAATATTTTTTCATGCCACATTTTATTAGGGGAAGTACATTTAGTTTTTGGTATAAAACCATAACAGGTTGGCATTTTTAGGTTTTTTTTCTTAAGGCTAACTAAAAGTTTTGCAGTAAAAGTATCAGAAAAAATTGAAATACTGTTTATTTTTAATTTATTTCTGATGTACAGGCATGGTTTCTGTCCTCTTTACCTGGTATTTCTATCAGTGACTTTTCCCACATTAGATCTTCTGCTGTGTGATAATTTGCTAATACCATGTACCCTGATGGTCTTTTTGTAACCATCATTGTATTTTTCATCAATCATTTGTTAAGATTAGGTAGACATGTAAATTACTGTACAATGTTCTAAACCCATGTGATTCTACTAAATTCAAAGGTTTCACATGGATCCATTTTACACCTATCATTCCAAGAATGAGGTATGTTAGATGTTACTTGGTTTGTAAGTTTTCTGGAGAGAAAGCCTAATAATAAAAACATTCTCTAATGGTAGCTGTGAAAGAGGAAAAATTGTCATAAATGAGAAAATGGCTATTGTGAGTTTCAATGGGATTATGAAAAAATAATAATGAACTATTCTATGTGTCCTAACAGAAAAGCTTAAATATGATTTTGGAATCTAAGTTAATTCCAGCTATGACACAAAATTTCAAGGGTGTTCTGAGATCCACTGAAATAAGTAATAAAACCATCACCCAAAAATTTAGATTCCTTGCATTAAGCGTGCTTCATAAGAACTAATTGGTCATGACTTCTGGAATCCCAGAACCTCTGACAGTCACTGACATATCTAGGCAGGAGTAAATATGGATTATTGCATCTAACTTCAGACATGACAACGATGCTATCCCTTACCATGTCAAAGGTCCAGTGCTACTCATCTTCCTACTAAATATTCTTGGCTTTTGTCAAAAGCTCTGAACTGAAGCTGAGAGCTTAAGATACCATAAGTAACTGAATTATTTTTTTTTAAGCGATTGAGACATAATTAATTAGTTATGATAAATTAGCAGTAACTGATGTTCATGAAGAAATATTCCATGTTTTCTCTGTGTGTGTGTTATTCGTGGAGAGGCTGTTGCATGATAAACGTTATTGTAGAGTGGTAGCTTGGTTGTTAGGTTGATATTCATGTGACAGTACTGAGGTTTCAATTATCTACTTGCATCAATCAATCTTTTAGTTTCCAGCACTGTTGCCTGCAGTAATGTCACAGCTTTTCTGTCAGACAGGAGAACTTTGTGGGAAATGTTATTCATTACAGCTGCAAATCTGTCACTGCGCCTGGCATGGCTTGTTAATGACAACATTTATTTCAAAGAGTCGTGTTTCGCTTTGTTGCTGGAGAGTTGACTTTGTGATCACAAAATATAATGAAATGCCAAGAAGATGAAGTGAATGAAGTTTGCCAAAAATGCGGCTAAAGTGATTCAGATCTACTAAAAAAAATGTACACACAAATACACTCTTTGTATTTTGTTGAAAACATTTAATCACTTACTAGGAGCATGAACATGGTCAGAGGAAAAATGTTGATTAGAATACAGTAAGTAGAGCAGTATGCACAAGCAGCAAGTTGGAGTTTTGTTTGAGTTCTTCAATCCACAGTACTGGAAAGAAAAAGACTTTTCAATGAATCTTTTAAAACAAATAAATAACTACAGCATCCAACTCTTCTACTACTAATATTGAGATGTCATCTCTCTGTCATCTCTTCTTAAAGTACTGGAGCATCTTTCATAAGAAGAGAGGCTGAGACAGCTGGGACTGTTTAGCCTGGAGAAGAGATGGCTGGAGGGAGAGTACATAAATCCCTGACGGAAGGAAATGAATAAGCAGGAGCCAGACACTTCTTGGTAGTGCCCATTGACAGGGAAAGATGTATTGGGCACAAATAACAACAACAGCAACAACAGAAGCAAAGAGGATATGTCATCAGAACACAAGAAAACACTTCTTTACTGTGGCTGCCAAACACTGGAGCAGGTTCACCAGAGAGGTCGTGGAGTTTCCAACTGTGGGTGATACTCAAAAGGTAACAGTTTAAATTTATAGAACATGGGCCTGTACAACCTTGCCTAGCTGACTGTCCCTGGGCAAGGGGATTGGATCAGAAGACCTCCAGTCTCAACTGTTCTGTGATTTCTGCCTGTCTGGCAGTTTTCTGGGAGACTTGTCAGAATGGGAAACAGGTTTGGAAGGGGAGAGATTTTAGGTAGTTTTTCTTCCCATGGAAACAGAAATTGTGCCCATTACACATATCTTGAAGTTTCAGCTTTTTTTTTGGAGCAGAAAGAATTTTCCATTTATAATGGGATTTATAAGCCCATCATGTTCCTACTACTGCTGTGAAACTGTGGCCGGTACCTGTGATATTGGATCAGTTATCTCTGCTTTTCATGGGAAGTGCTGTACTGACTGCTCCATAAGCATATGCTTAGACTGTAAACATCACAGGTCATCTTTCATTTGCCTTATAAAATGCTACTGCCTACTGGTGTGATGTAACCAAAACATCCTAATTCTTGAGAGATATGTTGTGTTGGCATCAAGGCAAAACCCATCAAAATAGGAAACAGTAGACAGGGGCACAGTATCACCTTTTAGTGGAAATATAGTCAGGACAGATGCCAAGACATACTCATGTTGCTCTTTAATTTACTGATGTTGCTACACTTCCCATTTGCTTGTTTTCTTTTCCAATGAAAGTTTGTTTGTTTGTTTGTTTTTTCCCTTGGACTGACAGATCTCTATGTTAGAAATTCAAATTTCTCCCATGTTCTGGAAAGTTCAATTTCTCCATAGATTCAGAATGACATCCACCTCTCTGTTTCTGTATTTGGTCTGGCTGGGATGGAGCCAAATTCCTTCATAGCAGCCCATATGCTGCACTTTGCATTTGTGCTTGAAACAGTGTTGATAACACACCAATGCTTTGGCTACTGCTGAACAGTGCTTGCACAGCAGCAAGTTACTCTCTCTTACCTGTTGGTCCCCAAAGCAAGAAGGCTTTGGTGGGTGGTCAAGAGGTTGTGAGGGGACATGTCTGGGACACAGGTGACTCCAACTCTATTCCATATCCCATGACATTGTGCTGAGCAATAAAGGCTGAGGGAAAAGAGGAGGAAGGGGGGCACATTCATAGTTATGGTGTTTGTCTTGCTAAGCAACCATTCTGTGTGCTGATGCCATGCTTCCCAAAAACTGTCTTGATATCTGCCTACCAATGGGAACCTGTGAATGATTTTATCTTTTTCCTTTGCTTTTATGCACAGCTTTAGTTTTTCTTATTAAATTGTCATTATCTTGATCCATTATATTGCCTTCTATTTTCTTTTTGTCCTATTGGAGAGAGGAGTAAGCCTGGGGCTGGGAAGGTATTTTGCTGCTGTTTGGGTTCAACCAACTACAGAGGGTTTCCCTAACCAGAAAGAAGAACTAACGTTTTTGCATCATATAATTTTTCTTTAAAACTTAAATTGACATTACACACAATTAACTTCTGTCCTTTGAAATACTGTTTGCAGTCAAAGCCAAGCCAACCACTTACAATTTCATGATTCATGATGCTGGAGGGCATTTCTATTTGGACTATCTTTACTTTTAGTATCACCACTGTTCCAGCTCCTCAGCTGATCTGTGCCTGTATCCAACTGTTCTTTCTGAGTAGAGGCCCTGCAAACCCTAACTAGTTTTTCCTTTTTAAGCTCTATGGATCCACATAGGGAATGAACAGCCTTATGCAAGAAAGTGGGTGGGAAAGCTTCAAATTAAAAACGTGCAAACACTAGTACTTATCCTTGTTTGCAGACACATAGTGTACACAATGGATGAGGACACATCCAGTGTTTGGAATTAGTAGCTCAGTACTATTAGTAATGATTGTGGATGCAATAAAGGTCTAAAGTTACTTGTGAATTTCAATTTTTTTTTTTTGAATTTTCAAGTATACTCTCTTTCAGGGACTTTCAGAAAGATATGATGTCCTTACTAGTAAATTTGGAAGTGACATAGAACAAAAAGATAAGAAAAAGAAAAGAGCTCTACGTCACAAAGCATATAATTCTATTTCAGCCAGAATCAATATACAAATGTTAGCTCTTCACATACCGTGTTTCAAAACACAGATTAAAGTAGGGTCAATATACGTTAGTTGCAAAACTGTACACCAGCAGTACATGGAAATGGAGAAACGTATTAATTAACTGAATGAGGAAGAAGGAATTATCAGCAAATTGATGATTTTATCAGATTTATGTATGTTCTAATGCTATAGCAAGGGCATCCCTCCTGCTATTCATCACATTGCTCTCTGTATAATGCCTCTGCTGGAATAGGTGGAAGGACATTTCTCAGGGCACAGAAAGTTGTCAAGAACTCTTAGCATAAAGTTCAGACTTAAATACTCAAAACGTGATCTTTCTCCTTAACTTTATTTTTTTGAATTTATTTCTGCTCATCTATTGCATATTCCTGAATTAGGAGAAAAAAACCACCATAAAACACAAGAGAAAAAAATAACAAAACTGCCCACAGATTTAAAAAAAAAAAAAAAATGCAAAGTTTTAGCTATACACATTTATAAATGTCTTTTGCTCAGCATTGTAATGTTAATGGAGCTCAATAAGAAGTAAATGATCCAAGTTTTACAATCCAAGACAGTAAACAAAATCTGAGGATATCAGTAACTGCTAGAGGTTTTGTTTCCGATTCTTTGTCATAACCAGTGAAAGAAACTAATTGACTTTAGAAATAAACCTTTTCTTACATTATATTAGATTGGACTCATTCTGTTTCTCTGTGTAAAGCTGTTGCGTGGAGAGCAATCAATAAAATATAACTGTAATTTATTCCAGGCCTTGCCCTATGCCTTTGCAGAAAAGTGTAAGGGCATCAGAGAGAATAAATTTAATACATGAGTACAAGAAATATGAACATATTTATATTATCGGTATGTAGAAGTAAATTCCTTAAACGTTCTGTACAAGGGATAAGATAATCAGATGCAAATAAACCCAATAAAAATTCCTATTCATTACCTCATTGCTCGATTTCTTTCATCTCCCTGATATCTCAAAGCAATTTAACATGTAGCATTATTGATCTGTTTGTCATCTGAGAATGCTGTCTTGTGAGATTTTGAGCATTCCTAAATAAATAAATAAATAAATATTTATTACAATTGGACAAGATGAATAATTGTTGCCTGTTAGTTTACTAGGAGATAAACATGAACTTTGTCTAGACATGCTGATTGTAATCCATCAAGCAGTGATTAAAGAGTAATACTCTTCATTATTCAGGGAGAATATTGAGGACTTTCTTGAATTATAATTAGAATTCTTGAAATACAGATAATAAAGAGATGTAATTTTCTATGTCTTTTCACTGAAACAACAGTTTTATAGGAAGACAGGTAAGTGAAGTGGGCAGCCTGTTGCACCGAGCCTCAGAATTCAGCAAACGCATAATTTAAAATAGAAAAATTGCTCATGCTATATGTAAGTGTAGCCTACACTTAAAGGAAAAGTAAGTGTAATGGTAATCAAGATATAAAAGAAGAATTTTTGTGAATGATGCAGCAAAATCATGGCCCTCTTTCAGTAAAGAGATAATATGCTATATAGAATATTGACTTTGAATAATTTTACATTTACCTTTGGATGTATAATTAATTTTGTAAAGTCTATTTGATAGGCAGTCTTGCATCTGATCCCAATTATTTAAGGTTCAAATAAATACATGTCCAACTAGATAGTACTTAATCTTAAATGAGAAACTGCATAATCAAAATGATTAAAGTATTAAACAGGCCAGCTAAAAACATTGGAACTGATTTTTATCTCAGCTGTCATTTTGATTCCTTTGGAAAGTTCAATTTAACTTATAGCTATTTAAAGGATTGTAAATAAATGTTATGCGATCCTTTTATTTCAGTAGTGACATTGCTTCATACTTCCTCAAAAATTTTTCATTGCCTTTCTGAGAGGCAGCTGACTGGTGACCATGAGTCAAGGCAGTAACAAAGTCCTATGCTTTAAGGTACATCTCATGAAGATGCAGATGGGGACATCTGTAAAGTAATGCATTTAGACAATTAACAAATCCAGTACTGCAATTCATGGATTATGTGGTCTCTATGTCAGGAAATGTGGAGAAGGGGCATGTGAGCAGTAGCAGTGTTATTAATTCCAGTCCAAATCTCTAATTTAATTGACTAGCTGTAGGTCAGAGTGGCAGCCAGCCTTCACAGAGAACAAAAACACACTATGACCATGCCAGACACCTTAGAAAATGCAGTCTTGTCCATTTTTTGCTGGCTTTACGTCCTGTCTTCTTATACTCAAGATAGCCAAACTACTTCAACATATTGGCTATGTGAGGGTTGAGGGTGCCTGCGCAAGAAATGGTCAAAGAGGTAAATGGTTTGGAAACTTCTCTTTGCTCAAGGAACCTGTTGTGGCTGACAGAAACATACACTGAAAGAATGTGTGAGAACAACCATTCTTTGTCTTTCTCTCAGCAGTTGTTTCCAGATAAGATAGATGAGAAGCATTTCCTTGCTCACAAGCAGGGAAAGGGAGGAGGAGGAGGGAAAGGGAATGGCTCAGAAAAGCAGCACTGCACAGGTCAGAAAGCCCCTTGATATATATAGCCCAGAAGACCTACAGCCTGTGCATGTGTTTCTGTCACCCAGCTGTGAGTTCTGACAGCTGTGTAGTGTTCCCAAAATAAACTTCTTCAACTTCTTCTCTTGCTTAAAAGTCCATGGCTTAGCTCTCTGATTACCTGCGTGAACATTGAAGCTTGCAGGCTACCTACTCTTCTCCTTTTTCCTAGTGTCCTTGTACTACATGTCATTTTCCACAGAATGGGCAGGATTGATCCCTCTTTGGAGTTTTCAAAATTCTCTTCTTAGCAAGTTAGTGTTTTGTGCCCTTTAGTAAATTGCTCATTTCTCTAGGAAATTTATTACAAATTGATTTCACATCTTGTGGATGAGCTTGCCCTCTTGTTCACACCTGAATCACTGTTCAAACAAGCTCTCCTGTTCTCTACTAGAAAATGTTAAAGGCATTCTGATAACTTCTTGGATGACTTAGACACTGGAATATAAAGTGCCTTGCTAATACCTAGGGTATTTTTGTAGACCTGTTATTTCTTTCTTTAAAAAGGAAGAGGTATGTTCTTGAAGAGGAACAGATTTCTGTTTGCAAATCTACGAGCCGATGTGAATTTATTTCCTAGAAATTAAAAAGCCATCCAGTTTATCACCTTTACTCTGACTTGCAGTGCTGCCAACCTAAGCATCATTTCCACTCTTGTAATATCTTAAAATACACATCTGAAAACTTAAAGTTATATTTCTCTGTCATTGCAAAGAGCATATTTAGCAAGCTGAAAAACAGCTTTCCTGTTTCCAACACAAATACATATGAATACATAATCTGCTGGCTTGCCACCAATTTCTAATGAACTTTGGAATTCTCATTTCTTAGACAACCAGAACACTAAGAGATATATCCAAACAACAAAAGTGCTTCTAGCTATTCTATTTCTAATGTATGCAGTTTTATTTTTTGACATATTAGCCCAAGAAATTTCATCTTCTAAAGGGTCACTTTTTGTCTCACCCTGACTTTCCAGATGACGTAAACATGACAGTATGGTTAATTTTTCACTGTGAAGGAATGGGTTACTCCAGTCAAGTGAAAGCACAGATAAAATGGAAATGAAAGAAAACAGCACACAGTTTACACATGTCACCTTGGTCTACCTGGGCTTGTTATCTCTACAAAACATGAGCAGCTCTACGAATGTGTTCAAGTATGCCTCTGTTTTAGAAAGTCTGCCCTTAAACTACTGAGGCCTTCTCTGCAGAGTATTGTAGGTGACCTGTACAGCACATTTCTTCAGTATGGTTTTTTATGCATGTTTTTGTTCCTCAAAACCATGAACACCCTTCTTCTGCCCCATATATAATTTTTATGTCCTGGAAGAGTCCCCAAACTATCTTTTTAGGATGCTGCATACCTGGCAAATACAGCCATCTTTCTACCCCTGTGGAAGAAAAATGTTATTTACCTATATGCAGAGTCTTTAGATGTTGGCAGCTTCCTGGAAGCATCCCACTCTGGAATCTGCTACTCCACCACAGCCTCCCTTCTTAAGGTAACAGAATCCCTGCTCAATGCAAGAGTCTGCTTCTGGCCTATGTGTCTGCCCCAAAGACCTTCTCAGTTTTCCTCTAGAGAGAGTGAACAAGCACACAGACATCAGGTGGTGCAATTAATGGAGAGGTCCTCTAATCTGTGACCATATTCAGTGGCACTACTTTTGCTCCAGCTATCCAGCCACCTGTATGTGTTGATTGGCTGGATGGTATTCCCAGAGTTGCACAAAACTGCATCATGGTTTTGTTTATAGATTATGTATGAGTGATCATACAATATGCTATAATTTTCATGAATTGTGTTACAGAGCATGTATTTATCTTGTTATTGACCACCTTTATCTAGACAAGCAAAGATGATTGCTGTGACAATCTAATAGCTATGATCTTGGTTTTGTGTATTACAGCTTTCCATTTCTGAGAGCTTGTCTGCACTATGTTTTGGACCACACTAAATACAGGAGAAAGTCTCAGGGAAAAAAAAAAAGAAAAAGAGCTAAATTAGAATAACTGGAGTGGAAAAGTATAACTGCTGCTTGCAAATGGAGAGTTTATTAAGAATTCTCATTACAAAAATGAGGACTAAATAGCCTTAGAATTAGCCATGAAAAGCATAAGAAATGTTGTGTAGATCAGAGGAGTGCAATGTGCTTTTTCCAGATGGTTAAATCATATTCTCATTCTCTAGAAAAATGGACTTGGTGTTAGAAAATGCTGTTTTCTATAAAAAACCATCTAGTGACATTTATTCATACACTAAAAGTGTTTATGCATAAGAAGCCCACTCAAATCACATGAGCCTTATAGAAAGTGCAAGGTAATGAAAGATCAATATGTATCCATCTTCCTCAGGTTTTTTATAAGTAATAGATTATTCAACAGTTCCTTGACTATGATTTCATTAATATCATTCAGACCACTGAAGTTTTTTGAACAAATCTTTCTGAAATGCTTCACATATTTCCTTAGAAAAACAAAATAGGCTGAATCCAAAAATAGTAATTTATGAAAATACTCTTTTCACCCCATGCTTCCAATACTCAACAAGGTTGTACTGTTATAGAAAAAAAAAAAAGTCTCCTGTTACTAATCTGGACTTCTCTTGTTTCAAACTGTGAACATGAGGTGTTTATATAGCAGGTATGGTAAGCATGAAGCCCAAAAAGGTGCAATGAAACTGTTTAGAGACACAGTTTTAGTCCATAAACAGCAAGGTATTTATTCAGGCAACATTGGAGAACTCCAGGTTAGCACCTGACAATAGAGTTCCAACTCACTCAGGGTAAAATCAGGGTATTTATACAATTTTCATTAGAGATTACAGCATTTCTACATAAATATTCATATTATTGCAACACTTAGTTATAATATTCATAGCAGGTGGAGTACAGGTGGAGTCAGGAGCATGGTCGTTCCTTTGGGGAATATTTCGCTGGGAGTTCCTGTTACTTCATCATGGTAGTGGTCATTTCTCTGCTCCTCTTCATATTCAACTTTTCACCTTCGCTGTTTTTTTGCTGACTCCAGGATGTAGTTATGCAAGAAATCTCCACTCAAATTCCTTATCTCCCTTATGTTCCTACTCTATCTTCTTGTATGTCAATGTAAGCATTCTTTTGCAACCCAGTACCATCCTCTAAGAATGTTAGTATAAGCATGCTTTGCAACTCAGTACCATTCTTGGAAAATCCCCAAGTCTTGGCTTTTAGCTAAATATTTTTCAATGTTCAACAAGAGCTATGTTAACTCTTTGGATTCTAAGTTTTGCTCTGCTTCAAGCAGGAGAATAAATAGACAGTGATCTCCTGGCCCCCATCTGTATATATAGAGTAATAAAATCAGCTGTTAAATTAGTATTTGAAAAATGAAAGTGTCATGACTAGTTTCCAATCATTCTGACTTTTGTGAGATTTCCTCTAAAACTGCAGTTTATGAACACACATATTTAGCTATAGACATCAAATCTGAACATAACCAAAAGACAAGACATGATGTCAGAAATGGAAACTGTGTGACTTAATTTCTCTTTGTTATAATTCTGTTTACATGTTCAGAAGTTGCACTAATCTATTAGGTTTTACTCTTTGAAGATTTTTTTGTATTTTGATGAGAAACATTGAAATTTCTTAGTCATTTTCAGGAGACTTTAAGTAGAGTTAGCAATTTTATCCCTAAGTATATGACCCTGCATTTTCTTATATTTATACATACACTTAGTAAGAAATTTATGAAGAAATTTCTGTTGTTCAAAACCAGTAGCCTGACTTTATTATCTATGACCATAAATGTTTTTCTTTACCAACTTGACCACAAACAAGTGTATAGTTTCACTCAGATGGTTGCAAAAAAATTATAATATAACAATCTTTCCTTAAAAGTTATAAACTTCCTATGCTTTACATTTATTCTTAGAGATGTGCTGGCCTGTTTTAAATTAATTTACCATCTAATCCATGCCCCATTAATTTTATATTATATTAATTTGGGGTACCAAGTAAAATTGCACAGTTGCCGCAGCATATTAAATTAAATCTAGTGCTTTTATCAGCCTCTTTACAAATCTAAAAAAAATTCCCATATTAAGTTATTTTGACAAGATCTGATTGATATCAATTAAATTATTATCCTGCTTTAGTTTTTAAATTAATTGAGCTTCATACCAATTGTTCCATCCTTCTGCCTATAAATGACGCTATGATGACAGGATTATAATTACTTGAGTTGCTATGTAGCCTCTTAAAATACTGGAAGAAAATTAGTTTAGTTCAACTGGTCTGGAATTTCCTCAGTATTCCAAGATTTATTATGAATTAACTTTAGTTTCCAATGATTTTATCTTTCTGGTCTTTTAAAATCTTAGTTGTAAAAGTTTAAGCTAATTATCTAGTACTTGGGGGTAGGGGAGCATATCTGCCCTAGGGAGTCCTTAAACTTTCCAAGAGTTCTTGCATTTCAAAAATTGTGTGCATTAGTTATATATTTTTCCATTGGGGCTTTATTTTTAGAACTATTTCCATAATACTGATAGTTAGCAAATGATTTCCTAATAAATTAGCCTTGCCTTTTAATTTCTGATTTTCTCCTTAATTTAGAATTTCTACTTAATTTAGTACAGTTCTTAGCCATAAATCAGGGTGTTGATGCATAATTTAGCTCTAATGTATCACATTGTTCACAGGGCCTTGACTGCTGTAATGAGTGCCCCTACTGAGTGAATAGCACCAACCTTACAAACTAAGGCTGAGAGTTTTGTGGGGTCTGCTTGTCAGACTTCACAGAATGCCCTAGCAGTTTGTTGTTGTCTTGCTATGTCCATAAAAATGCATATTTACCACAAGAAGGAATAAATATATTCATTGTCACTTTTTTCTATTTCCTTTATAGTTCATTTCTCAGTAGTGGGCATGCATGGCAGGGACAATTCCCAAAACAGGAGCCATGGCATGCAGCTAAATATTCCACGGGGTGACATACTTTTTCAGGAAAAGCAGGTAAGCTGTACACAGTGATGTAGACTGGCATACATAGTGACCTACACCAGCAGAAAAAAAATTGGTTGAACATCCCTGGTAATTATGGTCTCAGTCAGAAGTTACTCAGGGTTTAATTTTAAGAGTTTGTAAAGAGAAAAAAAATCAGAAAACAAGAGTTTTCTTGTAAATGGAAGAGAACCATAACAAATGTGTTCTATAAAATTATCATAAATTCATAGAATCACAGAACGTTTTGTGCTGGAAGGGACTTCAAAGTTCATCTAGTTCCCAAACCCCTGCCATGGGAAGGTACACCCTCCACTAGACCAAGCTGATTGGAGCCCTATTCAAACAACATATATAGAATTAGCATTACTTTTTTGGTTAGGATATACATATTAAGATTTCAGTTTTCATTCTATGCATCTGTCATTATCTGCTTATTAAAAAATAAATTTATATTTTTCCTTTTGAATTTATGTATTGTGAAATGTTTCAAGGTAATGTATAGCTTAAGGGAAATTTTGTCAGCACATGGAATATTGTCTCTGTTTCATGCAGAGTGACTTGGGTTGGTAGGATTAATTACTGTAAGGGTGAGCATGATAGAATAATACTGGCCTTAATGATCAATTTATAAACTCCTCTACACTATCAGTTAAAGAAAACTTTCATTTCCACAGATGGTATTTTCAGAGTTATTCTAGATGTAAAATAAAATTGTGGGGAGTCCCAGCTGATATACATATATTCTCTTTTTCTTATTCCTGGCTATATACTGAAAATCCTGAAATTTCTATTGTGCATGGAATATGCTACTATTGCTTCTATTTTCAATAGTAATATTTTATGCTTTGAGGTTGGTATATATTGGAAAGCTCATCAGTCCAAAAAAAGTGACTGTTTAACAAAGCTCTGCCTGCACCTGTTATGGATCAGATGATACTTTCTCTGCAACATGTTTGACTGCCACTGTGCTTCATGACATTTCAGGCTTACCGAACACTTGACAGTATCCCTACAAGGTACTTTTTCTCCCTCATGCATCACATCAAGTAGGTGTGGTGGGGAAAAAAAAAATCACAGTGCTGCAAGACTACTAGTGCAGCACTGCAGTCCCAGTAACAAAGTGCCTGCTACATCAACAGGCCTGTGACGTTAATGTCTCTGGGACAGTGGAATAGAGTTGTAGGTAACTTATCAGTACCTTGGGTCTCTTCCCATCCCCATCTTACCCACCCAAAAACTTGGGTATAAACCTTCAATTTATAGAATATCAATCCCAACAGACCATGTTGCAAATTTCTCTGTCGGTTGCTTAAAACTTTATTCAGCTTCCTTAAATGTGTTCTTATCCAGTGGATAAGAAACATTTAAGACGTTTTGGGACAGAAAATGCTTATATGACTCATTTGGTTTCAATGTTTAAATTTCTTTTTCAATGTCTGAAATTAATTTTCTTGGAGATACAAGGTAAACAAAAAAGTGGGGCCTGATCCAAGCACAGCAAAGCACACCAAACCTGATGAGAAGATTCCACACAGACTTTAGATCAAACTTTTCATCTCCAGAATGATATGTAGGGTCCATTCAGCAGCACTAAATGCCATTTGAAAAGGAAAATAAATGTTGGTTTCCATCAGGTAAGGAAAACATTCTCCTAGTGTTGACCTTGACAGCATCAGTGGTGCCAAATGGAGCTGTACAGACATATCATTTGGCTTGAATTAGACACAAGTGAAGAAAATAAGGTGTGATTAGTAGTGTTGCCAGAATAATTTGTTCTTGTGAAAAACTGCTTGATCTTTTTTAGTTTTATTTTTCTGGTTTTTTTTTTCCTTATACCAGAAAGTAACTAAACTCTTACCTTGATCTAATAGTTCAATACATAAAAAGGAAAGACAGGAATTTTCCTTGGCCTATTGTCTTTAGATGTGTAGAACTAAAGAAACGCCCTTAAAACTGAAACAGCTGGAATTCTGTTAATTCTTTGAACTTGTGAGTGAAAATTTTCTTCCAAGCTTCTAAATTTAATATTATATTTTCTCAAGTTGTCAGGAACTAAAAAGAGAACAGGATCTCATTCATTGTGAAGTTGTCAATATAGTTTTGTAACTTTTATTTTTATTCTCATTATAGTAATTACATTTGCAATGTATAATATTTGTTTTCTTGATGAATGCTGAGGGAGTTATTTAACTGCCTAACAGGTTTTGAGAAGACCTTAATATTTCAGGATTTTTTTTTGTGTATATGAGCTTTCATATTTTCATTATAGTCTCCTACCTACAATTGCCTAACATAATGACAAACTTTTCTAAAGGTTGTTTTTCTAAAGACTGTTGATCTACTTAGTTATATCCTGCTGTCACTGATTCCATTTATTAGTCTAATAATAATTGCACTTTTTATTATATATTTTGTGCAAGAAAGTAAAATCTGTTTTGAAGAAAAATTAAATCAAAGTTATGCTGGAAAATGTGTACATGGATTTAATGATATACTTTACTGATCAAGAAGCAATAACTTAAAAAGCAAAAAGTAATTATGGTCTTTCAGTGCAGCCACAGTTACTCCTTTCTGAGTGAACAGGTTGAGTCAATGAACGGATAATGAAGACAAGCAATAGACAAGGAACCTTATGCTTCATCAACATGCATTAGCTGCAGTGCTGAAAGATGATGTAACACAAGAGGAATAAAAAATTGCGATCCAAGCACAAGGCAATATTGTCCATATCAGAGGCATCTAACTGCCTGTGGGTTTGCCCTGTGTGACTCACAGTGAAGGATTAGCTGAGAAATAATGGAATGGTGCTTGTGGGTAAGTGCATTATGTACATATAAGGGGAGTAGGTGGAATATAAATGAGTGTATTCCTTCTCCCCATCACCTGCGGTCAGCAAAAGTGGTTTGGCAAAAGCACCAAACCTAGCATTTAGAGCAAAGCCTTCTGTCTGGGGCTTGGATACCTACAGCTCCTGCCAACTGCCTGTCTGCCTGAGCCTCTTCTCACCAAAGAAGTAGCGCAGCCGTACAAGCTCCAGTGCAAGTTTGCAGATCGAATGTAACTTCAAGTAACTGGGTATTCCTTTTATCCCTTTATCTTTCTTTTTCTTTCCAGTTACACAGGCCAGCACTTGAATAATTACACATTTTCAGGCTCATGTGCAGGTATAAAGTGGCATATCACCATATTTCCTCAAACATTCCTCAAACATCTAGGTAATTACTGCATTCTCAGGTAGGTGTTAGTAGGGAGTGTAAATAGAAGAAAATGTGCTGAGAAGAAGATTTCTTAAACATAGGTCTACCTGTGCTAAGGCAGAACTGAGCTAATCATGGCTCAACATTATTTTGTGCAGTGCTTATACAATGAAACATCAGCTTATTTTGGAGCTTAAAATATGACTACGACATTAGTAATGTACAATTACATTACTGTAATAGCATAGTTTTTATACTGGCTTTTAACCTATGATTTAATTTTAGAATTTTCAAGATGTTAATTCTATACTTTTGCTTGGTGAGATATTTGTGCCTGCAATCTCCACATTGAATTTTTTGTACTGGGAACAAGGCATTTTCAGAGAGAGGCTCTTGGATTAATTTCTTAACACCTGAGCTTTTAACCATTTATTATAATGGTATCAGATGAGCTTGGAGTATTTGTTATTTGCTTGAAACAGAACTACTTTATTTTTCTGCTGACAGGAGTTTCCAGTTAATCACTTTTGCTGATTTACACCCCAGTCTACTTAGTCTTCTGACTTGTTTGCTGAGCAGAATACTGTACAAGTAATTATTGTCTCTTCTCCACGGACACCCCC
>VXBX01000218.1:955738-973607 GCA_013400415.1 Scytalopus superciliaris | reverse complement strand
CGCCTGACCCAAAGGCTACAGGTGCTGGTGCCTGGCCTGGCACAGGGGGCTGGGAGGAAGGCTGGGGGCAGGGTTGACACTGGATCTTTCCTCTACATACCCACGAAGGTGAAGCGCTCCATGGGTGGGCGAACGCAGCAAATCCGGCTCAGGCTTTCTCCCACCTTCCCCAGGATCTTTGCTAAAGGGGAGGAAGGGAAATTAATGGGAGAAAGGTGGTGCAATTTACCAGCTCTTCAGTCACCCTGGTTCTGCAAGAACCAGTATCTCCCCACCACCTCCTTTCATGGTCTTAACTCCCCAGAGTGCTACTCTGTGCCTTGAAGGGATAAGCCGGACAGCCAAAATCACTAAGAAAATCACAAGATGTCCATTTTTTATAGGATTTAAATAATGCTCCCTCTTCTCCCCAGCTAATACCTTCATGTCCCATATCCCACTGGTTTGTAGGGCATCCAGCTACATCATCTCTCCTGCCAGTTCTTCCCCTGCATGCACCCTGGGGGTACCAGGTACCTTTTCCTTCAGGTGGTCTCACTACCTGGGCATCATCCAGCTCGAGTCCAGTGAGATTTCATAGCCAATTTAAGCTGTTCTTGGCTCTGCTTGCTGTGCTGAATGGTAACTTCTCCACTGCACCCCTACCCCACCCTGGGCCTGGTGCTCAGAGCCAGATAAGGCAATGGAGCACTGTTCCTAAGGTGTGGCAGCCCTGGCTGGGAGGTGAGGGGTCAGTAGCCATCCCCCCTTCCCTGCCCTGGTGCCACCTACCCGCAGTGGGCTTGTTGGAGACATTGTTGTTGTTCTGGTAGATGTTCTGGGAGGACTCATTCTGGGGCTGGCCGATCACGGGGGTGATGGAGGGTGTGTTCACATTGGAGAGGATGCATCCAGTCACTCTCTGCAACGAGGGAGAGGTGTAGCTGGAACAGTGTTTTCACCCCAGCAACCTCACAAAACCTTTTTGTCCCCATATAGAGCATCCCCACCCTTGGCTCAAGGTCATGTCTAGTGACAGGTCTCACTTTAGGATCTGCAGTGCCACAGGCCCTGGGTGAGCAGGACCCCTGTGGATGAGAACCTGTGATTAAGGTATTACTAATGGTTTCTGTGGAGCCATGAGGCTGGCAAGGAGCAAATGTGTCCTCTTCTCCCTTCCAGTCCCTGCAGGAGAAGGAAAGCTTGGCCAGCGACTCCCTGGCTTCAACATCCTGGTCCTTGGATGCACTGGACATTCTGCTGGGCTGGATAATGCTACATCTGTGCCTCCTCTCTGGGCTGCCTGTAAGTTTGCATGATGCTCTTTCATCCATTTCCCATGTTTGGTTTTCTTGCTACATCCCAGTGTGCCAGCAGCCCTGCTTCCCCATGCCTGCAGTCACCTGAGGGCAGTCACCTTCTTCCATGGCTCTCAGGCCTGCCTGGGTTTTGGAGGGACTTTTACTCCCAGAGTTTGTGTTCCCAGGGACTTCCCAGATGCTGAATTTTCCCCCTGAGTCTCTCTGTCAGGTTCACACAGCAGTTTTGGCTCAGCTGGTGAGTGGGGAAGCCCATCCATCTCTCCTTCCCTTCAGGGAGGAGCAAGCAGGCAGCATTAATGATTTGGCTTGTGCCCATCCCTGCCCTCACTCTGCCTTCACCCCTGCTCCCCTCCTGGTGTTCCTGGGTCCGGGATGGGTGCTGGCTCCAGCTGGAGGGCTCAAAGTGGCTGTGACAGGGTATCTTGAACCTCTTCCTGGTCAGGATCTCACAGATATTCCTGTGAGTCTTCTCTCAGCCTGTCTCTAGCATATTTTGGTTGTCCACATGCTGGTGGAAGAGCAGCCCCCACTCCTGTGCCCTCCCCATGCCCTCAGCCCCGGGTACACCCACGGCATGGGGGCTGCCTCACCTTCATCAGGTCACGGTGGTGCTCCAGCACACTGCAGGTGGTCTGCCAGGTGTCCTGGTAGCACTCCCAGGGGTCCACCCTGTGGGGGGCATAGCAAGGCAGCAGCGTTGGCTGATGGCCACCAGACCTGCTGGCCACACCACCTCCTCTCCCCCAGGCTGGCAGCAGTGCCATGAGCACCCACCATTGCTCCCACAGGTATGCCATGGACTGTGTCCTTCCTCCAGCCCTTACCCCCAGCTCTCCCTAACAGCTCTGGGGACATGAACATATGCCAAGGCACCTTTCCATGCTTGGTACATTAACCAGCTTCAGATGTGACTACACATGCCACAACCCAGTTTCTGGGGGCAGCCCCCGATGTTTCTGGTCCCACCTCAGCCATCAGATGCCATGTGGTGACACTGGGAAGGTGAAAGTCGGTGGGCTGGTGCTGCAGGTGTGGAAAGGGAAGGTGCCACAGCACAAACCTGGCATGGGCTGGGTGACTTTGGTCCTCACCCAGGCACCACAGGCTGAGCAGGGGGCTTGAAAGACCTCCTGAATCCAAAGAGCTCCTTTGAAGGGTGGTCTAACCCTCCCCACCAGTTCTCTGCTGGACTGGGAGAGGAAGGTCTCTGATTTTTAATCAGACTTGGGTTGGGAGAGGGGGAGTCCATCCTGGAGCTCTGCCAGCTGGTGGCATCTCTGCTTTGCAGTGTAGGGAAGGGGAAGGGGCTGCAGGGGCTGCTGGTGCCACAGCAGGTGTGGGCACTGCCACTCACCTGATCCAGTCAGAGGACTGGACGGCCAGTTGGCACATGGTCAGGCGGTGCCGGCTTGAGACCAGACCCTGCAAGAGAAGGTGATGGAGGAACAGTTACAGGAGGCAAACACTGTGCCCTGACCAGCCTGGGCTTGCAAACCTGAGGCAGAACATCAGGTGAGACAGGCCAGGAGGATTCCTTCCTGCCCACAGAAATTTATTTAAGCTCCTGTTTGCTAGAAGGGAGGAGTTCCTGCTGGGCCTCAGCCCTGGCAGTGAGGTTTGCTCAGCACCACCACTCCCAGCCCTGTGCTGCAGCAGGGCCAGAGCTGGGGTGATGGTTTCTTGATTAAATTTCTCCAGCTTTCAGGAGAGGAGGAAACTCTCCACTCCTAATTTGGAAAGCGCTTCTAAAGGCCACTGTTTGCATAGTTTCCATCCCCGCAAAAAAAGTAAAATTAGCTTTGAAATAATTCAAACAAAAAAAATATACCCAGCAAGACAGCCACCACTGTTCTGGGTGAGAATGTTTCTCTTTGCTGTCTAGTACTTTGGCTGGTTGTAGGGTCTCGCTGTGCTTTTTATGTAAAGAGCGAGTGGTTTCATCCTCTCCCTCCAGCCCGAGACTTTCCCACGGCCAGGAGCTTACCCCGGGCAGAAGGTGGACATGAAGGAGCTACGGGTCAGGGCAGGGCTCGCCCTGCTTTCAGAGATACCGCCGCACTTAGGGAGGCAGAGAGGGAAAACAGGGGACAACCCACCGTCTTCCCATAGGAGTCGTGCACGGGCGAGACGATGCCGCCGATGACGATGAAGCGTCCGGTCTTGTGCAGGTAATCCCGGGCTCGCTCTGGAGAGGCAGGACAAGGAGAAAGGTGCAGGGGGATTTAGCTGGACCCGCTGAGCTCTGCAATGCCCTGGCACCCACCAGCAGTGCCCCAGCCAGTCCCTCAGCAGCCTCACGGCTCTCACACCGCTCCCTGCTGCCCACCTCCAATGCCCATTCTCAGCCTGGTATTCCCAAAAGGTGGAATTTGAGGATAGAAATGCTGGTGCAGAGTTGCTAAATTCACGTGATCTCCTACGTGCCCACCCCGCCTATTGAGACAGTAGCAAGAAAAAAGAAGAGAGGAAAGGTAAAAGCCAAAAGGGAGATAAGATTGACGGGTCATTAGGAAGTCATTAGAAAGNTCTATAAAATATTTTGCATTTGCAAAGAAAAAGAACATTTCTGACACTGAGGTGACCTTGGGATCCGTCAGCCATCCCAAGATGTCACTGTGCATCATATCCTTCAGCCACCCTGCTCAGGGGCTGGCGCTTCTCCAGGGGATGCAGAGAGGTCCTGCCTGAAGGGCTGGTGCTCTCGGGTGCAGCAGCGCTGGGGGGGCGGTTTTGGGGAGCCTTCCTCCTCCTCTCCAGTGGTGCCTCTCTCCAGCTCCCATGCCCTCACTTCTGCTCTGCTTCAGGGCAAAAATTCAGCTCTAAAGTTGTCTCAGAGCTCCCTTGCAATGGCTTGTGATAGATGGGGAGTGCTCATACACAGAGAGGGGCTGAGCAGGGCTGGGAGGGTGGGGTGTCTTGGGGACACACTTTTTATTAGGGCCTGCAGCAACAGGGCAAGGAGCGATGGTTTTAAATCTAAAGAGGGTCTGTTTAGGTTAGATGCTTGGAGGAGGTTTTTTACTCAGAGAGTGATGAGGCCCTGGCAGAGGTTGGGCAGAGGGGCTGTGGCTACTCCATCCCTGGAAGTGTCCAAGGCCAGGTTGGGCAGGACTTGGAGCAACCTGGGCTAGTGGAGTGGAACACGATGATCTTTAAGGTCCCTTCCAACCCAAAGCACTCCAGGATTCTGTGTCATTTGGGCAAAATGATTATTTTTCTTTCAAATTTTGAAATTTCTGAGAGCGAATATTGTTCAGCTATTTTGTCAGCTAAAAGTCAATTAAGGAAATATAATTGCCATGGAACTACTTCTCCCCCTCAAGGGCGTTGAGCAGCCCCAGGCCACTGTGGCAGCCTGGGGGAGATTTGCCAGCCTCAGTAAAAGCTCTTCCTTGGATTCAGCTGAAATCCTCACCCTGGCTGCCTTCCCAGCTCTTGTGCCCTGGGTGCACCAGCCTCCAGAGAGGGAAAAGCAAGTTTAAATCATTCAGTAGGTGCAGGGAGTAAAATTCGATTCCCTGAATTAGCTGAATTATTATCTAAATTATCCCTCCCTGCCCTCAAAATCCTGGGGGAGCACATGCAGTAAAACACAACATTCTTGGGTGGGTTTTTTTCATGGGCAAGGAGGACCCAAGATTGATGGATCAGCATTTACCTTTATATCATAATGCGATTTAAAATGCAAATTAAAGTAAAAGGGAAATTCTCTAACGATAAATATGCCATTGAGTTTTAAATGAACACAAACACATCCTTTCACTATTTCCTGCTTTGCCCTGACTTGGTTTTCCTTGCCAAAAGAAGATTAAAAAACACTGATCTGTTCATGTATAACATTTTTATAAAGTTCACTCTTAAGATGAGCTGAACATGTTACACATAATCTGTGCTTCATATTCTCAGGGATGGCTGATGGTATTCATTTGCCTTGAGGTTTTGGTGTCTGTTTCCCAAAAACATATATATCTGAAAGTTGGGATCTGCATTTTCAAGAGCTTGTTGTCCACCTCAAAAATAACAAACAGAATTCAAATAGGTATGGAAAAAATTACAAACTTATTGCTGAGTGAATCTCTGCAAGGGAAGTATTTGGGAAACATGTGCTATAAAGCAGCAGTACAGTGTAGAGAATGGAGGGCTGAGCAGGAAAGGGGAGACCTGCTTTGTGGTCCTGCCTTGCCTATCACTTTGGGAACACATTTTCACATCCCAGAGTGGTCCATTCTCACTTGGTTTTGGGGCAGGGCAGTCCATTTGCTTGCAGGGCTGTGTCCATCAGGCGACTCTGTTGTCTTGCTTGTTCCTGTAACTGTCAGCTAAGCCAGACCTTCACAGCCATCCAATTCAAAGCAAAAGCCTTTAAAAAGACTGCATTTTCTTAAATGTCATGTCAAATCCTGTTTGAAGAGGAGCTGTGCCACTAGTGGGGCTGGCACGGCGACAGGAGCAGCCACCCTCACTGCTGGGATGGTGGCAGAGGGTTTGGGGTGGGTGGCACTGTTGCTTCAGGGTGGCACAGGTAAGACCCTGAGGTGCTGTAGCATGTCCAGAGAAGGGAATGGAACTGGGGAAGGGTCTGGAGCACCAGTGTGATGAGGAGGCAGCTGTGAGGGGCTCAGCCTGGAGAAAAGGAGGCTCAGGAGGGATCTTTTCAGTCTCTACAATTCCCTGACAGGAGGGGGGAGCCCGGTGGGGGGTCGGGCTCTGCTCCCAGGGAACAGGGACAAATGGATTTAGACTGAATATTAGGAAAATTTCCTTCACAGAGAAGGCTGTCCAGCCCTGTCACAGCTGCCCAGGGCAGTGGTGGAGTCCCCATCCCTGGAGGGATTTAAAAGCTCTGCAGATGTGGCATTTGGGGACAGTGGTGGCCTTGGCAGTGCTGTCGGAACGGCTGTACTCAATCTAAAGGGTATTTTCTAGCCTAGATTCCATGGGTTTATGATTCTAAAATTGCAGTGTTAGTTTGCAGCATCTCAGTGTGTCCCCACTGCAATCATGATGTCGTGTTTAAAGCTCATTTTTATTTCTTTAACAGTTTGAATCTTTTTAAGCTGACGTACTCAGTGGCTAAGTGGAGAGGGTAACAGGCCTGTCCAAATATTGATCCTTGAGTTTTACCTTCTGTACAAGGCAAGACAAAACTGCTTTAGCTCTTGCAATAGACCTTGGGGATGTTGGTGGTTCATTCCCCATCCTGGGATAAGGTTGCTGTGTCTCCTGGCATGTGCAGGAGGAGCATCTTGAAATGGTGGGTAATGAGAGACATGGCTCCATGAGAGGAGCAGCTTGGAGTTGGGAGCCAAGGGCAGAGAGACAGGATGGAGGTCACAGCTGGCATAGAAAGGGCAGAGTGGGTGAGTCTCCTGCTGTCCTTGGGTCTCCCAACCTGAAAGGGGGGATGTACATGGTGTGAGGCTGAGCTGAGGAGCTTCACACCCAAGCACAGTGCTGGTCATTCTTCTGGCTTTCTGGAAACAGGACTCTGGGTTTGGTGGGTTGTTGCTTCGAACCTCTGTGACTGCTTTGGTCTAGCAGTGCTTCCTCCAAGCCCACAAGCCCATGTTATCAGAAAAGACCTTTTTTCACAAAATTTGTTGTGTCTTTTACAGAAAATATTCTGCTTGTGGATATCAGGCTCATGGTCTCCCTGCAGGCACTGAAGACACTGCAGTAGCTTTGTATTCTGGCCCATTTGTTGTCCTTGAGCTCAGCCTTCTGCCACGGCTTCCCAGCCTTTCCCAGCCCATTTCCTGCCTGTTGAATACTTCTGATGTCCAGAGACTGTGCCAGACCCCAGAAACCCCCCTCTGGTATTTTCATTTGCTGTGGGCACTTTACATCCCACCACACCAACACAAGGATGTCGGCTTGGAAGAGAAAAGCCGGTTCCTTTTCCGGTGTAAATTGTCTGTAATGCTCCAGGCAGCCTCTGTGGCTTTTAAACCTTGTTGACATAGATAAAGCAGCAGTGCTGGACCCTGCCAAGACATGCATTAGCCCACGGGCAGCGTGCTTGTGTGATGGGAAGCTCTCAGTCTGGCGGCTGCTGGGTCTCCTTAGCCTGGCTCTGTTGGGCAAGGAAGGGCCAGGGGTGACACCTGCACTCAGCCCAAGCACTGGGGACACCTCCCCAGTGCCCCAGCCCAGCTTTGCTCAGCTGCCCTGCAAAGGCACTTCAAATATTTTTGGCTCTGGTGCTTTCCTGTGAGATGACGGTGGGGAAAGTCCGATCAGAGGATACACTCCAGGCCTACTAAAATGGTAAGTGATGTTGTCCAGATTGAATGAAAAAATAGCATCCTGCTTCCCCAGTAAGAAATCAGTCCTTATTTAGGAGATGTTTCTTTTGGAGGTTCTCACTGAGTATGTTTCAGCTCCTCTGGCACTGCTCCATCACCTAAATTGACGTTAATGAAATCAAATATTCTCCGTGTTCAATTTTTCAAGGTATAATTCCAAGTTTTATTTGCTTTGCCTTTGTACCGGATTCATCCACACCCCAAAGACTTCTTTTTTCCTGTTCTGTTTTTTTTTAATGTTTTGTGTTACAGAGTAAAGCCACCAGGCAGCTCTGATTTATGCCCTTTTCCCCATGGGGGATTGAAGCTGCAGCTCACTCACACTCTGTGCCAAAAACACACACAAGGTAGCGGGCAGGCAAGATTTGCACAGCCTTAATCACTCTTCCCCGAGAGATGGGGTGGAGAAGGTGCACAGCCACAGGTGATGGAGAAGGCAAAACCATTTCCCAGGTGTCTCATTTTTATTTCACGGAATTTGGCCTCCAACACCCTTGGATGGGAGGTGGGATGTGGCCGTGAGGTGCCGAGGGCAAGGCAGGCGCTTTCCCGCTCTCCTGCAGGGGAGAGTGACCCAGATACGCCAGCACACTTTGTTTTATTCTCAATCTAGCAGCACTTGCAGGACCTAAATAGTGCTTGCAGAGCCCAGCTTGGGCACAGAGCCAGCAGTTACTCTCAGTCTAATTGAATGATGTCTGTGTGTCTCTGTGTGTGGATGTATGTATATATGTCCCCTGAATGCCAAATGAGGGATGCATTCACCAGGGGTGTCCTCCTCTCAAAGCTCAGCTCTCCTGCCTGCCCCAGGGCCATATTCTCTTCCCCAGTCAGTCACACCTTGGTTAGAGCTGGGAAATCCATTGGCACCTCCCTTCCCTGAGCTTCCCAAAGGGACATTTCTGCTAGAGAAAGCCCTGACTGCTCTTCCAGGGAGGTTTCTCCTTTAGGAAGAAGCAGAAAAGTGGTTCTTCACTGTGGGGTTGACCCTTTCCAAGGCAAGCCTGGGGAGATCCCAGAGTATCCCACTGACCCACATAGCCTGTCCTGCCTTGTACTCTGTTTCTCTTAGACACTCTCAGTCAGATTCCCAGGAGACTTTTGGTTGGTGGAAAAATCCCATTAAGCCCCCTAACGCTTAATGATTTTCATCTCCGAGGTAATTGCTGTGTTACACACTTTCCCCTACCCCTTTAGTCCATAGCTGCACCCAGGCACTGTAGAAATAAGGAATTTGGGAAGGATTTCCATGCTAAACTTCTTCAGCTGTTGCTGCACATAAGCACAGAAAAGCACTGGCCACCAAATACCTCAAGACTCATGGTGGAAGTGGAGGCTGAGAAAGGCCCCAAGAAATGATGCTGCAACATCTGACCCTCCCATGTCCCAGCCCACTCAGGTCCCCACCAGTGCCCAACTCAGAGCCACCTGAGTGGTGACTAATGAGGCTCATGCTATCACCATCTGTTGACCACTCACGGCTTCATGGCAGAAAAGTGAAATTAGATGTTTAAACAAACTAAAAATAATACAAGTAGGAGACTTTGAGTCACCTAGAAATATCAGAGGATTTGCTGGGCAGTCAACTAGGCCTGGACAGGGGACCTGGCTGGTCCCAGGTCATCAGGGTTTCTTAGATGAAGCCACAGAGGAACAGCCTATTTGAAATCATTGAACCTGAAACTGGAGGCGTCCTAATTTTTTCCCTCTTTTTTTTTCAGAACTGGAATATTGCAGTGGTCAGTGTGTGTGAGAAGTTACACAAGAGCCTGGTTAAGAAATCCTGCAGGTTCCAGAGTTTGGGAAGAAGCACCTGCGGAAAAGCCTGGTGAAACAACCTAGGCCAAAACACCTTTCCCTCCTGGAGCAGCCAACCCTGTTGCAGTGGAGCATCTTAGAAGTTTTGGGGCTAAAAAGGTGAGGGAAAGCATCCAACAAGGTAAAAGCAAATCTTAGCAGATAAAAGGCCAGGCTGGATAGGGTTTGGAGCAACCTGGTCTAGGGGAAAGTGCCCCTGCCCACAGGGGAGCAGGGAGAAAGTGGTCAGAGAGATTTTGGTTGAAGTCTGTGTCCCATGGGGTTTTTGAGGCTAACAGCTTCCAGCTGGTGTAGACACATAACATGCCACCCACAGTAAAGCAACATCAATTTGTGGCACAAATCTGGCCCAGAGCTGGTATTTTGTGGTTGTATCTCAGCTTCAATAACAGTCTAAATATCAGGAGCAAAAATAAACTGTTTGGCAAGCGCAGTGGAGGGTATTCCAGATAGTCCGGATTGCTCCGTTTTGAACTGATTTTTATCTCCCTGGGGCCATGGATAGAGTCACACATGACAAGGGTAGCAACAAAAGGCAGTATTTTCATTATCCTGCCATGGTTTTGTATTTTACTTTCTTCAGGATGAGGGTGGAACATCCAAAATAGGACAGGCACCTCAAAGCACATCCCTGGAGAGGTTGTGGTCCACATCTCAGCCAGGGAAATCGCTATCACTCTGTGCCTTTAAAAAATAAATTAAAACAAAAACGAAGGGGAAAGAAACCCCCAGCAGAATTCCACGCTTGTTTTCCGCTGGCCTGATTTCCCTGTGGAAGCGCTCCATTTGTTTTGATTTCCAAGCCGTTGTAGCACATCAAAGGCAGTGCTTTGTACGCCCCGGTGTGTGCCGCGCTGCTCCTTCGGGCCGATGCGCCGCGGGATCGCAACCCTGCCCGGAGCAGAGGATTTACGGCTCTCAGCTCCCCGGGATGCAGGGATGGGGAGCGTTCGCCCGGCAGCTCTTTGCTGGTCTTGGGCTGCCTCCACACGGGCTGAGCTCCCTGCGTGGGAGCCTGACCCTTGTTTTGCCTTTGCTGGCAGAGCATGTGGAGATGCTGACCTTGGCTGGGATCAGCGTTGGCCGAACCGGGGCTGTGCAGGCAGAAAACAGCCCACCTACAGAGGTGCAGAAAGGCCAGGGGGTTGGTGGTGATGGCATGGGGTGGCAGAGGCAGCCACAGCAGGACTTCAGCCTCTTGGCGACACCAGAGTGATGTCACATTCCCGTTACCACAGCTGTGTATCAGTGGAACCCTCTCTCTTTGTAGGTCTTTTGCCCAGGCCCCGTTTCCCCCAAAAGAAGCATCAACAATATCTTTGCACAAAGCAAAGGTTTCAGTAGCAAAGCTGCACCTTTCAGGATCCCAACCCAGCTCGTGCTGGGAAAACTGGATTTTCTGCTTTCCCTTGCCAATAAACCCTAGTGAAATGTCATCTCCTCAGGGAAGGATTATGCTCAATTAGAGGCTGTTGGATTCTCGATGAAAATAGAAACCTTTGTGGAGCAGAGGCTGAGCAAGTCCTTCCTTGCCTGGCTCAGAGATGGGCTCTCCACCCATCCCATGGGAAGCTCCTCTGCCTTTGCTTCCTATTCCAGATCCAAAACAGACTTATCTCAGTTCATCAGCTTCTCCTGGGGCAAACCCTACAGCGGCTCTTGAAAATACATATTTCTAAAGACTCTAGTTTTCTCTGTTCCCAAATATTAATTTAGCAGTTTTCTGCTGGTATGACCAAGCTATATCCAGCAGCTCAGGCTTACTGAAGGAAACTACTTGATGCTGGAAATGGAGAAGCAAAAATGAGCTCCTGACCTGGGTTGTCTTTTCTTGATGTGACTGCACACCATCAGTGTGTGCAAGTCATACTGCTTTAAGGGCATGAGGCCTGTGTCCTGTCCCTGGTTTGTTTTCAGGGCTGTGATGGATACTGTAGACTTTGCCTGGTGTAGGGAATCTGTGCTGGACACTGGTGGCACCAGGGGACTGCTTAGACTGAGGGGTTATAAATGCCAGAGAGGGCGTGCTCATCTCAAAATCCAGAGATGCCCTGACTTTGTCTCTATCTTGGGCTGATTTTTCTGTTTTAGAGGTTGTTGAGTCTTTCTGTAGCTGCTTTGGGTTCCCTGGTTGCAGGTGGAGGTTGAGGTTAGGATTAAGGTTAGGGTTAAGGTCAGGATTAAGATTGGGGTTACCTGTGCTGCACACTCAACACAGCTGGACTACTTTCTGCTTGGTTTTCCACTGCAAGTGTTGGGATGTGTTCTGGACCCCAGCTCTGATGCATCTCTGTGCCTCCTTCCTTGACTCAGGGGCTCCCTTGCAGCCCCCAGCCTTGCTGCCAGAAGGGATTTTGGAAGCCCAGAGCACGCAGGGGCGAGGATCCCTATTTTGGCCCAGCTGCTGCTCAGCCTGCTCACAACCATCACTCCTAACCCTGATCCCTCCTGCTGTGGCACCTGACCCACAGCAGCCTGGCAGGGAAGGGAGGGATGTGACTCCCCCTCAGGGCACCAGTCAGGAGAGGTTTGGTGAGTTGCCCAAGGTCACACAGGAGATGTGGGCTGCCACTGGTGGGGTTTAGCATGCAGGTAATCGATACAGCATCGTATGGGCTGCTATTAAAGAGCATCAGGGAAGATGGTGACAGCATTATAGTGAGTGCAAACAGTTTTTAAATAGAAGCAGAGCCCCTGTTTCTCTCTTGAATGGGATTTCTCACTGCCAAGTTTGTTTATAGTCAGTGGAGGTAAAAGATGGTACGTGGCACATTTTGGGAGGTGGCATTGTCATAGAAACAATGTGATGTCTTACAGACCGTAATAAATACTGCTAAATATTCAAGAGCTTATAAATGTTTTAAAAGAATCTCTGAGTAGTTATTGATGGCGTTTAATCTTGTGCTTGGGAAAACTCCTCCTCACTTTGGGTTGTAAAGAGGGGAGGAAATGTTTGAGATGCAGGAAGCTGGTGATAAAGGCCATGAAGAAAGGAATCTGTATGGGGTGCAGTGATGGGAATGTGACATTAACTGCTCTATAATGGCACACAAAAGAGCCATGGGTGCTGCAGTCCTGCCTGTGCTGCTCTGTCCTCCCGGCACAGCACCCAAGAATCTGCAGTCTCAGCATGTTTTGGGCAAGTGCTGGGCGTGGAGTCGTGTTGGTGACTCACTCACCGCGGCACAAGGCTGGGCTGAGGGGTTTCACTGTCTGCCACCACGTCGAGCCAGGAGCACTCAGGGATGGGAACAACCTGCCCTCCCAGGCCCCTGGCACTCATGAAAGATTTCAGCTGTTTTCTGTGATTCCAGCTGCCTGGACAGCAGCTGAAGCTCCTCTGCTGAGTTGCAGAGTGGTGAGCATGGATGCTACAGCTCCCCTTGTCCAATAAATCAACCCAGGTGTTGTAAGAGCTGTCCTGGCTCTGCCCTGGTGGGGCCCTTGCTGTTGCTGCTGAGCCCCACCAATGCCACGTGGAGCCAAGCCAGGGCTGTCAGGCTCTCCCTGTCCATCACATCCTCCCAGAACCCCATTACACCTCCCTCTCCATCGATCGCTCCAGCTAATTACACATTCAGATTCCAGCCCGGAGATGAAATGGAACCAGGAGGCAGCCTCACAGGGGCCCAGACTTCTTACTCATGTTGCAGACAGCAGAGCAAAGCCTCTCTCAAGCTGGGGGGGGGAGAGGGGGAGGAATTTTGCTCCTGGATATTTGCAGATGTATTCCCATTCCAAAAGGGGAAAGGGTGAGCTGTCATTCTGCTCAGGTGTTTTTCCCGGCTCCATCCCAGGCAGCGACGCTCTCATCAAACTGCTCTGCAGTTCAGACATCTCAATCAAATATGAAAAAGTGATTCTTGAAATTCAGGGTGTTGAAACAACACATAAAAAAAAGCCTCAGCTCCTGCCTCTTCATCCCTCTTTACTTACAGAACTCTGTCCCTTCATCTCAATCCAGTCTTTATGGGATGCAGCAGCTCTCAGTGCTGCTCCTCTACAAGGGCTGCAATGGGTAATCAAAGAGCAGCCTACTGGGATTTTTAATTGCTCACCTTTTCTTAAGAAGCCAAACGGAGAGTTTTACTTCTGATTGCAGGGTCTTCTTTCATTGTTTCCTGTCAGAAATGGTTTTTACCCAGCTGTTTATTGGGATATAAAATCTCCTCGATAACAGAGGCACATAGGATCAAGAGGAAATCTAACTTGAAGCAGACAAAAGGGGAAGAATAGTAGAGATTTGTTGACTTTCAGGATGCAGCTTATCTACAAGCAATGTTTTTCTGTGCAAGTCCAGATTCTGGCACTGTTTGAAATGACACAGGTGGGGAACTCTATGTCCAAACAGGTTCCAAGACTCCCTATGAGAAGGCCACAACTGAACAACATCTCACAAACCCCTTCCTCCCACAGGAGCACACCTGGAGCAACCCATCACCCCATGAACCAACACAGAGCAGGTGAGAGTCAGGATACAGGCAGATGCTACAGATATAATTGAATCACCTATTTGCTGTTGAGTCTTTGGTAATGCCCAAAAAGTACCAACTCCAGCAGTTTATTGTCTCTCTCTCCAACACTGGAACACACAAACCCTGGAGCCTCTGACCTTGCCTGCTGATGCCTTTAATCCCAGTATTTTACCCAAGGCCACTTTCAAACTGAACCATAGAGGGGTTTTTTTGATTGAAAAAAAAAAAATTGTGCTTTCTACCTTGCTCTGCAGAGCTGCCCTTCGGCTTTCAGGCTCTCGAGCACAGTTGTGTTGGGCCTCCCTGAGCTGGGACAAGGTGGGGGGAAAGCTTTAATTGTCAAAGCAAGCACAGAGCTCGCTGTGTGGCAGAGTGCCAGCCCCGGCTTGGGCGCATTAGCCGTGCTGCACGGATTAGGTTTTGCTTTTGACATTGGCTCCTTGGCTTTTGTCCTTTGGGTGGCATCGCTTGCACGGAAAGGGAGAGGGAGGCGAACTGTGAGGAGGCCGAGATGGAGGGAGATGTCCTTTAGGCAGCAGATCCCCCTCTGTGTGTCCCCTGCTTTTCCTTCTCTGTGGCTCCTTGGAATTTAAATGGAGGTACATTTCAGGTTAAAGGCCACCAGTGTTCATGTGAAGCTTTAGAAAGAACCTCTAGCCTGTCTCTCCTCCTGCCTTTTCTCCCTGCTACAGTAGCATCCCAAACTTTTTCTCATAGCCACATAGAGCTAGAAAATACAGCAAATTTGTGACTCAGAACGTACGTGTATCTCAAAGCACAGCAGACAGCACAAATAAGTCAGAGCGTTTCCAGGACTGTGTGGGTCTTTGTGTCAACCCTTTGGTAAGGATGGCTGTACAGCACTGTATCTCACCTAATTTTTTTGCTGTGTGTTGTATATCTTATGCTAAGTATTAATTTATATGTATGATACTCATTTTATATACACGGACATGAATCAGCTTCCTTTGGGGGGCCCCAGTGATCCAGAATTGTTACTGGCAGAGGATGGAGGGAGCCCTGTTGTGGTAAGTTCATCTCCACACAGACACAAGGGTCAGTGGTGTGTTGCACTTGCAGATTTGGGCTTGTAAGAAGAATCCCAGATTTCTGGAAACCCAAAGATAATGATGAGTCTTAAATTTACATGACTGGTGGAAAGAATAACCCAGTGGGAACCTTTCCCCCACTAGAAGAGACTTCCACATAATTAGCTGATCTCCTATTCAAGCAAAAATCCTATGGGAAAAGGTTGGCTTTTGGCCTGAATAAAACATGGTAAAATCCATACTGAGAAAAATGATGGTTGACATATAATGGTATGTCTGCAGTGACATACCCGTGCAAATACTGTACTTCCTTTCAGCATAATTAGTGCCATGTGTTAAAGAGATAAATTGTCTCTATGTTAAAAAAAAGTCCTCCTATCAGGCTCTCAAACCTCCAGTATTTGTCTGAATGATAAAGGTAACATTTTGCACAAATTCAGCAGTTTGAAATGCAACATTTACAGGATGGAGCACTGTTTTGGTTGAACTCTACAGCACAGAGCTAGACGAATAACACAGATTTTGGTTGAAATTCCCATGGTTTCACATAACAATTCTTTTAGACCTGGGCGGAATTGTTGCTCCAAGTAAAATGATCAGGGATTTAGAAGCTAAATTCTGTGTCTTCTCCTTGTGGAAGTCTCATTTGTCCCTATCAGGTATCTCAAGACTTATATTCCAGGATTTCTACAGGATACATGCATAGAAAATTTCTACTTCAAGCCATTCTCTTTGAGCTAAAACATGTCTTCCTGAAGGATGTCTGAGTGTTCATTTACAGCCTTCAGGTGGTGGAGAATCCAACCCTTACCCAGGTACTTTCTCCTTTGCTTGATTACCTTCACTCAAACCCACACACCATATCTGTAGTTTGAGGTTGTGCAGGATGCAAACCTGCTCTTGGCATGTCACCAGTGCTAATCCTGCTGAATAAAGGAGCCCCCTTCCACCACGTATCACATATCCCTCCCCCAAGCAGATCAAGTTGCCCCTCAGCATCTTAAAGGATGGATCCAGACTGAGCCTCTCTAGTCTCTTTGCCACAAAGCCTGGCTTCTGGAGCTAATGTAATTCTTGTCACTGTTCCTCCGAGAAGGGTTTTGCTAATGCTGTACATGAAAATAATACAACCTTTCTTCTTCTGCTTGATATTCCCCTGCTTATATCTCCAAGGATCACATTTGCTGCTGCATTTCCAGCAGCACACAGAGTTTGCATTCAGGGGGCTGGGTACAATCACTGCTCAGTCCTTGACACCATCGCTGTTTGGCAGAAGACATTTGCCTGTTGTTTATATTTGATGTGCGTTCCTCCTCACTGGACGTATGACTTTGCATTTGACTTGGCTGTTTGAACAAGCCCTTTTTATCAACCACCCCGAGCCAGGCAGCACAACTGGCTCATTACCATAGCCTGAATCTCTATTCTGACCTCTCTGGGGTCATTGGCACTTTTTATCAGCAGGGATTATATATTTGCTTTCACGTCTTTGATAAAGATACTGAACGGTACTGAGCAAAAAAAAAATCTCATTGCGAGTCTATAAGAACATCCACTGCATACTAATATCTCACCAATCCTTATTTTCTAAAATATATCTTTTTACTGTTTTTCAGTCCACTGAATATGGGCTGCATCGATATTTTTGGTATTGCTTGATCAAGATGGGACTAAATGTGAATTACAGAAATCTCTTTCATCAGTGGTTGTTTCTATCAACCAAGTCCCTGTGATTCCATTTAATTATTATATTTGTTTTTAAATAGTTCCTCTTAATCATTTCTTTTAGCTTAAGGAATAGGATTTTTTTTTTAAATTTCAGGTATGTTGTTGCCCAGGACTACATTTTTCCTGGCACTTATGAAATGGAATAACAATGTGATCACTTGTATCTAGAAAGCCATCATTTTCTAGCCTGCTGCCCAATTCGTTATGGTCTACAAAAACAAGGTCTAAGGTAGAAATGCTCCAATCTGATTTCAATTATTTTTGCGCTTAAAAACTTATGTACAGCTTTTAGAAACCCAAGGGATGCTTCTCCAGAGGTAGCACAAGACCTTTGGCATCTGCTCCCAAGCCTCACATCTCCTATCAGATATAAAGGATGGATCCTGTCTCTGCATTCCAAGAAGGGATTTTAGAGGAGCTGATCTTTCTATTCTCATTTTTTTTCAGTGGTCTGCAGTGGGCACTTCACCCTCGCAGGACTCCTCCCCACCCCAAGTGAGTTGCTGTTTGCATAGGGATCTCCAGGCATTTTGAGCTTTACCCGAAGCGTCAGTATTTATGGCATGTCAGCCTGCCTTTGATGGAGATCGCCCTTCCTCCCTCCCTCCCTCCCTTGCTCTCTCCCTCCCTCCTTCCCTCTTGTCTTGCCTGAGCAGGCTGTGGCGGTGATTTCAGCATCCCCATCATCTGTATCACCGCACGGATGCTCGGCAATATCCATCATCTCACACGAACATTTCCCGTTCCTTAGACCTCGTATCAATCCGAGCGTCGGATGCTCCAATATCTCAGTTAACTGCCTGTATTTTTGTTCACTTTTGCGCCTGCCTGGCTCTCCCTGCTCGCTGGCCGGAGGAGATGGGAGTGCTGCAGCGGCCGCAGGCTCGCAGAGCCAAGGGCTGAGCGGCAGCGGGCGAACACGGCCAGCGCCGACCAGGGGCGTGCGGGGGCAGGAGCATCACAAGGCCAGTACAGAGGGGGGGAAAACCCCCAGGGGTGAAAGACAGCCCCCAGGGATGGGACACAGCCCTCAGGGATGGGGGGCCAGGCGGCGGGGGGAGGCCCGGGCGGTCCCCGCGTTCAGCACCAGCGGCCGCGGACAGCGCCCGGCCCCGCCGCGGTACCCGGGAGCGGGGCTGCATCCCCGGCACGCACACCCCGACAGCACCCCGAGCCGCCCGCATCCCCCCCCG
>VXBX01000218.1:897278-946566 GCA_013400415.1 Scytalopus superciliaris | reverse complement strand
GGCGGAGCCCTCGGCCCCAGCCCGGAGCCCGCGGTCACGGCCCGCACCGCCCGCCCAGCGCTCCGGGCAGCGGCGGGGCCGCCGGGGCTGTGCTGGCAAACAGAGCCCTCCCCAGGCCCCCGGCCGGAGCAGCGGGTGCCTCACGCCGGTATGAACAGCGCTCTGGTAGGAACTTACCTCTTGGGTGAGCTCGACCCCAATGCTCTTTATCTGGTGGTGTCTTTTCGGTAGCTGTGAAATACCGAATATGCAGGTTGTTCGTGGTGTTGTCACTCCTGACCCTTCTGGAACACCTCATGGAAAAGGAGTAGGTATGCCAGAAGGGCGTGCACATTCCTTCGGAAGAGTCCAGGGCTTGGGAGGGATTTAGAAGTAGGGAGTGCGAGGAGGTTTTTTACATTTTGAAAGCACTTTCTATCCAGAGTTCTGAAACACTTCAGATGTCTCTCCTTGCTGCTGCTCCAAATCCTTCCCTTCCTCCTCCTCTTGTCTTGTATCTCTGCCTCCTGCTACTGCAGATTCTGCCTCAAGTTTTATCTTTTCAAAAACCAAAAAAAAGGTACTATTTTTCTTTAATAGCAAGTTTCTGAGCTTTTTTCTGTTCCAGGTGAGTACACCTATGCTGTCTTAGAAACTTCTTAATTCTTTCTTTCCCCTTACATTACAGAAAAAACTCTTAAATGCCTTATTATTAGCGATCTTCTGCCAGTAAAAGCCTTGTTTTCTGTATTGTAGTATGTCTTAGTAATATGTGACATCTGGCTCCCTGTGACTGTGAGTCTTTGGCTGCTTTGAGTCCTGGGGGAGGCTGAACTCACACGTGTCCCTGCCCCTGTCACCTTCCTGCAGCACCAGTCCCCTCCTCAGTGTTGTGTATTCTGCTGCACCAAGCTGGAGAGCCTCCCTGCCTGCAGACACGTGGGCATTAATCCCCTGTTTCTCCTTGCTTTGTTCTTCCAACACTTCAGCTCCTCCTGGGCCTTTCTTGCTTTTTGCATTCTGCTTTGTTTGTGTTGTGCCAAATCAACAGGACTGAAGCTGTGTGGCCACTAATGTGTTACAAGCAGTGACTCCTGTCCTTGTCACCAAGAATCCTATCTCCTCCTAAAAAACCAGGACAGTCCCCCTCCCAAACTTCACAAGCACTTTGTGGTCCATTCATCTTCACCTTCTGCCTGTAAAAACCATTTGGGCTTGTTACCTTTGTAGAAGGTAAGCATGGGGGAGGTTTCCTTCAATGCTTTTTACTCCACAGAGAGTGGATTGAAATGGTTTGATTTGCATAGGGCAGAAATGGAGGTGCAGCCCAAGCTCATAAAGGGAACTGAGAACAGCACCTCAGAGCCAGTTCTCTTAGTCCTCTGCCTGAAGGAGCAGGGCATCCTCCTTTTTAGCCTGACATGACAAGCTGAATCTGAGTGTAATGGGAAAGGAATAAATAGACAAAAGTATAATGATGGGACAGGGCAGCTTAACAAAACACTGTGTCAAGTGAAGACTTGGAGCAATCAGCCTCAGCTGTCTTTGTCATCTGAACCTAAGGAGGGACTGAAAAGTTTTTGTGAGAAATCTTTCTCTGGGTATTTGAAGTTTGGGCAGAAGAGAGCTGGATTTCTTAAGGTGAACATGTAATGGTTGAATAACTAGTGAAATAATGACTCTGCAAGAATCGAGCTGCTGCAAAAATGAGCAGGGAAGAAGGGACTTTTAGCTGGATTGCCTTAACTCCTCCACTCCCAGTCTCTTGCTTTCTGTATATGTGTGTGTGAATCAACGGTTCTAAAATGCTGTCCTTAAAGGATTTTGCCCCTTCAGTCTCAATTCTTCAGTCTAGAACTGAGAAACACCTGAGATTCCTACAGAAGTCTCGCAGGAAGAACAAAGAAGATCAGGCTTCATGTACTGAGTATTTGCAGAGTTGCAGGAGAGTCTGTTTTTAAGTCATCTTCCTGTGTGGTAACCAGTGTTAGGATTTTTGCTTTCCCAGTCTTATTATCCTTTTCAAGGTCACTTGCCAGGAGTGCTGGAGTTTATTCTCTCCCATCTACTTTCCTTGGTACTTCTCTCAGGTCATTGTTTGAGTCACTTCTCAAAGATTTATGTTGCAGCTGGTCAGGTGAGTAGGCATTTCAGAAGGTTCTTTCAAAGAGAGTTTAAGAAGAGGAGGCACAGTTCAGGTCTCTCTGTTCAGGTGAATGTGTTCATCACACGTGGCTAAAAATGTGTATCCATGTAAATTTTGCTGCTTTGGGAATCTACAAGTACTCCCCACAAAGGAAATTAAATCTTGTGGAGCACTTGTCTTATGGTAAATGTGTCGTGTGTCCTGCTAGGTATAAAACAAGCCACTTTTGGGCAATATATCACTGATAGGATTTCTAGCACAGGACCACAGAAACTTTCCAAGCACATCCTTTATATAAGACAGTATTGAACTTTAGTCCATGTTGGTTCACTTTAGGGAAATGATCCTCTCATTGCCAGTTTTACACGCTGATGTTCGAAGTGTGGTTAACTTGGAATCAGAAGTTTAGCAGATGTGACTGTCTGAATTGCATTTCACAAAGATGTGAGCTCAGTTACCAGTTAAATGTGGCTTTACCTTGGTAAATTGTGGCTTTCAGCACTCTGCAAACGCAGAATAAAATGTGCTTGAATTACAGGCCTCGAACACCGCTTAGAAATTCTAGCACTGACAAACCAGTAGGCAGTCTCCTGTAGCCTCATGGTGAGGCTATAACCAAACTTCATTAAAGGTTTGACTGCTTTAATAATTCAAATTATGGCTCTCTTCTCAAAGACTCATCAGTAGCTCCATTAACTTCTGCATCTGCTGTGTGGCTTTATGGTTGCTCCTGAGCTTTGTGCCACTCTGTTGACGCACCTCTCGCCGTGTTTCTTCACTGCTAGTGGAGGAGGGGAGAGCAGGGGTGATTTAGTGTTGCAGTCTGTGTGTGTGAGCATGTTCTGGTCATGATTCCTGGTCAGCATGTAGAGGTCATGCTTGTCTGTGCTGGAAGCACAGAATGAGTCTCAGCAAGACTGAATCAGTTATTTAATTGTCTTGAGAGTATAGGAAGGAAAAAGTTAGCAAATGTCACCTCCTAACAGAACCTCGTGTGCCTGCAGCGTGTTTCCTGGAGTTCACAGGATCACAAGGTAACTTGGGCTGACCTCAGGTCCCTGTCCATCCTCCTGCTCAAGGGGGCAGCTCTGGGGTCAGACCAGCTGCTCAGGGCTTGGTCCACTTGGGTCTTGAAAGCCTCCAGGGTTGAAGGCAGCTCAGCCTTTTGAGGGCAGCCTGTGCTACTCTGTCCTTGTGATGGAATAGATTTTCTGAACATCCAGTCTGAACCTTTCGTATTTTAATGGCCATAATTATGCCCATTGTCTCTGGTCCTCCTGCCACATGGAGAGCCTGGATCCATCATCTCCATGCCCTCCCTGTGGGCGTGTGGCAGCTGTGGGTGCCCTGGAGCCTTCCCTGCTCTAGGCTGACCAAGCCTGGCTCCCACGAGCTTTCCTTCAGTCCCAAATCCAAGTGCTGTAGCCCCGACTGCCCTGGGGGCCCCTGCTGGCCTTGCCACAGTTGATCTGCAGCTTTCTTGATTTGTCTTGATATCTGAGCAAGACCAGTCAGTCTTGGAAAGTATCCCCTCCAGCTTCTTTATGTTCTGAAATGATTTATGCTACTTTCATACCGTCTTTACTCTTGAATTTTAAACAAGGGAGGAGTAGTGGGGAAGTCACACATGCCTTCCAGGAGGCACCTCAGAGCACAGTGTTTTCTTTGAGGGAATCTAAAGGGAAAGTCTCCCTTCTAATATTGCCTCTTTTTTATTTCTCTGTACAATTTATTTCTAGCACTTGTTAACTAGAATTTCTGCCAGTGCTTAGTATGAGCAACACTTACTCTTCCTTGAGAGCAAGGGTAACAATCTAAAAAGGCAAATAAGATTGATGGTGGCTACTACTTACTACCAGTCAACAGGCTTTTTGTGGAGACCTGTGAAGTAAAAGGAATTAAAATAAACCAGTGTTAAGCAATTCCCCTCTGAGCTTTCTGCTGAAGGAAATGCATCTTGCTGAGAGCCCCAGGACACACACCATAGTCCTGAGGTCTCTGGGCAGCTGTTACTTGCTCCCTGCTTTCTATCATGGGAATTTGAATTATTAAGCATCCTGCTGCCACCCATGGACAACTTGTGCTAAAGTCTGGGTGACTACCAGAGCTCTGATACTTTTGTACATTATACAAATGTGCTGCCTATCACTTTTTTCTCATCTTTCTCAAATGGATTTAACAAATTTCAGCAGACTTCTGCAAAGAGGGCTGGACGTTTCAGAGTTGGTTGTTGCCATTATAACTTGATGAATGTTAACTGCTTGGGTGTTCACAGTTGGGTGACCCCAATGAGTGTGCCTGTTGAGAGGAGCAGGCAGAGCCCAGCTGGGTAAATCAGCACTGCCAGAGCTCTGGTGTGGGACCTGAGTGTTCTTCTCTGTACAGACTTAATTAGCAAGGACATGAGTGCCTGTGCAGGTGCTGGGCACATTTTCCTGCTGGAGGGACTGGCAGGAAGGTGACTCTGTGAATGTGTGCTAGAGGGAAGAGGGCTGCAATAACCGGAGAACTTGACCCTACTTGCACTTGGCAACAGCTTGGCCATGCAGACAGAGGGTGTGTTTTAAACTTGCACAGCTCCTGACAGAAGTTTCTCACTCTCCCTTGTGCCTTCAGCCCTGATTGGATGGTGTAAGTTTATGACCAGCTCTAAAGTGAGCTGGACTGGGGAACCCCACTGGGTTAAAACTGCTTTTGTTTTGGTTTTTTACCCACGGAGAGAAGTCTGAGTCGGTTTCCTGCTGTGCTGACGAAAAGGGTGAGGCTGTGTACAACGGGAATGAAGCACTAATGGTAAGGGCAGGGTGGGACTGCTGCTTGGAGTGATAGTGCTCGTTATCACTGACGTGCTCAGTGACCCATAACACCAATAAATAATGCCTGTTTCCTAGACTAGGGCTGTAGCTATTTATAGATTTTATATATATATAAAGATAATGCAGCTGGTATCACTGTCCCAAACTGTACCCCACTTTACAGTCTGGACTGAGAGTCTCCCCTTTTTTCCTTTGCTGCAGTTTATTGTGGATGCTGTTACTTTGTGCTCTGCTATGAGGTTACTTGCACAACAGTGTTCCAGTGACCTAGAAGTGCAGGTTAGTGTAAGTAAAGTTACAGCTGCATTTATTTGTTTATTTCTGATGGAAGGGGTGATTCCTCTTGCAATTAATTCTTGTTCTAACCTGCATATTCCTGTGTAGTTTGATCTTTATTGGACAGGAGGAAGTTCTGTTGTGGCAGTAAAACCAGGTGATGTTTATCTGAAGTTTTGGTGAGGAACTGAAGCTGCACCAAAGCATTTTGAGAAGGCTGCCCTCATCCCCTAATAGAGGGGGTTGGAGGGCTTTTTTGCTGAGGCTCCTCATTTCAGTGCATAGCAAGAAGATATATTTGCTTGGTGAATTAGCTGTTTTATTTAAGTACTCAGTATAAAGTATACCATGGCATTCAAGCTCCTTGTAAAATCTGTTTATTTTCTCCTCAGAAGTCATAACAAGTAACCCTAGCCTGCTCCAGTGAGATGATTTTGCCTCTAAGTAAGCTCATCTGGCACTGAATTGTAGCACAAACTTTCATGTCAAGCAACTTAAAGCTCTGTTTAAATCAGTCTGTATGGAACCTGAAGCTGCTCTGCCTTTCAGTTTGTCACGTTGGCTGTTGTGTGCATTTTCAGATGTCTTGGTGCTTGCCACTGGAGAAGGAAAGGCTGGATGGTTGGGAGAAGACAGTGACTTGATGGATAGACCCCTTGGCATGTCCCCTGCCCTGCTCAGCCAGCAAAAATGAGTATGGAGGAGGAGTAATTGCAGTTCAAGTGTGTGGTGGCTGGCGAGGGAGGAGAGGATGGTTTGCTGTAGGGTCTGATTTTCTTGGATGAGGAGCTGCTGGGGGCTGTAGAGTTTTAAGGGTCTTTTGTCACTGCTCTTGGATCTTCACAACAGCAGAAGAGATTCACCAGGTGGAAGAGCAGTTAAGGAATGCAGCTCTAAATTGTAAGGAGCATATGTGGAAGGACATTAGTTACTGCTTTGAGCCTTGACCTCATCTCACTGGGAAACTGCACAGCTGCTCTCAGCCAGGAGGGGAATAGACCCACAGGTTTTTTTCCCTAGAATCTTTAGCAGAATTGCATGTGTTGGTCCTGTACTTGTCGGTGTATTGTGAGGGAGGTCACAGATTCCAGTGGTGGGGTATGACATCTTAACTCTATCTTGCTACAGTGAAGAGAATAGAGGACTAACTTAATGTTTGTTGTGAGGACTGACTCACGGGCTGTAGTTTCTCCCTGTTTCATACAGGATGGCTTTTTTCCTATGTGGTCCTTGAGCACTCATGTTGTCACATTTAGCAAGATACTGCATGAAGTGTCACAGTTGTACTGGTGTCACCACCAGCTTCCACTTGTGCAGCCATGCTCCACTGTACACTTGTCTGGCCACTGCTGCTCCTCCCACTTGAATTCAAGAAGAACTTCTCACTGTGGACTTGGGGACTTCCCAAATGAAGGGGAAATGGCTTTCACAGTGTCCTGATGCTGAGTATTTCAATTCCTCCGAGTTAAACTAGCAGGTACTCGTGTTTGACCAGCGTAAGCTGGAGTGGAATAAGCTTTTTTTGAGTAACACTAGGCCTGCTTTCTCTTCTTTCTGTATTCCAGTAGGACTTTTTTTGGATTATTCACACCAACTCCTGCACTCAAGGGATTATCATAAGGAACCAGAAGGCTGAGGAGTCTCTTGGGATTTTTGCAGAGCCCTGGGCGACAGACTGAATTTCACTGATGGGACTCAAATCAGAGATACCCTTGAGGTACTTGGGAGTCCTGCTGGAGTTGATACTCTCTTTCAGCTTTAGGGAAAAGAAATTACATTTTTCTTAAAGAACTTCTGATGTCCCTAATATGTTAGTCTGTTTCTCATATTTTACTTTCATTGTCTGTGGTGTTTAAAATATCCTCTAGTGCCTGGTGTGATTGAACAGTTTTCTGCTTTGTCTAATGCTGGTATGTGTGAAGCTGATTTTTATTTTATTTCTTTCCCCCTCTCCCCCCACCCCCCAAAGCATTGTCTGTTTTGAGTCTGCAGGCCCCACTTGTCATACAGCTGACTTATCTCAGAGCTGCTCTCTGGGTGCTAGAAAATGAGAAATTAATTCTGAGTGGGAAACCTTTAAGACTGATTCAGTTGAACCAACGTGGGGAAAATTTCTTGAATTACTTTAAGGAACCTCAGGCAGGGATTAGACTTTTTGTTTGGAAGCAGCAAAACAGACCTTTTGGGCATCGAGAGTCTTTATTGAAAACTGACTTTGGTGTTTCATGGTGCCTTCATTTAATGAGGACTTGATAGTTGTTCCTATTTGATAGCAAAGGGCATTTTGTTTGGAGCCAGCCTGTTCTGGGGCCTCCTGGACTGCTCAGTGATCTGTGCTGTGTTATTTACCACAGTTCAACCTCCCTACGTGTGAAGAAATGAATTTTTGGTGAACCTGTTGGGAAGACCATTTTCCCCCGCTTTGTTCTGTGATAATCCTATAAATTGTGCTACTGTCTGTTGCAGTGAAATTCTCCTGGTAGTTGTTTTGCTGTGTCCTGTCTTGGTCTCCCCATGATTTGAAGAAAGCATGTGGATATTACTATGTGTCAAACAGCTGCAATTGCGTGATAATCTTCTTTTTAAACCAAGGAACCTTTTACAGACTCCAGCTTCAGGTCCTTCTGTGTGCAGTGCTGGTTTTGACAGGGCCTTTGAGCATTCCTGCTCTTAATCTGAGGTGCACTTGAGCCACTAAGAGGGGACTTTAGGCTGGTTTTTCCAAACTAGCCTAACTGAAAATAGAAATGCTAATCATCTGTACCTATGGAAAAGGGGAGAAAGAAGAGTGGGACAAAACTTCTGGCTGTTGAAGTTGTCTTGTAGCAGTATAAATACTTGTTGATGACAATGCCATGATCAAGCTTCTGAGCATAAACTTAGTGCAGCCACATATTCCCTGGAAAAAAAAAAGATCTATTGGTTGGTCTGTTTTTTCTGTGAATGGCATTAACAATAGTGTCCAAAGGGTTTAAACCATGTTTTTTGATATTAAAGAAAAAGCCCAAACCACCAAGAGTGTATAAACCCAAGAAAACTGTAGCAGCTCTTAAAACTCCAACACGTGACTTCAGTTACTAGTAAAACAGAAAAAAAATATTATTTCAATTTGAAGAAAAAGGTGAGATTTCTGTACTGGTTAATGGTTATAAATTAACTTACTAAAAGATGCAGAGTAAACTTGCAGTAAAATTCAAGAAGGTGTGTCAGTTTGTCTTACACCACTGATGGCATGAAGTTCAGCATAGATATGAAATCTTTAACTGGAAAAGAAGTGCTAAACTGCCTCATATGCATTGTCAACATTAATCTGAATTGATACAGAAGGCCTTAATTTAAGAGCATGTCACGTAGATTATGGCAGGGCATGAGTGTCTGGCAGATTTGCCACCCAGTTTGAACATACCCTGACTAATTTAAAGATTTGTTTTGCTTTGAGGTAAATGGTAGGAGTTACAGAGCTTGGGGCAAAGAGAGCTGTAGGGAGTTGTGGCTTGCTGGGTGTCTGGCTGAAGTACTCATCTTCTGATTTGGGTGTCAAAAAATAACCTCCAAAGCTTGAAACTATCCAGAAAGATATTTCCAGTGTCTTCCTAATGAAGATGTCAAGTGCTTGCTTGTGCAACTTCAGACTGTTTTGGCAGCTTCCATCACAGACAGCCAGGCAGAAGTCAGCACTGAAAGAAGTGGTGTGTGTGTGTCTGTGTAGTCAGAATTTGGGGATACTAATTCAAAATCAGGTCAGATTCTGTCCACTCTGCACTGAAGATGGTTGTAAACATATATTTGCTATCATGTGTAACCGAGTCTATTAATTCCTGAAATAATTCTTTGAGATCTGCTGTGACGTGGCTGAAGAGAGTCTTGGTTTTAGGAATGACAAGTCTGAAAGACATGAAAATCTTTTGGCCTTTAAGGACTCAGCTGCAGGAAATTTTATGTGTGTGGCTGAAAATCCTGTTGAACATATGGATTTTAGATTTTGGCGTTAGAGCAGCGTGACTCACCTGGTTTCCCTGCTTTATTGTCAAATGCTGAAGTGTAGTGCCAAAATGATTCTATTTTCAGCCTTCTTTTGGGCGTGCTGGTATATCATACAAACCATTTGACAATGACATCCAGCCTTCAGTGGCTGCAAAGTGAAATGCCAGGACTGAGTTGGCTTGTGCAGTGTGAGTTACCAGCTGGTAACTGTGTGCCCAAATGGTGACTCTTTTGCCACTGTTTGTCCCTGCTTGCTTAATATGCATCAAAGATTCAGAAAGTGTCTTCCCTGAGTCAGGGTGGTCCCTGTCCCTTCCAAAGATAGTGGCTTGAGCAAGGCTGGTGCTGTCTGCTGAGGAAGTTGGTGGGAGGAAGGAGCCACAGTGGATGAACCCAAGGCATACCAGGATGCTTGAAAGCAAAGTCTGGAAATGATTTGGCAGAGTGGCCAGGACGGGCTGCTTTGGGGTATGGAGGTGACTCTCTAGGACTTCAAAACCAAGCAACAAAATGTTTGTCAGGAATAACATCTGGGTGAGGGAATGGGCTGTGTAACCTTTTGAAGTCCTTTCCAGCCTTAAGATTTGATCTGCAGGTGGGATGTGTCAGTCTCTTGCTGTGGGGCCCTTCCATCAGCCTTGCAGAAGGTACAATGAGTGTAATGAACAGGTTTGGTCTGGCTATTGGAAGAGAGTGCAGTGTGGAAAACTGCATTCACAGAGTTCAGTAAAGTCCTGCTAACCCACAAATTTCTCTATGTGATGGTAAATGAGATACTGATGTGTAGCTGGCTGAGCATCGTGTGGCCTTTCCCAGACACGGAACTAGGAGGGACTCTGCTTAAAGTCCTGAGGTTCAAATCTGAAATCAAATGGTTTTCACAGAAACATTCAGTCCTCACAAGCAAGTTTAACCTTGGCAGTTATAAATTTGCTCAGATGCTTTCTCCTAAGCAATACATTAGTTTTTGCAACAGGAAAGGAGGTTACTGATGAAGTGGGAGTACCTGGGAGTGCCTGGCGGGGCGATGGTGGCAGTGGCTCCCCTCGGAGGCAGCCTGGACCACAGAGAACTGTGGGAGAGTTTGTGCTGCTAAACCAGAAACCAAAGCTGAGTTTCAGTAACAGTCTCTCCCTTGGCTCCAGGCGGGAGCTCATCAGGTATCTTTGGTACTTTGTGTCACATTTATGCCTTTGTTAAAATACGTAGCAAATATTGCTGGTTGCATGGTTTGAGGTGGCGTTTTATGAGTGATAGAACTGCATTAAACTTGTGATTGTAGAGGATTCCACCTGTTTCTCATTTCCATATTTTATTGGGCAAGATGATTATTCAAATACTCTCTGGTTAAAAATATATTTATTTCAGAACAGCATTGCTCGTGTGTTTCTGATAGAATAGCTAGTGATACTCCTGTAAATGATTGGCAATGATACACTGAGTACCCATTTAATTATCATAAATGGAGGATATAATTCTCCCTGACTGGTGTTCAGCTTTCTGCTGCTGTTGTGCTTTTCAGAGTGTGGTTTGCATTTAGTTTCAAGATGGAGAATTAAAAATAATTTCTAAGATGCAGCTTGCAATGAGGATGATACTTGGATGTAACCCGAGTGTTATTTGTCAAGGCTTGTCCAAACCATGCAGTGTCCTTTCACACTGAAAAAATCCCTTAGTTATGGAAAACTGTTTCACACTTTCGGGTAGGTCACATTTGTGCATAGATGTGTGTTCTGTGTGACGTTGACATGATTGGGAGTTTATAAAATAAATGGGATCGGGCAAAAACCAGTTTGTGACCACAAGTAGTAGTTTAAACGTCACTAATTTTGGTTTAGGCCTCCTGCTTTTGAAAGCCATGACTCTCTGGGCACAGATCTCACAGTGTGAGTGCTTGGAGAGCACTTGCTGAAAACACTGAACTCCCCTGTGTCTGTTGTAGCTAACTTGCTACAAGCACAGTAAGAGGGATTACTTGTGCTTGATTTTTGCCACCTCTGATTGTCATATCTAATGTGTTTGCTTTTTGTCCGTCTGCTCTTTAGCAGGGAAGACCGTCTTGAATTCCCAGTGACTGACTCCTCTTTACTGGTCTTTTCTTGCTGGGGTGGTGTGAGTCATTCCAGTGTTACAGAGTGAAAGGCTCAGCCTTTCCCACTGGGCAAGAAGCAATTTGAGGTGGAGATTGAGAGGGAGGGGGTCTATAAAAACCTCCAAAAATCGGTAAGGTATGTGGGGTTTATATCCTGAGCTATTTGTGGAGGCTGGAGGAAGCTTGTAGAGTTGCAAGCAGGATTTAAAGGGTTGCAGATATCACCCTCCTGATGCAAAGTGGGGTGGACTTCCCAGGGATAAATGCCTGTCAGTGCTCTGCAACTCCATGGGCAGGAGGGGAGGGCACGTTTTATCTGCACTGCAAGTGTGACACTAAACTGGCTGTGTGATTTCCTTCCTTTGAATTGAGTTCTGTACACTCTGTCTGGGAGATCCCATCCAGTGTTTGGGGAGGGCTGACATCTCCCCCCCGCCCCAGCCTTAGCTGAGCTGGCTTCTGCAAGGCTCACCTCAAGGGCAGAACTTTGTGAAGCTCATTTGGTGACACCCAGCTGAAGCTGATCTCAGTGGTCTGATTTCTGCATTTACATAATTCTGGACATGACTTTCATAGTGCAAAAGCTGTTAAAAGAAGTTAAATAATATTCACTTATTTTAACATCTGCTGCCTGCAGTCTCCAGCTCTTAAGAAGTTAAGTGAAGCTTTTCCCAAGTCAGAAACTGCAATATAACAAATCAGTGCTGGTGTTGTTATATATTTGTCACAACAGAGACCTGGTATGGTGTGCACCCAATCAGGGTGGATTTGAAGGAGAAAAAGTGATATTACAAGGGTATAATGTCTTGGGGTTTTTTGTTTTGTTGGTTTGGGGGGTTTTTTTGTGTTCGGAAAGTAATTCTGTTGCTTCTCCTTGCTCAGTCTCAAAACCTTGTGGGAATTACCATGGGAAGTGAGGTAGTTTAGATGCAAACCTCTTTCATCCCTCTTAGCACCGTAGTCATAAGAACTGGTAACCCTTCTGAGTGCTTCCCAAAAGTTCCATGTTGTGGGTAGTGAGGGAGCAGAGCTTTGTGGGTTTGGTCCCTTTTCTAAGGAAGAGGGTTGTTAATGGCTCAGTGGATTGGAAGGCACAGTTGAAGTTTTGGGGCCCTTTTTGTTACGCTAAAGTTTGCATTAGTTTTGAAAAATCAGCTTGCTCAGTGAATGGTGTAAAGATTAAGGAAGATACGTGGATTATGTATTCCATTTTAAGTGTTTTGCCTTTCACTTATTCTCAGGTCAGCTGCAAAGCTGGCATGGTGTCAGCCAGTGCAGTAAACGTGTTACTGTATGGATGCTGGTGAACAGAGTATCCCATAAAATTATTATTTGTTGACTGTTTGCTGTTATAAGCTTTGGTTTGAAGGTATTGCTTAACATATGAAAAGATATCCGTGTCTTGAAGCACCACACATGCTTCAAGGATCCATTTTTTATTTAATGTGTGTCCTTCTTATAGTTATTAAATTCTTATTACTGTTATAAAATCTGAATTTTTCTATACTGAAAACACTGTCAGGAGTACATATGGAGCTACACTGCCAGCTCCTGGAAGGTAAATAAGGTAAAGGTGACTGGAGTTTTTGTGCTTTTCCTTCTTTGACAACATCCATTTAGAGGTTATTTTTCTCCCTGTTGGCTTCACTAAAATTCAAGATAACTGGTGGTCAAGATGAAGGGTTAAATAACGGCATAATCAGTCTTTTAAAAAGTATCTTCACAAACCAGCAGCTATGAAAAATGCAGCTGAGCTTTCCTGAGCTAGTCCTAACACTGTGCATTTATTACCAGCTATTCATATACAGATTGTTGGGTACTTAGTTTGCTCTCCTGGTTTAAATTTTAGAGTTATATGGAACAAACACAGAAATTTTGCTGATCCTGAATGACTGGATCCCATTTCTGAGGCACATTTGCAGCACTGCTCCTGACAAGGCTTAGACTGGCTCCAAGGGGAGAACAGAGACTTGGGTGAAGGCAGTGGAATGCTCAAAGCCTGAGCAGGGCTTGTGACTTGTATTTCCCTTTGTGTGCATTAATCGGAGATGGAGTACATAAAAACTTGCCTTAGGGGGGCTTTTACCTGTTGGGCACAGCATTTTAAAATCTTGAGACAAAGAAACTCAGACTGGAGGAAAAAATTGAGTTTGAATGAAGCTGACTGTGAGGGTACTTTTACCCTTATCCAGGGAGGAGGATTGTCAGTTCTGATCAAACTTGGGAAGAGTTGCTCTTGGTGATTGCATTTTGAGGATGATTATTATGACTTGCTTCTAATAGAGCCTGGACTAGGAGAAGGAGGGAAGATGGGATTAAGAAAAATCCCATCTGTGTCCTCGTTTCTCAACATCATCCTCAGCTAAGGTGAGAACACACAAGGAACAGAGTAGGATTCCCTGTGGAGAGGGTTTGTGTTCAGGTGGTGATTGCCTTGTTTGAGCATCTGCTTGCAGAAGTGTTGCCTTTTTTTTTTACTGATGGTGAAATAATTGTTTCCGTGGCTTTGATCTTCTGCTATAATCTGATTAAGCTGCAGGTCAAAGAAATTAGCTGTACCCTGACTTCATCTGCCTGCAACAGGAATAATAAGCTTTAAACTAGTTAGCATGTAAAATTGACAATATGGTGGTTCTGTTGAAGCTGTTTTTCATTGCCATATGTGTGAGGAGGAATGTCCTTTCAGTGTAAAAGGCAGATGGAGCATTTAACTCTCTGACCCACAGCCTGAAGATCTCTTGTCAGTACAGTGAGAGCTGGCATCACCCCAGCCTGCCTGCTCCCAAAGCACTTCATGAGAACTGTGGCCATTTAAATTAACTGGCAACTCTTGCAAGTTTGGAACATTAAGAACTTGCTCTATAAAGGTAAAGCTGTTAAAAACGCTTGTTAAGCAGTATATATCTGATGCACAGGTGAGTAAGTAGAGTCTGTACACAAATAAATAAGTAAAATCTCTATTGGACACTCTATACCACTGCAAAATCCTGATTTCAGCCAGTTACCCTTTCAGGGAAACTAGTCAGGCTGTTAACTGGAGCTGCTGTCTGAAGTCTTGTGTTCAGGTGATGTTGAATTAGTAGGGGAAGGAAATACCAGAGATGAGGTTCATTCACAGGTTCCCTGCTGCTGTTACTTAGGCATAGCCCTGTAGGTTTGTACACAATCCTAAGATTGCTAAATACTGCATATATAAGCTTTATATATATATGTGTGTGTGTGTGTGTGTGTATTTCCCTTTGACAGGTCCTGGTTAGATAAACTGTCTACAAAGCAGTTCAGAGAAGTCAGAGTTCTTTATCTTTCAGAACCCAATCTTTAACAGAGTGTACAAACTGTAAAGGATTAGTGCCCAGTGAGTCTCTAAAACCTGTAAATAAAGCTTTATATATTAGCAAGTGTTACTGGGAACTCTTAGGAATGGAAGGAAAAATGCTTATTTCCCATAAAACTGTCAACCACTTGTATCAGATAGCAAGTTTTCCTCAGTGCTGAACTCCAGATGTGACTGTGTCTTGGGTCTTGTTTGGGGCCTTCTCAGCAACCAGTTTCCCCTAAATGTGCTAGAATGGTGTGGAGAATATTCAGTACCTGTGCTGCTGGTGTTTCCTGCTGCCTTCCCCTGCCCTGAATGAACACAGGTGCATTAAATACAGACAAATAAACAAAAAGCCCACTGAGGTATTATAAATTTTTGTTGAATGTAACTTCTTTTGAGGAGAATTTATGACAGTAGGTTTTGGGTGTTGCTTTGGGGTTCCTTCTGGGTGTGAGCCTTGCCAAATATTGAAATAGAATATTAAGTGCATTTGACTTTTAGTATGGTAGGATATAGAAAATTTACCTTCCCTACCCAAAATTTCCTACATTTACTCTATAAATTTTCTGTATTTTAGTTTTCCTTCTTCTGAAAGGGAATGCATTCTGGCAGATGAGCCCTGGGATGAGTCCCCTCCTGCTAAGGCAGGTTAAGGCTGCAGGTGCTTGTCACTGTGGTACAATTTCAGCACTGCGCCTCCTGGGAAGAGAAGTGCAGGGCTATAAATCCCTGCTCCGAGTCAAACCATCCTGACCATTCCACAGGGCTTTTAGTTTGCAGAATCCCAGAACAAGCGGCCGGATTCTGATTGCTTTTCTAAGCCCCAGCTGCCTGGATTCGGTGCCCATTTTAGTCCTGTAAATCCTCAATTCCTTCTCAGGGGAGTCGTGTTACCGAGGTTTGAAAGGAACCGACGCAGCTGCCCGGGCTGGGGCTGCCAGGGGAAAACCAGGCGAGTTCCCCTCCGGGCACGGTGGGAAAGCAGAGGGTTGTGCTCAGAGCTGGTTTCAGGAGCTCTGGGGTTTTCCAGGAGTTTTGGAGAACTTGTGGTGCTGTGGTAAATCATGCCTGGCTCCCCGGGAGGATGAGAGGGGCGTGTTGTGAGCGAGGCTTTGCTTTGGCCGAACAGAGCGTGTCAGGTGGGTAACGCAGAACTGCTGCTGGGAAAACTTGGGCTGCATTTTGTTTGATTATCTGTGCTTGATTGCAAAGCTTCTGTGGGGCAGATACTGCCCTATTAGAGATGCAACTGGTGTATGCAGAACTGAAAGCTTGTTATTAGTTATTTTGTTAATTATAACAGGACTGAAGATTAGATATTGGAACAGAAACGAGCTGGTTTGGGGGCAACAGTAAAATGGACCTCTTGGTTTAGTGATGTGCAAATGGAGGTTGAAATGAGGCAACAACAACAGGAAAACTTGAATAGAACAGGTAACCAGAGAGGTTGTATGATCTTTTCTTGTAGGATTTTAACATCAAATTTAAGCAAACTTGTTCTGGTGCTGAAGAGTAAGTGGGACTGCCTGATCTTTTGATGTACCTTTCAGCCTCTCAGTGTGATGGGTTAAACATTCCAAAGTGTGTGTGGGAGAGACATCCCGATGTTTGTGGGGTTTCCTTTCTGTAGTGTTTGCCAGATTAAGGGGAACAGCTTGTTTACTTTTTCTGCTTTGGGAGAATTTAATTGATCAATGACTTGGAAATGGAGAAATGAAACGTGGTTTTCTTGTCTTCCCTGGCTAAACCCAGTGGTTCATTCCAGCCTAAATGTACTGTCTGAGTTCCAGCAAACCAGAAGTTTATGTTGTCCCAAGTTCTTAAGAAAAGTTTCCTTTGCTGTCTGTGAGTACTTAAATTTTAATATATCTAATACCTTCAGAACTTCAAAAGAAACTCCTGGCTACTGTGTTTTAAAGTCTTGAAGCTTTTCAAGTTCATGAGTAAAATGAAAATTCTTTTGGGTGTGAAACTGTTTTACCAAGTTGAGTGGAAGGCTTTTGTGTTTGATTTTCAAGTTTGACTAAAGCACAGGACTGAATTTATATTTGATGAGGAAATTATAAAGACTAGCTATCATGATATATAAAGATAGTATGTCATCTAATGGGAGTGCTTGAAATACAGTTTTTTGAAGTACAGTTTATGCTTATTTGGCTCTGGACCTACTGACTCAGGGGAAACTTGACTTGAAGACTGAACTTCTGAGTCCAACTGGGCAAGGAGGTACTTGAGGATATTCTTGAACTGATGAAGTGAGTAAGCAAGCTGTACCACGTCTCCTGGCAGGCAGTGCTTTTTGACCCAGAATGAGTCATTCTAATGCAAATTCAGCATGAGGCGGTGCAAGAAAATACACGGACTGAAAAGCTTTTAACAGTAGAAAGGAGCCACTGACACTGTCAGAAACTCTTTATCAGCTGTTATCAGTGAACTCCATCCAGTCTGTGCCCACTAGGAGTCTCTGAGCACCAGCAAAGGCTCATTGGTGCAGTCTCTTGGAGGGACAGGTGACACATCTTTCCTCTCTGAGTGCTGCTGATGCAGAGCAAGTGTGGTACCCAGGCTGCCCCCTCTTACCTGTTTCAAATAAAGGTTGGATTTAGGCAGAAATGAGAAACAGCATGCTAATGTTAGACCTACTTTACTAATTCCCGTGGCCTCTAGGAGATGTTGAAATAATTTCCATGCATTTTATTAAAAATTACAGTGATAATCCCCTCAGTGTAGCTTGTTGCAAGCTTATAAAATATAAAAGGCTGTTTGCATTGGTACTAAAGTTTCTTGTTCTGTAAGCCCTGAGTATTCTCCAGAAAAGGAGTTTGTAAAATAAATCTTTTTGGTAGAAGTTCAGGTCCAGCATATTATTAGGGCTGTGCCTTTACAGAGTATCTGTCATCAGTTGCACTGATGTACTGGTTGAGGCTCCCCTCATCTGAATTTTCTAGACAACAGTGAGGCAAAACTATTAAAATAAAGCCTTTAATAGTGGTGTTGTTTGTATTTCCCCCTCTAAAGACTAGCACTTAACGTAGTGGAAGGTGGTTCTGCACAAGTCATTTTCAGAGAAGCAATTCTTGGCTTCTAAAGGGCTGAGCCTTTATGCCTGGAGGAGAATTTTGGGCTCATGTTTGCTGGGGCAGTGCTGTGTGTCCTGATCCTCTCAGTGGGATCCATGGCTTTGGCAACACAGACTCTGTTCTCAGCTCAGAGCAGACGTTTGCACAACTGGCAGAGAGATATTTAAAGTGTGGCCAGACTGTATGAACTTGGCTGGCTGCTCAAAAACGAGAGACTCCAGCACCTGAGCAAGTCAGCTTTTCCTTGTGAGCAGTGTCCTGGGTGGCTGCCAAGCCCCAGCATGGCAGAACTGGCTCAGGGCTGTGCCTCCCTGGACTTGCAGGTCAGCACTGCAGAGGCTCCCGAGGCTCAGCACCCAGAGGTGGCTGCTTGTCCTTCAGCTGCTCTTCTTGGCTCTCGGGGGGACAGCCTGCTCTTTCAGGCTCCAGTGATGGGGAGGCATCACTTAGGCAGCTTTTGGTACCTCCATGTGGACAAGGAAGAAATATCTCTTGGGCTTTCAGCTTTCTCATGACACAATAACTAAAGTTTTGCTTGCTTGTCTCAGTACTCTGCTTTCAGTGTTCTCTGCTGTTAGGAGTTAATAAAACATTAGCACCTTACTGAAATAAATAAACTAAAAGAAGTTGTCTTAAAGGCAGTGAGGAAGGTACAGATTTACTTCTGGCACCAATTAACATATTCTTGACTTAATTAAAGCTCTGGGAGCATCCCACTGCTTCTTGGATAGTATGCTGGGGTGGCTATGGTGAGCTGCTATAGATATTTCTCGCATTTAATAAATAGAAATTTTGTGAAGGGACTTTTTCCTAGTGATGTATATCCTATTCTGATACCCTTTTAATCCTCATGTGGATCTCAAAACCTTCCCTATAATTTATGACCGGTAGGTAGAACCCAGAACAACCTGAAAAACTGTTTTTACAGTCACCACATTGGATTGGTAAGAAAGTATATGCTGGTTTCTGAAGCCTCTTTAGGGATTAGGTGGTGCTTTCTCCTGGCTCCTTGTTCTTTCCCAAGCTGGCACCTGACTTTGATGTTAGTCACAGTGCTGCTTTCATCCAGTGTTTTTTTTTTTTGCTGAGGCAGGTGAAATGAGCATTTCATATGCCAGGAGGGTTCCACATCTGGTGTGGAAAGATTGCACTCTGCAAGTCTGTGTCACCATTTGAGTGCAGGAAAAGCACAGGGACGTGTTCCAGCCAAACCCAGCCAAACCAGGCAACCTTTCCTGTTTTATCCAGACACTGACCATTCCTAAATACTTACTTATTGAGGATTGTATCCCAGTATTCCTTTACTTGAGAAACTTATTTGCCAGCCTCCGCCAGCGGTGGGGGTTTGCAGAGGGTGTTCAGTACAGTCACCTGTAGTTGCCATGTTTTCTCTGTGTGCCGTGTGATTTTTTTACTTGAAAACCTGGTCAAAGCATGACTTTAGAGAAGCACTTTAAGGAAGAGGTAATTGGGGAAGCCATAGTCTTTATCACTTCTTGCTGAGGAAAACTAGTGCAGCACAGGGCAGGAGGGCTCTGCCAGTGTGCTGACAGGCACTGGTGGGAGTTTGCTTTGCTCTGGCTCTCTTGGCCACTGCATTTCATGAGTGACAACTTAAGGTTGATATCAAATTCCCAGGTACAGGTAAGTGGTATCACTAATATTGGCGGGACAGTGCTGCCATGTAAAGCTTAAAGTAGAAAATGCAATGTAACTGGTTTTTAGACTGTAGCTTTTTGGAAAGAGGCTCGAGGAGGGAAGAGTGACCAGTGCTGCTGTGGGATGAACTAGAAGCAGTCACACTGTTAAACAACAGTAGCTCAGATCCAGGGGGCAGACTGCAGCAGTGTGCATTGTAAGCAGACCCACCGTTGCATGAATGTGCTTTAGCATAATTCAATTATTTTGATCACTCTGTTTGTCATTTACTGGTTTTTTTGCTTTCTTACAGGCAGGCAGAAGTCCTGAAGGCTGACATGACAGGTAATTTGCCTTTATTATACAGTTGATCTAGACTAATATTTAATTCCTGGTTTTGTCTTCCTTTTTTGTTCCTTATGCTTATCGTTCCTAAGAATTCTGTGGAAAGGGTGTGACTTTAATATAAAGGCTTGTCTTCTCTATGTAAATAAATAGCGTTTCAAAATTGTGCCTCTCTTGCCTGTGTCTAAAATGTATTTTTAGAGTTGACTTTGGATGTCCTAAACATTTGGAGATGGGAGCCACACCTCTACTCCTCTCTGAGATTCCTGCTTGGACTAGCACAGGAATTGGGATTAGCCAGGATCTGGGTAATTCTGAGGAATCTTGGTGATGGAAATGTTGAGCTGAGCTTTGCCACATGTTGGGAAAGTGCAGCCCTAGACACTATGAAATGCTACAAGCTATGATTTAAGCTGTATATATTAATGGGAAATGGAAATGGTTTATATTAATGCATCAGCCCCACAGTACAAGCAGTTTCCTTAATGAACCTCTGCTCAGGTGTGCTTTGCCAGGTGTAGTGAATGTAGCAGGCTGGTGCAGTCCCTACAGGAATATTAAAACCACCTGACCCAGCAGGAGTGGCTCCACCTTCAGCAGGGTGGTTTCCCCTCCCTGTGATGCAGCCCCAGCTGCAGGTGATTTTTCAAGGCATGGGAAATTGGACTCTGTAACTCCAGAGAGAGCAGTGTTTGCACTGCCCTTCCTGATGGAAAGCAGATGGTTACCAGAGAGTTAGAAAATGGCAAGCACGCAGGAATACTTGCCCCCAGTGTTCTCCTGAATACCAGCAGTGTGTGTCCAGGGACTGTCCTGTTTAGCAGCCCTCCAGGGATTTATTTCGTGCTAATTTTTTCAGATTACACTGGAAACGTTATAAATTCATCTAGTGGCAAGAAGCTCTGCAGCTTGATGACTTGTGGAGAGTCACCTCCTCCTATCTACTTTGCTTTTTAACTTGCCAGCTGCTGACTTTGTTCCTGTCTAGTTCTGGTGTTGTGGGAGACTGAGTTGATCAGTGATCACTCAACCCCCAACCCATCTGTAGTTCTTGTATTTCACTATTCTGATGAATCTTTGATAAAAGCAGATGTTTGGTGTTGTGTATCTTTCACTGAGCTCTGCTCTTTCATTTGGTAGGTGAGTGAAAAATCAGAGTAACTCTATAAATTTGGGTGTTACAAAAAACTGTTGTGTCTGTGTTTTTTTTTCTCTTCTCTTGTTGCCCAGATTCGAAGCTGGGTCCAGCAGAAGTCTGGACATCCAGACAGGCTCTACAGGACTTATATCAAAAAATGCTAGTGACCGATTTGGAATATGCTTTAGATAAAAAGGTGGAGCAGGACCTGTAAGTACCTCAATAAATGTTTGTGTGTATATGTATATGTAATCTGGGCTGATGAGCAGGAAACCCTGATACTTCCAGAAAAGTGAGTGTATCCTATGAAATGGTTGTCTTATTTCCTTTAAAATGAGAGCTGTGCTGGGGGTGAAACATGAGAATGCACAGCAGAGCCAACAAAGAGCATTCAGTAGGTTAGTATTTTACCTCTGGCAATTTAATTGCAGCCATGTCATGCAGGAGTGGGTTTTGGAGAGCCAGATGGAGGGGAGAGAGCTAAGGAACATCAGTGCTGGCAGGGAAGGGCTCTGAAGTCTGCAGTTTCCAGAAAGGAGAAAGTTTGCCTGGTGCAATCACCTGGAGCTTTGAGCAAGGTCTAACAGGAGTTGGGGGGCTGCTGAAGGCCCTCCTTTTAAGCCCTCTGAGGTATTGCTGGGCAGGGAAAGAAATATCAGGGGAAAACTTAAGGGTGTACTTGTGGCACCTTAAGAATCAGGAGAAGATCCTGCTGGCTTTTCTCCATGCCCTGAGTCCATTCCCTGTTACTTAAGATGCAGACATGGGTTGTAACAAGTTCACATGAGTGAAGCATGTGGTTTTTCCAGAGAGAAGTGAGATAAGTAGACTGGCCAAGTTGTCCTGTCCATGCCTCCAGTTACTGTATGATTTTTAACGCCCCACATCTTGTTTTAGAGAGGAAGTTCTGTGCTGCCTAAAGCGGAACAGTTGCAAGCATATATTAATGCTGTTACAGTGTTAGGTATAGACATATATGTACACACATGCATATATGTATTAGCTATCTATATCTCAGGGTATAGATATGAGAGGTGAGGAGAGGCGCTTATTCCATATTTAATGTTTTATCTCATCTGAATGTTGCCTGAATTTGAATATTCTTCATGTCTGATGCTATGTAATTAAACAATTCTTTCCTGTTGCTTGTGCCATCTGCATAAGACCCTTCCAAAGTAAAAAGGAAGACCTTTCTTTTGTTTCCAGTTGGAATCATGCCTTTAAAAATCAGATCACGACGCTGCAGGGTCAGGCGAAAAACAGAGCAAATCCAAATCGGAGCGAAGTTCAGGCGAACCTTTCTCTGTTCCTAGAGGCAGCTAGTGGCTTCTACACACAGGTGAGTTGCAGCAAGGAGAGGAAGGGTGGGTGGGTCAGTTTTAGGGGGGTAAAAGCTGTTCTTTTCCCTTAGCATAGGGAACTGTTGCTGTATGGGATCGAGCAGTGCACCTTGCTAATGCTGGTGCTCTCAGCAGGACGTGTCTACAAAGCTGGTGATGTGCTTTCTGATCAACTGCAGTCTTGATCTGAAACTTCTGTGCATCTGCTAGCTGTTTTGGTGCAATTTGAATTCCCTTCTAAGAGAATATGCTTCAGAGCCTAATCCCCACTGTTTTGGGTAAGGTCAGAGGTCCCTTTCTTACTGTGCTGCACTGTGACTGCTCAGAGTGAGCATAAAGCAGCAGGAAAGGGTAGAATGATCCTTCCTTGCTCTAGTCTCTGGCTTTCTGGCTGTGCATCTGTTGCCTTCTCGAGCTTCTTTGTATGTGAATCCTCTAACTGTTAGGAGGAGGTCTAGCCTTCCTTGACTCCAGGCCTTCTTGAAACCCTTTACTCTGGTCTCTGCAGTGACCTGTGGGGAGGAATTCTGTCTTCTAACTGTGGTGTCTAAGAGTAATGATGACCCAAAATAAAGCCTAAGGCCAACAAACATGTTAGCTGATGATTTCATTGGTACTCTTTAGTCCTTTTTTTCTTCCATTTCTCTAAAAATGCCCATTCAGTTTCTCATTACTGGGTATTTGTGGGCCATTGTCTTCATTCCCTTTCATTCCCTATATAGCAAAGGATAAGCAAAGATAATCAGTTTGTTCTTGGATTGGGTTACTTTAGAACAGAAATATGTGCAGAATATGCAGAGGATGTGTGTGCTGATGTGTGTTTCTTTGTCCCTTCCTTGTAACTCCTAACACTGATGGTGAGCAGTTTTTTAAGAACATGTCCATACTGAATACATATTTAAATGCAGCTTTATTTTCTGAATAACCCCTGACTTAGTGCCCACCACAGTTGTGCACTGAAGTAGGGTGGCTGTCCCTAAGAGTTTTATGTAGCATTTGCAGCACATAATGTCTTGCTGTTTTTTTGATCAAGGCTCCAAGGCTTACAAGCCTTCAGTCTTAATTCTATATTTTTGTTAACATTTATTTAGAATTTCTGATTTTGGCTCTAGGAACTTTTCTTCCCCTTAAGCAAAACTATTGCTGAGTGCTCTAGGGATATTTTATGAGAATTTTAGTTAATTGTAAAAAGGATGCAATACTTATGCCTTACTGATAGATTTTTGCTCACGCTCTTTTCAGTGTTAGATTAAAGCTTGTAGATTAATGGAGAATGAGAGTCAGTGTGTGATAAGGGCCTTAATAAGGATGACTTGCCTTTCTTTTCCCTTTTCCCCCTCATTTGGTGTGCTCCAGCAACATTGTGGTTGCTGACTCCTCTTAGTTCAGTCTGACTAAACTTTCTGTCATGGCTAGTTTGCCCTGTCTGCAGGTTACAGCACTCACAGCAGGTCATTCTTACTGTGTCAATTCCCAGTTTGCTTCCAACCATCTGCAAGGCAACCCCAGGTGTTTTTACAGAATCCTTGTGGTTGCCCTTTTTTCCCCTTCAGTATTGTTTTTTGGGAAGCTGCTTGTTTGACAGCCTGTGGCATGCTTGCCAAGGGTTTCTGACCATCTCCACTGTTTGGCAAAAGCCTTGTTCTTCCCTGCAGTGGAGCAGGGAATTTTGCTCTTTTGGGGTGTGACACCATAGTCTGGGTTGTTTCTCTCTGTTTGCTGTGATGTTAATCGACCCATTTTTAGCCTAAAGACTTGGTTCAGCCAAGATACCTGCTCTCCAACTGAGAGGCCTGCGTAAATGACATCTTTGAAAGGGAGCATGAGTTCTCTTAATTCAGCATGTTGGGAGATGTCAAGTTTCTCTCTTTTATCCAGCTTTCATCTGTGAGATCCCTCTTCTTCAGAGATTTTTGTCTACTGTATAAAAGACAGAGCAGAAGAGGGAGGTGTAACAAACCTCTTTCTGCAGCAAGCAAAAGCATCATGTTGTGTGTTTAGCTGTTGACAGAGTGTGCATCTCTGTCAGCCCTGAGCTTTCTCTGTGCCTGTATCTGGAAGTGGAACCCTGCTGCAGGTCTGTTTTATTTGGAGACTGAGCATGTTCCCAGCTGGGAGAAAGTCTGTCACTTCTTACCTGCATTTTTAACCCTGTAACTCACTTTTCATCACTCTGTCATTACTGTTTCTTTCCAGAGTATTTGCTGGAATTCATTAGAAATAATTTCAAAAGCACTAATTGGAAGGGCAGAGTTCAGGTTTTCCTTCAGTCAGCTTGGGAGGTATTTGATCAATTACCTGACGATTTGTTACTTGAAAGAGTCTCACTACTGGCTTAGCACAAATATTTGCTGACAGCTCAGCCACTTAACTGTTCCTGTTGCCTCATTGCTTTACAAACTTAGTGTTGTTCCAGTTTCTCTTTAAAGTTTATGTTGGGATAGTGCTGTTTCTTATGTTGGAACAAGCTGCTTTGGGGCATGAGGGACATTCCTTTCTGTTGTTTTCAGAGAGTAGTGTCACTTCATCAAGGTACAAAAACCACTGTGTTCCTCTTGAGTGTCCGGCTTGAAAACAAACTAAACAAACAAAAAAAGAAAGGATAAAACCACAAACCCCAATATAGTCATATCTCCATCCTTGGTTACTTAAATATCATGAGAATTGAGTTGCTTACTAGTTGGGGATAGACAACTCTTTCTTCCTTCTCTTCAGAGTTCTGGGCAGACTAATGTACCATGGAGCTCAATGATTTCCATATGGCAAATGTCATTTAAAGTCTCGCTTTCAGTAACCTGGGCTTGTTCACTTGCTTACACTGTTTGGTGCCTCCAAGTGATGCTCTGTTAGTTTTGTCACTTGTTTTGATGCTTTTCCTGATGCCTCTCTCTGGCTGCTCCTAAACTGGGCCTGTTTTTTGCAGCTATTACAGGAACTGTGCACAGTTTTTAACGTCGACTTGCCGTGTCGTGTAAAGTCTTCCCAGCTGGGAATCATTAGCAATAAACAGACGCACACCAGCGCCATAGTGAAGCCACAATCCAGCTCCTGCTCTTACATCTGCCAGCACTGCCTTGTCCACCTTGGAGATATTGGTGAGTTGTTTGAGGGGGGAAAAGAGGTGGGGTGTTGGGTTCTACCTGTGGGCAGCTCACCTGAGAGGGATCTGCTGTCGTGGCCAGCTGCTGGAAGCAACAGTGCTCCAAATGAGTAGCGAGATGCTGACTGTGCCTTTGGTGGCTGCTGCAGGGGGAAAGAGCTGTAAAGAAATGCTCTTAAGAGTTTTCTAACGTGTGTGTTACACATTAACACATGGCCACAGTTAACCACTGGCTTTCTAGTGATCTGCTACAATCTGTCTTGTAGCCTTCTAATCATGCTCTAGCTGGTAAGCACAGGGAAATGTCGAAAGCAGTAATATTACAAAAGCTTGTTGCAGCAGGCTGGCACACTTCTCCATTCCAGAGCATTAACATCTTAGATGCAAAGGCAACAGCAATCCAGCCTCTTTTTTTTACATTAAGTTCAACAGGTTTATTTCTTCCTTGATTTGAGCAGAACTATGTGTTGTAGAAAGTTTCTGTTTCACAGGAATCTGCAGTTGCTTTTGGAACAAACTCAATGTAGATCTAGTTGGTGATTGTGCAAATAGGGATGAAAAACATCTGTAGCTCTCTGGATGTGGTGCTGTTGTCACAGCACCTTTGTGTGTGGGAATTGCTAAGCTCTGACACTGGGTCTGAGGCAAAGCAACCACCTCAAAATTCAACATGTTGAATCCTGGTGCTGTTTGGTGTCATTGTATGTTCCTCTGACGTTTATGCCTAAAATAATAGCAAAATGCTCTTCAGGTAAACTGAGTTACATAAAAGTAAGTGCAGGAGAGTTTGATTTTATGCCTCAACTTGTGTTGTTTTGCTGTTTTCTTAGCTCGCTATAGGAATCAGACCAGCCAGGCAGAGTCTTACTATAGACATGCAGCTCAGCTTGTCCCTTCTAATGGTGAGTCCGGGATACCTTTTCAGTTCATAATTCCAAAGGAGGATTTGGGGTGTAGCTTTTCTTGTGTGGCAGTTGGAAACCTGGACTTTTATATAAATCTCCTCCAAACTCTTCAAACAACCATGCAACAAAGCCTGACTGTCAATGAATCATTTAGATAATTGTTATTTGCATGGTCTGTGTCACTTGTTTCATTTTTGTGAAGTTTTAGAACCAAAGAAGGTAATACACAGCTTCACTACAGCTGGTCTGTGTTACATTCATACAGTGTGAAGTACAATTAATGAAAACTTTGGGGTTTTTGGTTGTTTTTATTGTTTATTCCCATGCCTGTTTATAAAGTTTAGTAGCTAAAATAGCATTTTTCAAGTTGCTCATGCAAATTAATGAATTCTGCAGTTCAGGGATCTAGCTTTTTAGCTACTGGCATAGTGACACAAACTGTAGGGATGGTGAGAGAAGGATAAATCATTTTTGAGCCAGGCTGATGAAACCAGTAATTCAATTTTTTAGTCAGTTGTGTGTCGTAACTGCAAAATTCTCTGTATTCCAACTATAGAAATCTTTATTCTCTAGGCAACAAAATGTGAACTGTTGACAGTTAGATTTGCCTCATGAGGAAAATCTGGGCAAGATTTTGTCCAAATAGATGGAGATAAATAAGTGATGAAAGCTTGATTTTGACAGTATGTTCTTATTTAGACAAAAAACCTCCAAACAAACAGAAACAAAAGCAAACAGAAACCCCCACAACCCATCCTTCCCTCTCCAAAAACAACCCAACAAACCCAGTTACTGCTCCACCAATTTAGGTACTTTTTCATTGGAGTGGTACAGATAGAAGGCTGCAGTAAAAGGGTCAGCAGATGGATCTGAGCCCTGTGTGTTGAAGAACTGAGGACTTTGTGCTCCCTTTTCAAGTGACCACACTTACTCTGACATCAAGCACGCTTCACTCCATGACAACTTGGTGGACAACTTGTCTCTTTCTCCCTTAGGTCAGCCTTATAATCAGTTGGCTATCCTAGCTTCCTCCAAAGGAGATCACTTGACCACAATTTTCTACTACTGCAGAAGCATTGCTGTGAAGTTTCCTTTCCCAGCTGCCTCCACTAACCTACAAAAAGCACTTTCTAAAGCACTGGAAAGGTGAGACTAAGGATAAGTTATTTTCGCTCGGATAAGATGGAAGAGAATTTTTCCAGCTGTACCTCCCTTGCCAGAATTTAATGATATTTGGTGGTAGAAACAGAAGTTCTCCATCCCCTGTCCAGTCAGAGCATCCTCACAGCAAGTGTGGAACAAAGAGTAGTTCGTGATGCTCCTGACTGTGATTAATGACTGCAGGAAGCAAGCACACAACAAAGCAGCTTTTCATGGACTTCCCTCCTTTATTTTGAAATAATTCTGTAATGTTATGTGCAGCTGTGTGTAATTCCAAAGACTGAAGTTGGCTGTTTCTTCTCTAAATTAGTCGTGATGAGGTGAAGACTCGATGGAGCGTGTCTGACTTCATCAAGGCATTTATTAAATTCCATGGCCATGTGTACCTGAGTAAGAGCTTGGAGAAGCTGAGCCCTCTTCGAGAGAAGCTGGAAGAACAGTTCAAGGTTAGTTCTAACAACATATTAATTAGTGTATTGAGGAGAATATTTTTAGCAGCCGAGTTCTGAAATTACAGTCCAATAATAACTCTTTCACATGCTAAAATGCAGGAAGCTCAAGTAGCCAGTTAGGGAAGGTTTGCATTGCAGCTACCACTGGATAGTTCTGGCAGCTTATGCCAAGATAGGGGTTTTCCCATCTGATGTGGTCCTTTGTTGATGGCAATATGGGAGAAATCAGTGACCCCTGTTGATTGTCTGCTCTTTAACCTGGGTGATCTTTGGATACCTGTGAAAAACAGTCAGTTCATCTTGGAAATCTTGGCTCAGTGACCTGAGGAATTTTGAGAGCTTCATTTTTTGCATGACATTCATTCACTCCCACTGGTTATTAGGGCTGCTTCTAATCTGCCTCAGACAACTTGTCTGTCCTGTCAATGGCTTGCCTTTCAGAAGTGTCTCAGTAGGACCTTAATTTGTGTGTAGATGTGAACTATTCAGAACATGTTTCCTCTGGGAAATCCATGAGGCCCAGCTCATTAGGTTGGACAATATAGCAAAGATTGAAGCAACAAGAATTTTGTAAGGTATTTACACAAAGCAGTACATTTTCTAAGAGAACCTTGTAGTGTTAGGTGCCTTTTGGCAACTGCTCTGCTTCAGCTTCTTAATTGGTGGAAAAGAAGCAGGGAGTATGGATTTGTTCAACAGAGCAGTGGCTGCTTTTCAAAGTTTTCAAAATTAAGATGATCACAGCAATATAAGAACTTTAAAATGTTCTTTGCAGTGTCTTTTTACATTTTTTGCCTGAAATTGGGCTGCTACAGTTAGGTTCAAAACCCCCCAGAATTAGATGTGAATTGTATTTGCTTTAAATGTGGGCTGTTGATGTTGTTTCAAAATTAAATAATTGTGTATCTCTGTGTGTGATCTTGGCTGTTGAACAAGTACTGCTTTTTCAACAGTGCTTATAATCAATAAATAGGAGCATTGCTCAGGCATGTGGAACAGTCTCAGTTTTCTGGACTGAGACAGGGTGTTAAAACAGAGCTAATTGAGCCCTGCTTTGTGCTTAGATTACTTTTTTGTTTATATTATGCACTGTAAGGCTTAATTTACCAGAGAACAACTCTTGTGGCTTAATTTACTAGAAAACAACTCTTGTGGCTGCAACAGGTTGAATGTGGATGCGAAGTTGGCTGCATGGTGGTGAATCAGTTGAACTTTGTGGCTGATTTTAGCTGTGAAGGGAGCAGCTGTAGGGTTGGGAGTGTTCAGTCAGGCCCAGGATGGTGCTGCTGGCAGCTCTGCCACTCTGAGTTGTTGGCTGCACAGTGCTTCGTGCCCTAAACTGCACAGTCAAGGGTGAACATGAAGCTCTTTCTGATGCTTAACACTGGTAAATTCACTTGGCTCCCTGATTGTTGTGTCTGAAGAGAAGTTGGTTGGGGTTTAGGATATCTCCTTTTTCCCCCAAAAAAGCATTAAAGTTTCTTTTCCTGTCCTGAGAAAGGTGACTTTTCCAGCATAGTTACTGAAAGGCATTTGTAAATAGCTCGTGCTATTTTAGTCCACCAAGGCATTCCATGACCCATGAAGTCAGATGTGGAATTAGTTTTTAATACATAACCACACAGTAGTTAAATTTTCCTGGGGTGTTTTTTTAAAATTTAACCCTTCTCCATGCTCTTTCTTTGAAAGGCTGGCAAATCCAGTGGATCTGCTGCAGCGCTGTCACTGCACCTTCAAGTTGCACTTGCTCTGAAAGAGAAACATAACCAAGGGGGGAATGTTGATTTGTTGAGCATGAGAGGTGGTGCACAAGCAAAATCCTTGGGCACCTTCCCAAGTCCTCCTGGGAAGGCAAGTGCTGTGCTGGTTGGGATGACCTGGAAATAAAATCCAGACTGAATGTTGCCTTAAGGCAGAAGCATTAGTCAAGCAGTGGAGTAGCAACTACTAATCCTTTCAAGTGTGTGTGTGTGCTTTGCCATCTAAAAATACATCCCCCACGTGTCTTTGTTGCAGAGGTTGTTGTTCCAGAAGGCCTTCAACTCTCAGCAGTTGGTCCATATTACTGTTATCAACCTGTTCCAACTGCATCACCTGCGAGACTTCAGCAACGAAACGGAGCAGCACAGCTACAGCCAGGATGAGCAGCTCTGCTGGACACAGCTCCTGGCTCTCTTCAGTAAGTGTGCAGGCTGATTGATCTCTGTAGTTCCCTTTGGTTTTTTGACACAGAATCCATTAGTAATTTCCTGCCAGTGTCCAGCTTAATGGTTGGGTGAGGTAAGTGCTGAGAATAGACATCAGGGAGAAGGTGGTTGCACAGGATCGTTTATGCCAGCAGTGCTGACTAACACTGGATTTCTGAGCCTGGACTTAAGTTTTACAGAACTCTGCATCATTTTCCTGGTCCTGGAAGAACATTTTAACTTGGGTGCAAAGCTGGATGCAGCTTGGCAGTGGGTAGTACCACTCTTGAGGGGCTGCAGTGCAGTTGGAGTTGGAATGGAGCTGGTCCTGATTCCACAGGGCTGGAATAGAAGCTGAGTCAACTCAGACCTCAACTGCTTCTGTGCCCTTGATAACATGGGCTTGATAATATGATAATAAGTGGGAGTGCTGAGCCACATAATGCTGATTTTCTTAATCTGATCCAGTCCATGATCAGCTTGGCCTTGTTTGTCAACACCTGAATTTCTGAAGAGCTGGATTTCTCCAGATTCCAGCCTGGAGTTGAAGCTGAAAACACCATGGTCACACTGGGGTGGGTGCTGTTGCTCAGCTCTTGTGCCCTAAGGGGCCTGGGCTGGGTGCCTGCCTGCAGACATGGCTCCCAGTGCATTTGTGTGCCTGCTGACTTGGGAAAGCTGGTAAAATGCAGCTAGATAGTTGAGTTAATAATTTCTAATAAATAGGTGAGTGAATGTTTTTGCACTGGGCTCGTCTCACCCAATTTTTTTAACTTACCAAAGTGATTTGCCTTGACACTTAAAGGGAACATAACCACCAAGGTTCTGTTTCATGGTAGAAAAGTATTTAAAAAGAAATATTCTCATCTGTTGGTGAATTGTTTTAGGATGAAGTAAAACTGGGCTGTTTTGTTCTAAAGAACTAACTCTTAAAAACAGGGGTTTATAGGGGGACGAGTTTGATTAGATTATGTTCAACTTTAGCATTGTGGAATTTGTTTTTTTCCCCTTACTCTGTTCCCAGTGTCCTTTCTTGGAGTTCTCTGCAAGTGTCCTTTACAAAATGACTACCAGGAGGACTCTGGGGCTGCATATCCTCTTCCAGCTGTGAAGGTTTCCATGGACTGGCTGAAACTTCGGCCCAGTGTTTTCCAGGAGGCAGTGGTTGATGAAAGACGGTAGTGAGTGTTCATCTTTCTTTTGATACATTTGATTGCATGAAGTCATAACTGCTGCTGATCCACAACTTAGTCATGGGAAAAGGGATCATGTAACTCAGTGTTACAGACGTTAAAATGATAGAAAGTATGTGTGTTAGAAAGGTCATAAAGCAAAACATGAGGTTTGTTGGTTAAATGAGCAAATTCACTGTTTTAATTTGTTTTAGATTTGCATATAACTTTTTTCTAAAATCAGTGGGATCTAGTTTATAATGTCTGCCTTCAACATAACTACTGAGTGTTCCCTTAGTCTAATCTATTGTAATGATTTCTCAGATTATTGAGGGTTAGGAGAATATTTGCTTTAATTTCATGTAGTAAGCCATCTCTTGGGCAGTGCTGGAATCGAGTTTTTCTGGCTCATCACTCAGAAATTAAATTGAACATAGTAGAGAGGGTCTTTCAATGTCAGCACAGGCATTTCTGCTCTGGACTCTTGCTCTGATTTTTCACTTCTGCCACAGATCTCATAAATTTAGGCTTAAATAGTTCAAAACTCACCATTTTTTTAACAGTCTGCTAACTTTTTATGAATTACAGCAATTCCCTAAAGTGTTTGACTTGTAAGGTTGCAGTGACTGTTACTGGCACGGCTGGATGAGTATTTTTTGTAGGATGGGCACTCTGAGGAAAGCAGTGTGAGGTATGGGGAGCAGGGGTCCCTGTAACTTTGGTTTGCTAAGTAAGACTCACAACCTAAAGCCCTGGAGCTTTGGGAGCTTAAACTCCAGAATTCCTGAAGACAAGGTTAAGAAACAGAGTTCACAAATTGTTTTGAGGTGGTCATAACTATTACTGTGTGCACATTCTGAAGGAAGACTTATACCAGTATTTTAACAGGGAAGATAACAAGTAGTCCCTGCAGAGAGGAGCTGTAGGCAGTTATTCATGGAGTAAATGGCTTTAAGCTGGAAGGAGGGTGGCTTTAGATTGGATATGAGGAAGAAACTCCTCCCTGGGAGGGTGGGCAGGCCCTGGCACAGGTTGGGCAGAGAAGCTGTGGCTGCCCCATCCCTGGGAGTGTCCCAGGCCAGGCTGGACAGGGCTTGGAGCAACCTGGGCTGGTGGGAGGTGTCTGTGCCCATAATAGAGGGGTTGGAACAAGATGATCTTTAAGGTCTCTTCCAACCCAAACCATTCATTCTGTGATTCTGTGAAGGGACCCATTTACTGGGCAACATAATATTGACTGCACTTGCCCCATTTAAGACCTCAGGGTTTTCTTTTTTATTTCTTCTATTCTTGTTAGTCATGGGAAGGAACTGTTGCTTAGTGTAGTGTAGAGAATAAGCATGAAGATTATGTTTTCAGTCCCTGTGGTGGTGCAGCACTTGGGCTGTTGGGTGTGTGGTGCATTCTCCAGACATCCTGAAATAGTTCTTTGTTGCCTCCATGCTAAAGCAGGAGGATGCTTGGGCTTTTGGGTGGGAGCTTTTAAAAAAACTGGAGCTAGCAGCCTTTTGGTGGCAGTTAAATGTTAACCACCTATGCAGTGATCACTGTGATTTGAAAATTATTTGCTGCAGGGCCTTTGGGAAGAATTTCCAGTCGTTGCTTTTACTGGTGTTGCAGGGCAGGTCAGGGAACTGCCAGTTCACCTCTAGCTTAGTGGTCTTACTCAGTGCAACCCTTTACCTTTGTGGTGACTGCTGCAATGCCTCAGAGCAGAATTACTTCTGCATACCTGTGTCTTGATAAACTCTTTTGCTTCCCAGCTAATTCACTGGCTGTGCCTTGAGAGCTGTCAGCTTTGGACTGGAAAACCAGGATTGCAGACAGGTGCTGTCAGCATTTGTCTGCAGTATAGGTGTGCCTAGTTAAATTCACAGCAGGCTTTCTGACCTGCAGGATAATGAACACTGTGCTGTGAGAGCCTGGCTTCCTTTGGAACTTAGATTGGCTTTTAAAACATTTTAGTTTTTTCAAGAAGGTGGTCTTTTCCCTGACAGTTCAGAGAAACTTCACCTTTTCTTGGGAATCACAGGATTAATGGAAGGTGTGACAGTGTAATGGAGTTTAATGTTTTCTTGATAATGTGAACACATCCCATCTTTTGTCATTTTCACTTATGGTTTGTCTGTTTTCTAATTCACAGCATATGGCCCTGGCTGATCTCTCTTCTAAACAGCTTCCAGCCTCATGAAGAAGATCTGTCCAGTAATAATGGTAAGGACACTTCTAGTCTGTGCTGTAAAGAACTGGGAATGGTGCATGTTTTTCCTGATGGTGGGGGAAATTGCAGTTGAAGAGCAAATAAGGAAGAGAGTAATCTTTTAGTATTAGTGCATGTGAATACCTTGCAAATGCTGCTTTCTTGTGCTGAGCAGCCTTTGCTCTGCTTTATCATTGCCGAGTTCCTTAGGTCATGGGGTGGATAGATAGTTAATAGAAGGCTTTAGGAGGTGTAGTGACCATGCTGAGGTATCTGCTTCTGGTACTGCGCTCAGTGCATTCATGCTTTCCTTACATTATTTCCTGTCTGTTTGGCAGCAACCCCCCTTCCAGAAGAGTTTGAGTTGCAAGGATTCCTGGCTCTGAGGCCCTCGTTCAGGTGGGTAACAGCTGAAGGATCCTGTACTCTTGCTGATGTCATGCCTTTGACAAACATTGACCTGTTCCCTGCAATATCTTATTTATGAATATTTACTGCTGTATGGATTGATGTGGGTCTCTTCAAAACAACTGTAATGGATAATGTAGCAAAACTCTATGAAAATCTTGAGCTTATAATAATGCTCCTGACTTTTATTTGGTTTTACTCTGTAGTCTTCAGACTTGTAAATAGAAAGGGGAAAATTTAAGAAGGGAGGAAAGGAATGCTTTTACATGAAACCTGCTTGATGTGGTTTTCCTTTGCTGATTTTCACTGTTTTTATCTGTATCCCTGTACCTAGCATCACCCACAAATGCTGATTAAATATTAGTTATATTCACTCAACTATTATTTTTCTGATTTTGATAATCACACAGATGAGCTTTTGGCCTTTTGTTTTTTTTAAAAAAACCCCAGACACCAAACCTCTTTAATGTAGATGCATCTCACCAGAAGAAAATTACATCTGTAAATCAGGTGTCTCTTAACAGTCATGTTTTGAATAACACCTTATGAAAGTTCACAGCTTTTAATAGAGCAGTGCTGGCATGTTGCATTTCTAAAGAAACACAGTGTTGCAGGGGGTAACTGTGTAATTAATATTCCCTCTCCTGTGTCAATACCAGGAACCTGGATTTTTCCAAAGGCCACCAGGCAATTACAGGAGATAAAGAAGGGCAGCAGCGTCGGATACGGCAGCAGCGCCTGATCTTCACAGGCAAATGGATCGCTGATAATCAGCCAAGGTAATTGCAGGAACCTTCTGTATCCCCCACACTGCCACGAGCTGAGGTGGTGCCAGTTGCTTTTCAATTCCTTTCTTTTGCAGGTTGATTCAGTGTGAAAACGAGGTAGGCAAGCTGCTGTTTGTGACAGAAATCCCAGAGCTGTTACTGGAGGACCCTAGTGAAGCCAAAGAGAGTCTCGCCTTACAGGAGACATCCATGGCAGAGCCACTGTGTGCCGATGGGAGCCCTGGACTCAAATCAGTTCTGTCCTCTGGCAGAAGCCTGAGCAACAACTGTGATGTGGGAGAAAAGCCAATGGTCACCTTCAAGGAGAACATCAAGCCCCGGGAGCTGAACAGGGAGCAAGGGCGCATCTATCCCCCCAAGGACATGGCCAGGGACAGGCGGGACTTTAGCAAAGGAATAGTGGCCACCAAGAACGATGGGAAGAAGGATAACAATAAAAGAAAGAATGAGACCAAGAAGTGTGGCTTGGAGAAGATGCAGGAAGCAGGAAAGCAGAATGTGGCAGTTCAGGTAAGCCTTTAGCTCAAAGGGATGCTGTGTCTGAGGAGGTGCCATGATTGTGGCAGGGCAGTCGCTGCTCGTGTAGAGGATGGTAGAGCTGAGATCTCACTGTGGGCACAGCTAATGCACAAAAATACAAGCCACTTCTACCTCAAAGACCAGGTGTTGATTGGTGATCTTTGGGTCTCTGCCCTTTCCCTTGATGCTGTCTCAGTTTGCTGGGGAGAAAGGATAGGGATTTTGCTGTGTTAACTGTCTTTAAAAAGAGACTTCTACCCATTCCACAAATTACTCAGGCCACCAAGGCTGTTCACATGGCCAGGTCACAGTCATGCCTCACCCATTCTGTGGTCTGTTGAGAAGGAACTGGGTACTCTGCATTTTCAGTTCAGTTGACTTGTGTACTTTCAACAGACTGAACACACCACAAAAGCACCAAGTAGGATATGAGGAGTGAGATCCTCTGCGCTGTGGGTGTAGTCAGGTGTCTCTGTGGAAGTAAGGAAAGCTGTGCTGCTCTTAAATGTGTGCTCAGGCCCTTGCTCAGAATTGTTGCTTTTCACATCAGCTGCTCTTTTATCAGCTGTATTTTTTTAGAGGCATGCTTTTTTCTCTATTTCTCTGAGCATTATATATAAATAAACAGTGAATTTACTGGTCTGACTTCCACTGAGTTTTAGTAGTGGAGAGTTTCAGTGCTGATCTGTACCTGGATAATTTGGATGCATGTCAGTCATTCCCTGATGGCATCTGGAGCCATTGAATGATAGTGGTAGAGACTCTGATATTTCCCTAGTGGAACTGTCAGTTCTTCACTCTTCCTGCAAGTGGAAATAGTTCTTAATACACTTTATCTCCCTTGCCTCTGTGTAAGGCCATTACTACTGCCCAGGACAGGTCTGAAGAATAACTCTTCCTCTTTGCACCAGAAGTCATGTGTAATTGAGGTCTTATTTTCCCTAGGCTATATAAACTATCTCTTTCAGTTTTTCTAGCTTGTGGTTTTAGGACTCTTGGATCATTCTTGTTCTCCTCCTGATGATTTGCTGTTAAACATGATCAATACGAAATGGAAGGTCTGAACTGGCAGCATTATGTCCTATCAAGGAGGGCAAAGGGTTTCTGTAAAGGCTACAGAAACCATGTGGGAATTGTTTGACATGCTGCATGCAATTCTGGTATTTGAAAACCAATGTAGGTGAGTTAGAATAGCAAGTTTATTTGTCAAATATATGGAAATGTGGTTGCAGGCCTGAGCATAACTCCCAGTTTTGGTTTTTGTGCCTCTGTCTTGCAAAGTAAGGACTTGAGGCTGATAAAAACCCACCAGATCTGAGAAATGTGTGTAGCTTTTTCGATAGGGAAGATAACTTATTTATCAGAAATTTGCTTGTCTTAGTCTTAAGAGACCACAAACTCATGAAGAACTTACTTCAACCCCATTTGTAGCAGAATCTGCTCCGGTGTGATTGGTCATTCTCTTCTTGAATAGAAATTAATTTTGACTTTTCAGTTCCCTCAGCTGAACTTATGGCAACTAATCCAAATAAGCACCTTTTGTTTTATATACCTTGTGGACTTATTTATCCAGTCCCTCCCTCCATCCTGAGAAACAAGTGTAGGTTTTTGTACCAGTTGGTGGACTGTTAGTGCTCTGCTTTGGCCTTCCTGGAAATACCAGGCTTTACCTCCTCCACAGTTCATTGCCTTCAAAAGCTTAATTGCTGAAAGTGCTGCAGCTCCTACGTAGCAAAAATGTGAGGAATGTTATACAGAACTTGTCAATCCTACTTTGCAGATAAGTAGAAAACTTGCATGCTCAGGCAGGTTGTGACAGAGGTTGAGTCTCTGCTCTCTAGGTAAAGTAATGTTAGATGCCAAGGAAGGTTTAATGCAGACTTGCTCAAGGTGTAACCTGCTCTTAAGAGGCCACTGTGGTGAAATGGTACCTCTCAAGCACTGGGTAGGAACACATAGGACCACTGTGGGACTAAACATTTGGGAGCATTGACACTTTTGAAGTGAGAGAAGTAGAAGCAAGGAAGCAGCAGAAATTTGTCTGTCTTGATTAATCAATTTTAGTTATTTAGATTTCTAAAGTTAACTGTAAATCATGCAGAGGACCTTTTGGAAGGCATCCTTTGGAAACTTGTTGTAGCACCTTTGAGTTTGTGGTGGACTAGAGCTCCTGTTTTGTAATCCTGTGGCAGGAAGAGTGTCTTTGAATTCTGCGACATTTCTTGGTGTGGATTATAAAAGTGTTGGGCTTATTGTGAAGAAAAAAGGGACAGCACAATAGAGTGTGGTGGAGGGTGAAGGTGTCAGTGATATGGCATGAGCAAGGGCTGCACTGTTTGTGGTGTTTAGCACCAGCCAGAACCTTGAGGTGGAGTTCCCTCTGGACTTTTTCTAGTGGGAGATCAAAAATTCACCTAAACCTCCCAATTTTACAAGTGCAGAAAGAACCCTACACTCCCATAATTTCTAAATGGGGAGATTGAAGTTGAAAAGGAATTTAAGAAAACATTTGAATGCATCTACCCCTTTACTATTGTATTTTGACAGAAAAATAATACCCTGTAACTCCTTCCCACTCAGCAGCACTAAATGTCAAAATAAACCCCACAGTTTTGGTTTGTTTGGTTTGAATTTTTTAATTTGGTCCCTGATACAGCCCGTTTTTGTCACTCACCTTTGAGACTTGGTGTCAGGTCTGCTCCTGGGCCCTTTCTGTATTGCCCAGGTTCCTTGCTTGCTGTCTTTTTCCTGCCTGCTCCATCTTGCATTCCAGGCAGTTCTGCTGAGCTGAACAGAAAGGGAAAGTAGTCTTCCCCTCTGTCTTCCTCTCCAGGAAGACCCAGACTGCAGCAGACTCAGAATCAGGTAAACATTACATTACATTCTTCTCTCTGCCTTTAACTGGTGCAGCTCTTTCAACAGAATGCCCAGCAATTACACAGTAAGCTGAAGGAGGTTAAGCACTTCTGCTGTTTGTCTTATATGCTCTGGGTCAAAATAATTCCATTAGGCTGAGAGAATTCCCTAGGAAGAACGTGGCAGTGTTTGTTTTTTAAGGTGCTGCAGGTAAGTAGCATCAGTTAAGCTGAAGCAAATGCCCTAGGAGAAGAGTAATAGCTTCTGCACTGTTGTTTTTAGAGGCTGCAGGTGAGAGCAGCATGGTAAGTTCTTTGGATGGTTTGAGGATTGTTATGTTTGCTTCCCATTCTCTTGCTAGAGAAAGCCTGTTGCATCTTGTGAGTAGATACCCTAGAGTGCTTTTGTGAGGCAAGGAGTGCCTGAGGACACGCAGGGTAACCTGCCTGAGGTCAGTGAGGAGGGTTGTGTGTTCCAAACCTCTCCCAGTTACTTAGGAAAAGCTGATCTCTCTCTCAGACAATCTGAGAGTTTATCTTTTGGCTTGACATGATGTGGGTAATTATAGGAAAAGTGATCTAATTTCTCCATACTTTCTTTTTGCGTCAGGTGAAGTCCCAGACGGAGATGAGGAAGACTCCGGTGTCTGAAGCCAGGAAGACCCCTGTAACTCAGACTCCAAGTCAGGCCAGCAGTTCCCAGTTCATCCCCATTCATCACCCAGGAGCCTTCCCTCCCCTTCCTAGCCGGCCAGGTAACTTGCAGCATTCTTTTGAAGTGTGATTTATTGTTGACTGCAAAGAAAAACCTGCAGTGGTGGTTGTTAGAGCCTCTGAAGGGAGGGGCTCTGAGAACGAACGTGGATTTTCACGTTGAGAATCTTAACAAGTAGCAAAGAAGGGGCATATCAGAACTGAAACGAGATAAATAAGATTCTTTATGCTTTGGAATCGAGGTCTGTCATGAAATCTGCCATGTTCCTTCTTGGTTAGTGGGTGTGAGATCAAGGAAGTTCACAGAAGGCTCTTCTTGTAGTTAGTCAAAACATGACAAAGCCTTCTGCTGAGGAGGAAGCATTCCCTGTGCTCAGGACTCCATTACAAAAGATGAATCACACCGCTCTCTTTAAAGCTCAGTTTCTTTTGTAGCGATGCTCGTGTTTCAGGCTGCAATTTGTGTGGTCTTGTTTGCTGCTGTTGCTGCACTGCATGTTCCCATTTTGTTGTGGAGTGTTCCTGTCATGCCTTGTCATACCTTGCTGTCCATGTTTGCTCACGGAATAGCTGGAAGCTGTATCTTCCCTGCAGCTGTTACATGGAGTTCCTCAGTATGAGACAGAGGGACATCCTCCCTTGTCCCCAAGTCAGCATATAAAGTCTGTGAGACACAGAATTAGAGCTTGCCTTCCAAACCTGCCTTTTCAGTGTGAGCCACAGGGAAGGAATTGATCTTGCGGATATGAGGATTTGTTTGCTTACCATCTGTTTCTGTCTAAATTAATCCAGAGACTGGTGATCCTCTGGGAGCAGGCAGTAGACTTATTTTATTGATTGCTTCTATTTATTCCTGTAGAAGTTTAGTCCTTGGAAATGGGTTTGGGGAATATGCATCAAAAAACCCCAGACTGGTGAAGAGAAAGGTAGTGAGGGGGGAAAAAGAAGCAGGGAGATGGAGGTGTGGGAGGAGGGGGAGACATGATTCTCTGAGGCACCTCCCTGGCTGGCTGTTATCAGTGCCTGGAATATTGCAAGAAAACTCCAGAACAAACTCTGAATCCCTGTGTGATCACAGCCATGAACATGCAAAGGTGTGGAAGGACATTACCATGCGTGGCTGCAGACTGGTGCCTCCTTCCTCATAGTCTAAATAAGCAGCACAGGAAGAAAAACCCCACTAAACATTTTCTGGCGGGGGCTGCAGTTAAAGGTGCATTTTCATCTCTTGCAGGATTTCCACCTCCAACCTATGTTGTTCCCCCTCCTGTGGCTTTCTCCATGAGCACGGGGTACACCTTCCCGGGTGGTGTTTCAGTCCCAGGAACCTTCCTCCAGCCCACAGCTCACTCGCCTGCAGGAAACCAGGTGCAAGGTGGGAAACAGTCCCACATTCCTTACAGCCAGCAACGGCCCTCTGGACCAGGGCCAATGACCCAGGGACCTCAGCAAACTCCACCTCCTTCCCAGCAACCCCTCTCATCTTTACCAGCTCAGGCAACAGCACAGTCCGCAAGCCAGTTACAGGTCCAAGCTCTGGCCCAGCAGCAGCAGCAGCAACAGTCCCCCACAAAAGCTGTGCAGGGCCTGGGGAAGAGCCCACCACACCACTCCGGATTCCAGCAGGTAAACCTCACCTATGCTACATGCTAAGCTTTGTTTAAGAATAAATGAAGACTTGTGTTCCTGGATTACCTTCCAAAATCGTGGTCAAAGAGTTGTTTGATTGTGAACTTCTGGGCACGTTTGAAAAGGAGCAGAAGTTTGGTGGGTATGACTGTGAGATGCTGTAGCTGAGAGGAAGGTATGTACTGGAATGGGAATGGGCTTTCTGTCACCCTTCTTCTGTGTGTTTATAGGCAAGGTATGAAGGTGGTATTTCTGATCAGGTATTTCTATCCCAGGCCTTTCTGGTTTTATTGTGTGAGTGTGAACCTTCACCCATACTCTTCTTTTGGCTTTTTTGTCAGTACCCTCACAGCTCTTAGATTTATACTCACGTCTTGTTGGAGAAAAAAAAATCTCCCTTCTGGCATGTCTGGACTCAATGGTGAGACCTTCCTGGTGTTCTGGGCAGCTCATACCTTAATAAAGGTTTAGTTTGTAGGTTTTAGTCTATAAGGTACTGGGTTAGAGTAAGAATTATACTTGACTGTTGTTTTAAAGCTGGACTAGGGAGCATAAGATGCCTGTCAAGACTGAGCATTTTGATGAATAACAAAGACATTGCACAAACATTGTGATCTGCTGTCACAGATGAGCCAGGCTGACAGTCTGGAAGGAGTTAGGCATTCAGGTAACATTAACTGTTCCTCCCTGCTGGTGAAATCCTGTGTCTCTGCCTCAGTATCCACAGACAGACTCCTCGAAGCAGCTGTGGAACCCCCCCCAAGTCCAAGGCTCCCTGGGGAAGATCATGCCTGTAAAGCAGTCCTATTACCTGCAGGCCCAGGACCCTCTCAAATTATTTGAACAGTCATTACAGCCTCCCGTGATGCAACAGCAACCTCTGGAGAAAAAAATGAAGCCTTTCCCAATGGAGCCATATAACCAGAACCCCTCAGAAGTCAAGGTGCCAGAGTATTACTGGGACTCTTCCTATGGCATGGCTGACAACAGGGTGATGGCCCAGCAGTCGAACCTGGACCGCAGGGGGAAGCGGCAAGGAGTCTTCCGCTCCGAGCAGGATGCTGTCTCCAGGATGACCTTTGAGGTAGGTGGTGACAACCAGTGAGCCTCTGGTATTCCTGATGGCTCCCTGTTTCAGGAACACCCTGTGGCCCCGAGCAGGTCAATGTGAGCTTATCTGGAAGAGAGCTGAGTGTCGTGGGGTACATGGGGTTCCAGAAAATAGTGGCGAAGTCTCCATTTTAGTTGGCTGTGTGTGGCATCAGTCTCTTGAAGATTTGGTTTCAAGTAGGTGTAGGTCTTGTTCAGTGTGGATGTGACACTGGGCTCTGCACTGTGCCTGTCAGGTTGAGAAACGTGGCAGCTGATAGTTCTGGGGAAGATTCTGGCAACTGACGAAAACCATAAAAGCCATCCAAATAATTGCAGTTGAATTATTACCCTTTAGATGAACTCTTAGCACCCCTCTAGTGAATTGAATGGCTGAGACTGCAATAGTCAGATTGAGGCTGGTAACAGCAGTCTTGTGTTGGATTGTTTGTTTTTCCTGAAAATCCCCCCACTGAGAGCTGAATTACTTCCACAGCTACTACTTGCACTAATGGAATATTTTGCTTCTGTTCATGCAGTTGTGCTTCGTGTTGCTGTTTCTAAAACCAGTAGCCTTTGTTATTTATTAGCAACCCTGGAGTTGTCTAGGAGTGCTCTTGGTGATGTTTATAAAGAAACTTGAACAGAGGCCTCTTTAAACCTTTGGTCATGGCGTGCTTCTGTAAATACACTCAGGACCTGGAGAAGGTCATGTGGAATCACTTGGCTCATCCTTTTGAGAGAAAAGCCAGACAATATAAAGGAGCCTGCCCCTACCCTGATCCCAGGCTGTGGTTTTCAGGTGGGAACAGGGTCAAAGCCTTACCCTTGTTTCTAAAAGGGAAACCTTGCCAGCATAGTGCAGTATGGAGAGAAGCTGTGCCTGTGATGTTTGTGCTTTAAGCATCCCTCACAAAAGCCAAGATGTCCAGTTTGACCAGCACTTGGCAGGTGTTTTGGCCCAGTGCTCTGGTCAGCTGTATGCTGATGTAGCAGCTGTCACCAGTGAAAATAAGTCTTGTGGGATTTAAACACCACTAATAGAGCAAAGAAGATGGAAACAATTTTTCTTGAAACCTAAATTACTCACAGGTCAGCTGTAGGAGAATAATTGTAGGATGTCATGTTCCTTGCCCTTGAATGTGGAAATGGGCTCAGTGTGTGGCATTGATTCAGTGGGAAGCACACGCTGCACTAACTCAGACTGGCTGCCCCTCACTGATGGTGTGACACTGCTCCCTGTGCACATTAGGCCACGTGCCTGGGGGTGTTTTCTGCTCAGATTCCCCTCTGTGTGCCTCAGCACACTTCTGCAGCACCACTTTCTCACCTCACGCTCTGCATGCTGCCTTCTGCCTTCCTCTTGCTGTCCTCTGTCCCCTGCTCTGGCTTAGCCTCCCCTTGCTGTCTCTGGCTGTTCTCTCTGCCTTCTGTTGTCTCACTGTGCTCATTTCTGTCACTAGGACCCCAAGAGCTCCCCTCTGCTTCCTCCGGACCTGTTAAAGAGTCTGGCTGCCTTGGAGGAGGAGGAAGAGCTGATTTTCTCTAATCCTCCTGATCTTTACCCAGCTCTGCTGGGGCCTCTCGCCTCTCTTCCTGGACGAAGCCTCTTTGTATGTATTTGATGTAATACTGCTGCTTCTCACTCCTAACTGGCATCTCTTTCTTCTGTGAAATGATAAGAAACGGGAAATTCCTCTCTCTCCCCCCATCCCTCCTGTCCAATTCCCTGCCTCACCCCTGAGCTGGTTTTCATGGAGGCCCATGATGTGGCTCCTGGGCTGAATCCAGGCTGGCTAATTTTCTCAGAAATCAGAATAACTGGGTTTTTGTAAATACAATCCATGGGAGAGGTGTTGATGCCTCATTTAATGCACTCACTCTTCTGCAGTTCTGTGGGATTAGTAATAAAGGGCAAGGGGGGCACAGATTGAGCTCTGGGGAGTCACCAGCACTGTGTAGTGACAGGACAAGGGGGGATGGCTTCAAACTGAAAGAGGGCAGGTTTAAATGAGATATTAAGAAATCCTTCCCTGTGAGGGTGGGCAGGCCCTGGCACAGGTTGGGCAGAAAAACTGTGGCTGCCCCATCCCTGGGAGTGTCCAAGGCCAGGCTGGACGGAGCTTGGAGCAACCTGGGCTGGTGGGAGGTGTCCCTGCCCATGGCAGGGGGTGGGATGAGATAATCTTTGAGGTCCCTTCCAACCCAGGCCATTCTACAATTCTGTGATTATAATCTGCATATAGTAATTCCATAGAGAGAGGGGGATGCTGCCCCACTAAATACAGAAGAGATTTCTTCCAAAACAAGATGGCTTTGGAAGAAAATTACAAGCAACTGGCTAAATAATCAATAACTCTTATATAAATACAGTAATCTTTGACAGACTGAGAGGCTTTTTTTGTCCCTACATTTTTGTATTAAAACATTCCTAGTTCACTAGCCTGGAGGGTTTTAGAGCTGCTGAATTTATAAATTGCCTCTGAAAATGCACTGTGCCTTTCTAGTATGGCTACGAGCATGTTCATTAAATCCTACTAACTCAGATTAGTGGCAGTAACAAGGAATTATTTGTGACTCCAAATCTCTGATGAAGTCCATTTCTCAGTTATTTTACCTGCCATCCCAAGGAGCCAGTAGCAAAATAGACACTCATTTCTGTCTCATTAGGTAACTTCACTTAGGAAACTAATAGCTGCTTCATCAGCAGCTTCCTCTGGAGCTCCTCCTGTTGTGTCTGCTGACAAATGGAAGGAAATCCTTCGCTGTGCGAGCCGCGTGGATGTGCAGAGTGGGAATTTTGTGTGCCTTTTGAAACGTGCTTTCAAAGTAATGAGTTGTCATGTTGAAAATCTAACAAGCTGGGAGCTGCTTGCCAAGAAAATGAGGCTGTTTGTCTTAAGCTTGCGGGGTAAAAGCAAAGATATTCCAGATATTGTGGCTGTGTGAAGGACAGAGGGATGCTAGTTCAGGTTTCTGTGGTTTCAATAATAAATTTAAAACCATCTGACATGCTGAGCTGGAGTGAGTGCAGGAGGGCTTATATTTGGAACAAGACTACAGCTCTTATTTTGGTTCACACACAGTTTTACTTATGCCTTTAGTAATTCCATGGCTTGGTGATCGAGATCCTAAATTTGATAATGTTTACTGTCCACCAGCCAAGCTTGATGACTTTTCTTTGGTTTCTATGTCCATGATAACTGATTCCATTTCTTCCCTAAATAGATTTGTTTCAGAGATGCAGTTTTTCCCTCCTTAATCATAATTGAAACCAAAGAGAAAGCTGAGAAATACTATGGTGGAAATAACAGCTGTAGGAAAGGGGATGGCACAGATGATGGAAAAGGTCATGGTCCATAATATCTTTACATGGAGTCCCAGGGGAGTTTTGAACCTCTCTTTTAAACACTTGGGTTGCTTTTTCCCCCCCCTGCCTCTCTACAGTAATTTATAATGGAAATGAGAAAGTGCTAAATGACACTTGGACTCTTAAACCTAATTAAAAAATCACAGCACTTGGCATCTCTCACTGTCTAAGAATGTCTCTCCAGCAGGGACTGGAAAATACTCTGTCAGTAGCCACATACAAGAGTCTGATCACGTCTGAAGGCTTTTTGGCAGGTATCTCCGCTCTAGATGTATCAGACAGAATATTAGACTTTGGATTTGAAAAGCTATTCTGGCAGTGGGGGGGTTGCCTGAGACTCTCAGCTGTCTTGATTGTTGATTTTTAGATATTAATTACAGTTAGCAGAAAAACTACTGATTTTCTGCACTTGTTAGTTTGCTTCCCCTGCCCTCCAAGGGGCTGGAGCCAAAGTGCAAGGAAGGTTTTAAACGTGACCAAACCCACTTTGGCAGTTTCTGACAACACACTTTGCTCCTGCTCAGTACACTGATCACTGACTGCTCCTTTCCCCTCTTTGGTTTCTGAAGAAGTCCCTGCTGGAAAAACCATCAGAATTGATGTCTCAGTCATCATCTTTCCTGTCCCTCAGTGGCTTTTCTCTTAATCAGGTAAGTGAGAATCAAAGTCTGCTGCCCTTTGCTGTTTGATTTTGCTGTCAGACCAGTGGAAAACCTGGAAAAACCCTTATGGAGGCCTAATTTCAGCCTCTATCAACCTTAATCTTTGCCTTTATCAGTTGTCTCCCCAAATTCATTATTTGTAGCTCTGCAGATGCACTGCTGAATCTTGCTGAGTTCATGAGCCCCTTGCTTTTAGTAGAATCGTGGATTAGACTGAAAAGGTGCATCTCAGTGTGTTATGGTGTTTTTATTTCCTGAGCAGTGAATTACCTGTTTTCTTCCAGAGAACTGAGAGCAGGGTCTCGATACAACTTTTCTGAGTACTGGAAATTTAAAGATTTTGTGAAGGCTTTGCAGTCCAGCCAGGAAAAAATCTGTCCTGATTCAGAATGTGATGGAATTCATGCTAAAATAATCAGAAAAGATGGGGCTGGAGAGTGAAAAAGGAGTCAGGAAATACTTTGATCTAGAATTGTTTCCTTTATACAGTCTCAGTGTTTGAAATAAATTCAACACCTAAACTCTTCCATTGTGCTTGGATTTTTTTTTCCAGGAAAGATATCCAAACAACAGCATGTTTAATGAGGTGTATGGGAAAAACATGAATACCAGCACAAAAACAGAAGTCACCCCCTCAGTTGCTCACCAGGAGACTTCACTCTATTCTCTCTTTGAAGGGACTCCGTGGTCTCCATCCCTTCCAGCCAGCTCAGGTAATACTGGTATGGTATTTCTTGTGTAGTGATTTAAGAGGATTTGAGTTAATTCTAAACCAGCTGCAAGTTACATGTAACTGGAAATTTAAAAAAAGACCCAAAACCCAGACCTGCTTGACAAGGTCTCTGAAGGTTTCTGTTTTTCATTATATGTCCTTCAAAATGTGAGGGGATTCTCTAATAAATGTCATGTAAGAACCTGGATTTTAAGTAGTTGAGCGGGATAAATGTTGTAGGAGGTGTTAAATCCTGAAATCTCTTTAACTCAGTTTTCTGACAGCCATTTGGGAGGTAGGGCTTCAACTCACACATCCATATATTTTCAGTGCTGCTTTTTCCAGAACTGGATTTCATAATGTGGAGATTTAAAAGGGAAAAAATTATATGACTGAAGAGTATGGAGGAAAATAAAGACAGTTGTGGGTTCTGTTAGGTTTTTTTTTACTGTTAAGCAGTCAACAAAGCACACCAGCTTCTTCATTAGTAATTATCTTAAAGGCATAAACCATAACCATTATATCATGATGTTATTCTCACTAAAAGTCCAGAAGAGCATGAGAGGAGGAATTAGTTGAATCTAAGAAATGAGTAGATTTTAAATAACATCTGCACGGCATGAGATGTTTGGTTGCACTGAAATTTTTGCAACCAGCCAGGAAAAGCCATCGTGGGTGAAATGGAGGGAGCTGCAAAGTGCTTTTATTCTAACAGATTTTTGACTCACATGGCTTCAGTTTTCCCTCCCTTCACCTCTTCATTCATTCTGCCCTGCCTGCACACAGGCTTCCTGCTCAGTCTCCTCTTTTGCTCACTTCTGGGTTCTGGTGTTTTTAAGGTTCACAGGAGTGTAAAACATTTCCAGACTTGGGAGTTCAAGTTGTAAACTTGCATTGCAAACTCTTCACGGTCTAATCTGTGGGGTTTTTATTGGCTTGTCAAGCTTGAAAACAGATACTTTTTTAGTTTGAGAGAAGTTCTTGAAGAGACATGAGGAAAACTGGCTTTGCCTTGCCAGCTCTTGTAAGGTTTCCTGGGGTTTGTATTCTTGTGAATTTTTCACTCAGAACTCAAGAATTTGCATTACACCTGTGTAATGGAGGGAGTAAAAGCTGTCCTTGCACCATTGGAGCAAACTGGGTGGTGGCAAAATCTGCAGCAGCACTAAGAAATTCAGAATGGGGAGGCTCCTGCTGTGTCTGCTGACCGCTTTCCTTTTGCCTTGTAATCACTAGATCATTCAACACCAGCCAGCCAGTCTCCTCACTCCTCCAACCCCAGCAGCTTGCCAAGCTCCCCTCCAACCCATAACCACAATTCTGTTCCCTTCTCCAACTTTGGACCCATTGGGACTCCAGACAACAGAGACCGGAGAGTCGCAGACCGCTGGAAAACGGATAAGCCAGGCAAGTGCTGGGTTCCAGGCTCCTGCAGAGCCATCAGACACCATCAGCTGATGGCATTTGCTTTGCAGTGGTTTTGCCATGTCCCTTTGAACTTGTATTTCTCCCATTTTAGCAATGGGAGGGTTTGGTCTGGACTATCTCCCAGCAACATCGTCCTCTTCGGAGAGCAGCTGGCACCAGTCCAGTGCTCCCAGTGGCACCTGGGCAGCCCAAGGCCCTCCCGCCATGGAGGACTCCTCAGCTGTGCTTATGGAGAGTCTGAAGGTAGGTTTGGCTGAAACTGGGCTCAGGAAGGGTCTGTGGGGCCTGAGGATCCAGTGTCAGAAGCCAAAGGTATTTCCTGCAGATTCCCTTGTGCAGCCACTGTGGGAGGTGTCACCAGCGCTGGAGGACATTAGAGCTTTCCAGTTCTTGCTGGTTTGGAGTGTTCTGTGGAACAAGCCCAGGCTGGCAGAACTGGGAGGAATTAGAACATTTGCTTTGACTAATCTAAAATTAGTAATAGTTAACGTGGGATGAGCTTTTATGGTAATGAGGATTCTGGAGGTGTTCGGGGTTCTTCCAGGGAGCGTGTTTTCAGGAGGCCTTCTTTGAAGCCTGGGTAACTTCCCTGATAAGCCAGGTATGAGCGATGAAGAAGGGGAATATAAAACAGTGTCTCTGCTTAGCCATCTGTCAGAGGGGGGCTGTGTAACGCAGGAGGTGCTAGCATTGGCTCTTTGCTTTCAGTCCATCTGGTCCAGTTCCATGATGCACCCCGGCCCCTCGGCCCTGGAGCAGCTGCTGATGCAGCAGAAGCAGAAGCAGCAACGTGGACAAGGCGCCATGAACCCGCCGCACTGAGACAGAGGAGGCAACCCTTGCGAACGACGGCTCCATAAACCATGGCATGTTGGGTCTGCGGGACTGGCCCACACAGTCCTGTGCAGGTGGCAGCCCTCTCTTCTGTTCCTCGCTGTCAGGAGGGCGTAAGTGCTCCACCGACCCACTGAGTGTGCACAAAACGTCTGCAGTGCAAGCAAACAACATCAGGAACTCTCCCATCCCCGGGCCCTTTGGAGGGAGAGAGGAACTGCTGTTTGGCTCACTCAGTAACCCGATATCACCGCCTCTCACCTTCTCCATTGTGCATGTCCCCAGCCACATGGGAAGCAAAAGCTGAGAACGAAGGGCAGACGGGAGAAGCCAACGAGAACTTCTCAATCCTTATCCTCTCTTTGGGGAGACACAATAGGAATCCATTAATGATTGCTTCGCTGACTGAGAATGTAGTTGAAATTACTCCTAAACATCTCTATTACTGTCTCAGTAGTAAGATCACACTGAATTCTTCCGTACACAGACGTGCTTCATAGTCAGTGTGTAGCAATGACAGCCCCAGGTTGTTGCTCCCGTCAGAGGTGGTTGGAGGTGAGGTGGGGCTCTGTCTCCTGGGTTAGCGAAGGAGTTTCATGAAGGAGAGCCTGGCACTTGGCACCGCTTTGCCCAGAGGCCTTGGCCAGCCCACGGGTGGGTTAGAGACTCCAGCATGAAATGCCCTCCTCTCAGTAGGTGTTTGAGCTATAATGGGTGATGTGGGGCATCGCAGCACTCTGCTGAACAAGCAAGTTAACTGCTATGGGGTTTTAAATTAATGTGTGATTCCTGTACATTTTACTGTAGCATAGTGGCTAGCCCCACAAAGGGCAGGCTAGTCTGTGCATTCACAGCCTGACTCATTTTAATAGGTAGGTAGAAAGCTTTCAATGTTTTTCTTTTTTGAGGGGGGGAGGGGGTTGGTTTTTTTGTTTTTTTCTTTTTTTTTTT
>VXBX01000218.1:879722-897250 GCA_013400415.1 Scytalopus superciliaris | reverse complement strand
GTTTTGTTTTGGTTTTTGTTTTTCTTTTCTCTCCATCCTCCCATCTTCGCTGAGCACTCGTAGTTTCATTGCCATGCACAACATCTCGCAGAAAATAATCAGGGGTCCAGCAGGGCTGGGTGAATCCCACAGCCAGCCTGGACAGTGTGGAGTGTCCACACCCCCAGCAAGGCACAGGTCAGCTCTGCAGACACCCGTCCCCTCCCTGCCCCAGCTGCAGCCCCAAGCTTTCAGTTCCAGAGAGAAACCCAAGGCACCCATGGACACACGTGTGTGAGCCACACACGGAAACAGCGTGGTGCTGTTCATAGATGAAAAGGTGCAGAAGGGAAAAGGAAAACCATTTTATTTGCTATTTATTAGGGGGAAGGAAGACTGGAAGCGTCGTTAAAGGACAGCGTTTTTGTTAGGTTTCCCAGGGAAGTTCCGGAAACGATCTCAATGTCCATTTGCTGTGTTTAGCAGTAGGGGGTTTGTGTGATGATTCAGGATCTCTGGGCTGGAATTCAGCTGCAGAGCAAAGCACATGCAAGGAGCTGGAGTGACACTGGAGTCTGGGCAGCCCCAGAGAAAACAAAAAGGGAAGGCGGAGGAGCCGCCAGAGACCCCTCGGGGTGGGGTACGAGCGGCTCCCCCACGAGCTCCACCTGAGCAACATCACCGTTCCGTGTTGCATTTCGAAGCCGTGTTTCCTTTAACAAGTCCCGAGAGTGACGTTCCCACCCGGCGGTGCCACAGCCCGCCCCCCGTGTGCTCCCCTCCCCTCCGGTCCGTGTCCGAGCTGTGCGCCCCGGCAGCTGCGACATTCCAGCGTCTGATCCGTCACTGACTCTTGCACCCCAGACGAGCTAACCAGGTTCTGCGTGTCGCTCCCAACCGCGCCGTTCCACTTGTGCATGAGCGCCCGGCCTCGGGGGGCGAGGGAAGGGGCCCCCAACAGAAACTGGTTCGTGTCGTAAGCTTTTTTTTGTGTTTTTTGTCTGTCTGTGCAAGAACTGCAGCTGCTGAAATCAGCTTTGCCTTTAATTAAACCATGTTCTCTCCATCCAGGTCTGTGTGTAGCATTTATTTCCCGGGTGGCTCGGCTGCAGGCCTTTAAAAACGGGTTATTTTTTCTGGAGAAGCCAGAAGGTTTGAAATTGCTTTTTTTTTTTTTTTTTTTTTTTTTAAATTTCTTTTTCCCCCCCCCTTCTGTTTGAAAGAGACCTAAATAAATCACAGCGATTCTGGCCTGGGCTTGGTGCAGATAATTGGATTTGTGGTTTTGTGCTGCCTGTGTAGTGTGTTTTACGTGCCAAACCAAAAATCTGGGATGGGAGTAGCTTGCAGAGCTCCTCTTGGGTTGCAGACTGAACCTGGTAGGGCACATGTTGGATGACATGGATCCCTCAGCCATGGACTTGTTGTACTTCCCAGTGTGTCAGAGAACTCCAGACGTATTCTAGGTTTGAAATGACAGGTGGTTGTTGTATCCAGGCAGCTCTTTAGAAATAAACTCAGGTTATTGGCTCAGTGGGGTTGTCCAGGACCTGTGTGATAGAATCCAAAATGGGGAACCTGCTGCCCTTGCTTTGGAGCAAAGCTCTGACATTCCAGGCAGTGTCTTTCTAAGTTACTGTCTCTTCAGAAAAAGCTTTGAGAGACAGCTCCCAGTGGTGAAAAAAGTCTCCGCTTTTACCGGTGGGGGTTGTAAAATCCCTGTGAATCTGAACTGTGAGTTTGAGCAGGGTGAGGCTGTGTGGTGTCTCCTAAGCTGTTTGGGCTGGCAGGAATGTTTTAAGGAAGCAAATGCTGCTCAGCCTTTCCTGGTCGAGAGCTTCCTGAATGTCACCTCCCTTTCTGGATCTGCTGACAGGGCTGTAAATGCAGGTGGCACTGCCCTCTCGTGGGTTTTCCCAGCTCCTGGCATGTCTGTGTAAAAGCTTTGTTAAGGATAGGGCAGGTGGGACAGGGCGAGTCTCTTGGCAAGCACAGGATTTAGGAATTCCTAACAGGAAGACAATTAGCAACTTCCTAACAAGCATCTGTTTCAGAGAACAACACAAAAGGTAAAAGAAAATATAAAGCTTTTAATACAAGTAGCAATAATATAAGTTTATAATAAAGTTAATTTTCTGTTGCAGGGATTAATATGGAAACTTCTTAATGGCAACAGCTAAATCCTTCATTTTTTCCCCCACAACTTTAAGCTCTTCTGAAGTCACATCTCTGGGTCTCCAGTGTTAGGCTGTCGAACAAAAGCGGATGGGAAGATGCCAGTCTTCCCCTTGCACTGGCCTTCTAACCAATCTTCATTCACTGGAAGAGAAAATTCACACTGTTTTTGCCACCCCAGGGACAGAGAGGAACATCATCACCTCCACGTGCTGCAGACAGGCCTGAGATCACCACTGTAAGGTGGTTCTGCTGATAGGCCTTTGAGCTGTGCTAGAACCTGATAGAGAGAGGAGTGAGGAGGAGAGGGGATGACAGGGAGTGAGGAGGAGAGCAAAGCTGTAAGGTAAGAAGGAATGCCAAATGGAGGTAGGAAATTAGATCAAAATACAGACCAAGGGGCTTGGAAACTGCCTTGAGTGGAAATAAGGTGAGTGTGGAGAGTGAGGAAATGATCTGAGACCTTGGGCTGTCCTCTTCAAAACACAACTAAATTGTATTTTCACCTGTTTTCCAAGTTCACCTAAAAACCCCAAAACAACCCCCCAAATCCTCTACTACCCTGGGTTGAGTAAAGCCTGGGAGCTCTGAAAATCTTGCTGTGGGGGAACCAGATGTTTCTAATGGGAAATATTTAGCTCAGCAGTGAAGAGGGGAGTAGGATTTTGGGGTGGGGGGAGTCACCTGTGTTGTATGGTGCAAAAACTAACCTGTAAAATGGTAGAGGGGAGACTCGTACTGCTGCCAAAGCCTGCCAGCCACCACAATTACTGACAATTTTTTTGCCTTTGAAACTTACTCCTGATGTCTCAATTTCTCTCAGAGGCTCATTCAAGGAGGGAAACATGCCCTGTGTATATAATTCTTCACCTGACAGGGGCTTACCAGCAGTTTTTGCTCAAGCACAGTGGCTTTGTCCCCTCTCCTGTGTGTTCTGCACAGGCTTGAAACAACTCAAACATATGTACTAGATCTTGCTGAGATTGTCTCTATTTAAGCCTCAGTTCTCACAGAAGCACTGAAGACTAATATTAAACAGGATTGAGGCTAATGGAAGATTTTACCCTTAGAAAGAAAAGCAGACAGAAAAAGGTGCCAGGTGAGAGGAATGGGAGCAAGAGCCTTCTCCCACTGCGGGGGCTGCAGCCTAAATGAGGCATCTCCTTGGAAAAACCTGCTGTGAATGGTAAGCTTAAGCACAGCTCAGCTGGAACTCCTGTCATAAATGATCAGGAGAGGGGTGGCAGGAACACGAGCGTGATAATATGTTGGAAGTGTGTGTGACATGGATGTGTGGGTGGGAAGCTGCTGCCACCACACCACCCTTGCTCTCACCAGAGCTGGGAGGTCCCTCCCTTCCCCTCCCCTGCCACAGGAGGAGCAGGATTACCTTTGGATAAAACAAGGATCACGTCTCCTGCCTGAAACTCCAGGTCTTCAGGTTGGGTGGCTTCGTAATTGTACTGTGCAACAACTTGGGTTGGTCCCGTCTGCCCCGGTGTTGGCTCCTGTGGTGACTCCTCTGGTTTGCTGTCTGGTAGAAACCCCTCTCCCTAGGGCAGGGAACAAGCTGGTAAGGAGACACACACCTTTTGGCTGCTCCTTTTTCCTTGTACCAGGGTAAGAGAGACGAGCTCTGCTTCTTCTCTTCACCCACTCTTTGTTCCTCTGCCTTTCAGGAAGGTGCTGGTTTGCACTGAAAGCCACGAGCCTGTGCTCGTGGCAAGGAAAGCAAAGGCAGGAGGGGGAGGAGAAGGTGGCTGCCACCTGGAGCTGCCACTGACCTCGGTGAGGTCGCACCAGACTGTCAGGCAGTTGTCCTTGCTCTGGCTCCAAGCCACATCCAGGTTCTTTGCACTCAGAATCACCAGCTCCTGGGTCTCCACAGGCTTGTACCTGGTGTGCAGGGGGTGCAGGTTTGGGTGGGAGCCCTGGGGACGGGGCTCTGGCTCCCTGTGCCAGGCAGTGCCTCACCTCAGCTCCGTGTGCTCGGGCTGCAGCTCCAGCTTCCTGCAGACCAGGGCCAGGAGCTCCGTGTAGGACAGGCCTGGCTCGAGTGCCATGGCCACCGTGTATTTGTGATGCACCTTGAGGATGTGGGGGCTGGGGATGGCTGGCTCAGCCTCCTGCAGGCAAGGAATGGGATGTCACCTTGTGTGGCTTGGCAAGGGAAGGGAGAAGGGATTGGGATGGGCAAACTGTGGTTGTCACAGTTGTGGTTGGTCAGACTGTGCCACTCAAGCTATGGCTGGATGTCAGCTGGTTGGCAGCCCCCAGAGAGAGAGCCCAAGAATAGATTAGGCATTTGGCACCAAGTTGTGGCTTTGGGGTGACCAAACCCAAGCTGTTTCCACCCTCCAACCCCCTCATTTCTGTTTTTGAGTTGGGAATGTTGTGTTTCCCTATCTCTCCCCAGCATGACCTTGTGATGTGCTGACCCTGCCCAGGAGGGTGTGCATTCCAGCCAAACTCAAGCTTCTCAAGTGCCTCAGGTTAACTAAGATGAGAGTCCCAAAAAGCAGCTCTAGTTGCCTGGTAAATGCAGGTTTGTGACAGCAACGGGACCTTGGGGTCTGCATTAACAGGATGTTACCTTTGCTGTGTCTCCTGGCTGGGTCGCAGTAGCAGGAATGTGCTCTGTGGAGGAGGAAAGAGGTGGCTCAGCAGGTGGGATGGGGCAGATGTTGCTGCTCTGTGCCCACATACATGGTCACATCTGCAGCAACACCAACCAACCCTGGGGCCAGTGGGTGGTCCCTTGAATGGATCTGCATCTCCACAATGGGCTTCATCCTTAAGATCTAGATACAACCACTGAGCAGAGGTTTGGGTTCTGTGCCTTCTCTCTGGCAGGAATGGGAGTTTAGGGGTGGGATGTCTTCCCTGAGTAAATTTTAAAAAAGAAACGGGAGCTGCTGTTTTTAGTGTCTTTGCTCTTAGGATCTCCCTAGATGCACTGTGAACACTGAAGGCAATCCCTGTCCTTCACTGAGGCTGTAAAGCTAAATTTGGACCTCCAGGCAGGGTGACTTCATGCTGGTTTGCTGAAGTCTCTTCACATGGATCTGATCTACATTTTGGTGTGACTGTGCTCCTCAGGGGAAGAGAAAGAGCTAGGCTGTTGAATGTGGTCCCACTACTTGGTCTGAGATGGCTTTTGATGGCCTGAAGATGGTCTTTAGGGTTGTTGGGTCTGTGAGCCACAGCCATCTTCTGTGTCAATTTTAACCCTGGACTGCCTATATGAGGCTGCTCTGCTTGGGACACAAGCCCTGTCCTCTCCTTAGTCATCCTTTGATCCACCTTTTCCCATCACCATTTCGCTCAGGCTCACCTCAAAGCAGGGGGCTGGCAATTGGTTCTCCACATATTCCCACCTTTTTTGGCAGGTTGGCCAGACTGAACTGCACCAGGTTAATACCCAGGTGGTACAAGTCTCTGTGCAGTGGTGTTTTCTACCCCAAAAGGGTTTTTCCTGCAGCAGTGTGGAGGTCAGAGCTCAACCCCAGACCTGTGACACTGTGTGGTGTCTCCCAGTCCTTGACTGCACATGGGGCTGGGAGCAGGATGGAGATGAGCCTTAGCCTTGGTCTCCAAGGGTCAGGACATGGCACAGAGGAAACCACCTCAAAGCTGCTGCTGGGGTTTCACCCCTCTGGTCCCCCATCCCTTCAGCTCCCCCTCCCTGACCTGGTGCTGGTCGCCGTGGCTTCTCTGGCACTCTGGACGTGGGTGACTCGGGCATCTCCTCTTCCAGAGGGGTTTCCTCCTGTGCCAGTGGGAAGAAAGTAGTGCTGTCAATCCCCCTCCTCCTAAGGGGGCTGGAGTGCTGCTGCCTTGTGCAGCCACACCTCCAACCAGCTGTTTTCCCAACTCTGTCTGGGCTCTTGAACTGTGGAGGGGTGACTTTGCTACCCCTGAACTCCCCAGCTTTGCCAACCACTGCCCAGGGTGACACCAGCATGGATTTTGCAGATCCCTGAGCTCATGTTAAGGTGAGCATGAGCCAGAAGGACCAACCCCAGCATTGTGAGGGGGAGGGAATCACAGATATGGATCCTACTGGGAGGTGGGTGGTAGGTGAATGTGTGGGGATCTGCTCTCCCCAGGACACCATCTCCTCCTGGGCTTCCTCACCTGGAAATGCAGCTTGTTCTGGAGCTCCACAGGCTCAAGGAAGTTGCAGGGGACGATCCCTTTCTGCAGGGGAAGGAGAGATGGATGGTGACTACTGGGCAAGGAGGCAACCCACTGCTGGAGGACACGACAGATCATGTCCTCACCCCTCCCGTGTCCAGGGGAGTTCCTGGGGCTTGAGTTTTAGTTTCTGCAGGTTGGATGGGTTTCACTGAGCCCTGTGGCCTAAGCCAGGGAGGGCATAAGGGACTTAAGTCAGGAACTCGTTTAGGTGCTCTTGGCAAGGCTTTTCCTCTGCAGAACCTCACCACATCCACCCTGCCATCTGCCCTGCTGCCCAGCACACTCCTGGTACCTTTCCATTGAACATCACCGTGGCCCAGTTGTCCTTCTCTTTCTTCAGGACAAAGACAATGTTTCCTGGCAGGACCTGCAGCTCCTCGGGGGTCTCGGGGATGAACTCGTACATGACACGGTGTGGCTGCCCTGTGAGGGCCCTGGGGGTGGGAGCAGTGCACAGGTCAGGAGTGCTGGCACTGCTGTCACTTTCCTTTGGAGGGAGAATCAGACTTCTGCCTCCTTGTTTCATCCATCCATTCCCTGTCCCCTCCCTGAGTTCTGGGTGCCAGCTGGATGCTCAGCCCCGATGGTGCAGGCTGGGGCTGTGCCTGGCTGTGTGGGTTAGCAGCAGCATCATCCATCCTCCATCCGACTTACCTGAGGATCTCTGGGGTCTTGGGCCTGGGTGGAGGACCAGAGGTCTGCCAACAGGAGGACAAAAAGGAAAATTAGCACTAATCTGGAGAATTGTGGTTGCCTTGCAGAAATGTCCTGCAGCCTTCTGTCACCTCCCTGTGCCGGTGCCTGAAGTGCCCTGAGGAACATCACTGGCTTTGCTCCTTCTAAGGAGCAGCTTTCAAATTCTTCCACCTGCAGCTGGTTTTCAGAGGTTTTTACTCTTGATTTCAGTTTCAGCTCACAGAGGGCTGAGGTGTCAACACCTGACTGCACTGAGAAGGGTGCAGTTGGTGTTGTGCAGTGCTGCAGCAGTTTCTGTGCTTCCCCATATTCTCTTAAACAGCTCCTGTAACAATTCTCAGACATCTTTAGAGATGGAAAGATGCTACCACATCACCTGGAAAATGGCACAGGAAATGAGAAGGGCTTTGGGAACAGGGAGGAGAGTGGAAAGGGAGAGCAGAACTGCCCTTGTTTCTCCACTCAAGCTTAGGCAGAGGATCCCTAATGAATCCTCCGAGGAGGGTCAGAGACAGCTCCCAGCTGAAAACACCACCCTGCAGAGATGGTGGGGGCAGAGGATGTGCCACCAGGCCACTACTTCCCCATTCAGGGGACCAGCTTAACCTCAGCCACGGAGGTGGAGGAGCCTCCTGATGATGGAGGGAGCAGCTGACCCGTGGGGGGCAGCGCCCGCCTCCTCCCTGGGGCAGTGGCAGAAAGTTCACTGTGGGGATGGTGCAGTTTGGTCCCCATGTTCCCCTGGACTGTCCCTGAGGATGCTGTTCACTGATCCACAGCCTTACCTGTGGCTGGAGGGGAGCAAATCCTGAGAAATCATCCTTGTCCACCACAGATGCCACCACCTAGAGCCAAAGACAGACTTGGTGTTTGTAGACCTCTGATGTTCACTCTCTTCCTTTGCTGTTGGCCAAGCTGAGCTCCTCAGGATGCTTCAGGCTCAAGAGGGACTGTGATTTTGAGCTAAGCATCTTGGACTGCAGGCTGAGTGCTTCTGGCACCAAAGCCCCCCTCTCAGTGTGGTAAGTTCTCCACTCTTAGCTTCACTGACACTCTGGTTTGAGTCATTATAACCTAAATTTTTCCCTTTCTGTTTTAATCACTGACAGGAGCCAAAGTGTCCAATTCAAGCCCTTATCTCCTACAGATAAACATAATTTAGAAAGTTCATAACTGTTTTTGGGGTTCCCTGCCACCTGAGGAGCTGCTTGGCTCTCGGCTGTCTGATTCCCTTTCCAGGTGCCCACTGCTTTCCCAGGGCCTGAGCCCAAGGGTGATAGCCCAGGGGTTGGGTTTTGCACACTCACAGGAGAAAAGCTTGCTTGCTTATCTGAGATGAAAAGCCCCTTTCAAACAGAGCAGGGGAAGAACTGGGGGTTGTTTGGGGGTGTCAGATGCTATGTAGCTTCTTTCCCCCAGCCCTGAAAATATCTTGGCTCTAGCCAAAGCTCCAGTGGGATCTTTCCAGCTCGTTGCTGACTGTCCCTCGTGTCTCACAGAAGGAGACAAACTGGAAATAGGCTTTGCTCTGCAGGAACATGCTTTTTGTTCCTTTTTTCTTGCAGAGTCCCTGTTCCCCAGGAGAACCCTGTGTACCATCCCTCTCTCCATGCCTGGGGGGATGGACCAGCTCTGTATCCCTGGCTGCCCAGCAGGCAGCAGATGGCAGCTCAGAGGGGTGCCGAGAAGGCAGACAGCAGCTCTCCTCAGCCCACAGGCTTTGTCCAGATAAGTATGGTGCTTCTTTCTTACCATTGCCTTTCCCAGGTAGTCCTTCTTCTCCAGCTGAGCCACTTGCTTTTCATTTGGCCTGAACAGCTTCCCCGCAGGAATGGCCACCAGCTCACAGAGCTTCTGCTTCTGGAGCACAGAGAGGTCATGGAGTCTTTGGCAGGGAGAGCAGGGACTGCTGAATGTCCCTTCTGCCTCTGGGCTTTGGGTCTCGCTCCATAAAGTCAAACCATCTCTGTGACAGCCTGACCCCAGCCCTGACGTGGTCCACAGAACCCACTCTTCCCACCCCAGAGCTCCTCTTGTCTCACTGTGACACCCATTCCCACCGTGCTTTCCTCCCACTAAAAGGTGACTGGGATTTCCCTCCTCCCTGTGGGGCTGCTGGGGGAGAACACGTGGCTGCGAGACCTGCTGCTCCCTACCAGGATGGCTTCCATGGCCCTGTCGATCTTGTTGTGCTGGGGCTCACTCTTCATGCTCATGGCCAGGGTCAGGTGCTCCTCTGCCTTCTTCCAGTCCTCCATCGTGGCGTACACCAGCGCGATGTTGTAGAGGATCTGTGGGAGGGAGGGATGGGAGCAGGGGCTGGTGGAGCAGCCAGACCAGGAGAGGACAGCGGGGTGGTGGCATTGCAAGGCACAAAGAAAGGCTGGCTGTCTTCTCCTCAGATTTCTTGTGCTGGAGAACAGACCTTGGGGATCAGAACTGGTGTGTCTCACCTCACAAGCAAAGAGCCTGTACCGCAGCCCCAGGATCTTGTAGTCGATGAGCTGGTTGCCTCGCAGCTGGGCCAGCGCCTCCTTGAAATCCTCAACAGCCTTTCCATGGCTGTGGAGGAGAGGACAAGGGTGTCACCGGGTCGTGCCTGCCTCTAAGCCTGTACCAGCCTTGTGGGAGTTCCGCTGGGTCTCTCCTTGCAGTGTTTCAGACACCCCAGGGAAGGAGAGGTGACCCACGGCTGGTGTTAATCCCAGGACTGCAGTGCCTGCTTGACCTCAAGTGGTTCCAGTTTGGCCCTGGGGTACCAACCCACCTGGGGCCATCCTCAGCTGAAGGCTGGTGTCTAAACTCTAAACCCTTCCACTCACTTCTGCCTCCGGTACCCCACGGTCCCCCGCTGGAAATAAGCCACAGCCAGGTGCCTGTCGCAGCCAATGCTCCGGGTGAACGCCTGCATCGAGGTAGGAGTGGGGAAAAGGGGGCACCTTTAAAAACAGGGGTGTAAAGCAGTTGTGCCTGCCCTGCTTTGGCTGAGTGCCCTGAGCTGGGCTCTGTGGGCTGTGTCCCTGCAGTGCTGGGCACTGGGTGGGTGGGGGAGCCCGTGCCAGGCTCCTGCTTTACTCTGAGCTGGATCCCCCACTCGGTCACCCCTGGGAGAGGGGAAGGGTGGGCAGCGAGCCATGAGCTGTTGCCTGGCCTCGCTTCGCCGGGCAAACAGGCTCAGCAGGAACAGCCCAGCGCTGTCTCCCTTCCCCACGGGTTTAGGACGCCCCAAATCCTTCCCCCCTTAGGCATCCACCCTTAATTGCTCCCTTCCCCAGGGCGCCCAGGGGAGCAGGACCAGCATCCCTCCGGGCTGTGCTTTACCTCCTCCGCCTCCGCCAGCTGCCCCAGGACGAGGTGGATGCAGCCGATGTTAAAGCAGATTTTGGCCGGGGGGTTCTGGACGGCTGCGAAGGCGCCCAGGGCAGCGCTCCACTCCCTCCTGTCCGCCGCACACACCCCTTCCTGCCACAGCCGGATCGTCTCCACCAGGGACATGGTGGGAGCGCGGGGCGGGATGTGTCCTGCCTCTCACCCCTCTCCTCGCCCTTTCTGCCTCTACTTAAGCTGTACTTCTGCCTTCCCCCTGCCCGTGTCGCAAACCGGGCAGGAAGTGGCCTCGCTGCATCACCGCCCCGGGATGGGGAAGTGGCACGGCGGGGGTGCGCCCCTGCCCCGCATCACCCCGGGGCTGCCTCTCGGGGGCTGCTCTGCCTGCCCGGGGGGGAAGGGGCAGCACAGCCACAGCCACTGCCTGGGAATCCTTTGGTGCTTCCCACCCCGTGTGGCCCCAGGGTGGGATTCCACTGGTGGGGGCGCGCGGAGCTGCCCAGGGATGGGGGTCTCTCGGGGCTGTGCTGTGTCCCCGCGGCAGAGGTGACTCCTGCTCTGCCCAGCATCGCTTCTCTCCTGGTGTTCGTGGCCCTTGGAGCATGGGCTGGCTCTGGAGGGGTGACAGCAGGAGCCCGACCTGCTGCTGGCTCCGAGGGTGGGAGCTGAGTGTCCCCCCCCCACGTGGCTTTTATGTAAGTGTTTTTGGAAGTACTTTGCCTCTGCCACATCTACCAGCGATGAGACGTGATGTGTATTTTGCAAGAGCTTAAAATGTGTCAGCAAGACTCTGCCCTTGTGCCTTTACCCAAACTTCCTCAGCGAAGTACAGAGCTCAGGCAGGGGGAGAGAGGCTGAGGAGGAGAATTCTGAGTCCTGCAGTGGGAGAAACCTGAGGCCCTGAGCAAGGAGTTGGGGTTTAATCCAAGGCAGGACTGAGCACCCCCCTGAGCCCGGGGCTCTCTCATTGCCCAGCTGTGTGTGTGCCCTCAGCATCCCACTGCACCCAGCTGGCTCCCAGGGCCTTCCCACGGGAGCAGGGACGGGACTGTGCCTCTGGAAAAGCAGAGGGAAATGCAACCACTTCATGATGCAGGTGAGAGGTGGGAAGAGCAACACGGTGAGTGTGAAAAACAGCCGAGGTGCCTCCTTTCATTGATGTGAGGAATGAGAACTCCATGGAGCAGGAAAGGGTTCGGCTTATTGCAGGGATCATTTAATTGTCTGAATTGGTGCACTGCTGGGTCAGGTTTCCCCCAAATGTGGTACAAGGGGAGCCTGGAGGATGATGTGAGATCACCCCTGTGATTTCCTGTGTTCCAGAGTGCAATCTGAAAGGAGGGAGCACATGGAATTCTCACCCTTCTGCTTGGGTATTTGCAATGTAACGTTCAAGTGAATTCAGAGCTGTGATAAACACAGCCCTTCTAGCAAGAGCAAGTCTCTTGTTCCCCTTTCTCTGACCAAGCTGATTTAAGTAGGCAAACTGGTTTCTTCTATGATAACATCCAAGAGGAAGTAAGAGAGATGGCGACATCTCCTGAGGGAGATTTCTTGGAATTCAGCAGACGCAGATCACCAAGAGTTGAGTGAGAAATACACAGAAATGCCCCAAATCCAGCGCCTGGCTTTGAGTACAGCAACAATACACACGAGTTTATCATCAGCTTGGGAGAGGCGATTCAAAAATAGGCTGACCTGGGCACTGAAAAAACATTATGTATGAGGTTAAGACCTTTTTGGCAGCAGTTTTATAGGGTGGAGCAGAGGAGGCAGAGCATGTCCAGCTCCCTCTCAGGAAGGCAGGTTGGAGCTCTCTGCAGGACCTGAGGGTTTTTGGCTCTTTCTCCAAATGGTGGCAGGGAGTGACATGCAAACCCTGTCCCCCCCTTGCACTACGTCTGACCTGCACCAACAGTCTTCCCTTGAAGGCTTCCTTCTGCTAATAGGAATCCTGTTGTGGTGTTTGTATGATCCACCAATATGAGCCAGGCAGGATGTGGAGGACAGAGGGATGGGTTTGCTTTTCCCTCCCTGTCACTCATTACCAGCAGAGGTGCCTCCCTGCAAGTCCTGCACTGTCCCCACAGTGGCAGAGATGTTTTAGCACATCCCTCAACAGACATACACATCATGCAAATATTCCTAAATCCATCACAGCCTCCCCTGAGGGGATCTGGAGAACCTTAAGATCACTCTCTCTGTTCCCAGCTCGAGGCAGCTAACCTGCTTTGGAAAATATTTTAAACCTGAGATTGCAGGTTTTTATTTACTTATTTTGTTAAATGAGGACTGACTGGTGTCTTAACAAGTGGAAGGAAGCAGAGAAGCCAACCCCAGCCCCTGGGGGAGCTGTATGGATGGAGCCACAGCTGCATGGCCCCAGGGGAGGCTTCTGTACCTGTGTATGGGTGAAACCTCCATTTTCTGTGGCCCCTGCAGCAAGGCCAGGTGTTCCACTTGGTGCTCCTGTGGCTGTGTCTGTGTTCTTCTGGAGGATTTCAGCTAGGCAAAGCTGCCCAGGAAGGCAATTAGACAATTCCTGCTGTCCATCCTGGAGGAGGAGCCTGCTGAAACTTGAAGGCATGTCAGACATGGAGTAAATATTCAGTGATGGTTTATTGTCTGGTCTTCATTGTTATTACAAAAAAAAAAGCAGATATCAAAAAACAGCAAGGATTTCACAAGGACCCCAACAATCTTACACAACTGAACTGCAGTAAAATAGTGAAAGTAAAACATGTATTTTTCAGTCCTGGCCCTAAACTTTCTACGGTGATCTGTGGTCTGGGATGCCCTGGGCTTTCCTAATTCTTTTTTAAAATACTCCCCTTTATTTGGGGACCTGAGTGGCCCACTAGCTAACATAATGAGGCACAATGCAACAGGAATGTGAGCTGCCTGGTATCCTGACAGACTACACACATCCAGAAATAAAGTATGGGAGCTCTGCAAGGATGGTGTGGATACCAGGATCTGTCTCTGACTACCCCAAGCAGCCATTTAGTTGTGCTTGACAAAATTAAATCACTTTCCAGTTGCTGAAAGGTGATTTGCTCTGTAAAAGCTGCTTTTTCTTCTTATCAGGATCTCTGCTCCCTAAAATTAAGAGTTCACTGGGCTGGGCTCCAGTGTAAATGGACCATCAACCTTTTAAATTCCATCATCCAAAAGGCATGAGGGACAATTTCACCCAATCATGACCTTCCTGCTGCACATCCAGCACCGGACTGATCACAAGAAACAGCCTAAGGAAAACACTCAGCTCTCTGGAATGATATTTGGGGTTGGAAAGGAGCTTTTGCTTTCTGTCCTATTCATGGGTGTAGGTTCAGAGGTTGACCAAAGGCAATGTGGTCCAGTTACCTGTGTTAATAATAGCTGCCCCACTTCTCCAATACAGATTTTAGCTCAAAACACTGCTTGGTTAGAGAAAAGAATTAAGACATTGCCCTACGTCCCTCAGCATCTGCCACAACTATACACAAATGCAAACCACCCTAAACACCAAGCTGTTTTTACACCACTGTACAAATCACTGAAATGTCGGCCAGTATCAAATATTTCTGTTAGAAGTAAAATTGCACCTTCATAATCTTCCAGAGTTTCAGCACGACGGAGATCACGATACGCATCACTTGGTCAGGTATGAAAGAAGCAGAGAGAAGGCAAGCTGAGAGACAGGGGCTGCCCCCGGGGCGGCCGTGGCAGTGGGTCGGTCGGGGTTGCACCAGCAGCTCCCACTCGCTGCTGGATCTAAACCGTCTTCCTGGCAGTCAGAACGCGGACAATGGAGCCGACTCCGCCAGCAGCCAGGGCCTGGCAGGGCAAACACTGCAGTTAATGCCAGCTCTGGGGAGCTACAGGCCACCAGTGCCTGGGGGAGCCAACCACAAAGAGGGAGAGGGACTTGCTACAAGAGTACAAAGGGGCAGTGGCTTCACACTGACGGAGAATAGGTTTAGATATTAGGAAAGAATCCTTCCCTGGGAGGGTGGGCAGGGCCTGGCACAGGTTGGGCAGACAAGCTGTGGCTGCCCCAGCCCTGGAAGTGTCCCAGGCCAGGTTGGACGGGGCTTGGAGCAACCTGGGCTGGTGGGAGGTGTCCCTGCCCATGGCAGGGATGGAACAAGATGAGCTTTAAGGTCCCTTCCAACCCAAACCAGTCTGGGATTCTATGAAATGACTTGGATCACAGCTGTGTTTCAAATGAGCATCTCAATGCCCTCCACAAAACACCAGCAGGCAGGGTGCCAGGGCAGCATAATCACACTCACTTTAAACACAGCTATTTAACTTAGATTAAGCTTTGATTTCTCTGCATAACCAAGCTGCAAATTTTGCTTCCCTCTAAGGAGGACATTCTGCTTCCACCTGCTTGAATCACCAAATTGAACCATTTTGTTTGCCTCTGTCTAAGGGAAAACCAAATTTTAACTGCAGAATCTTTACCCAAGGAACCAGCAGTAGGCACAGGAGCTGTGAGCCTGTGGGACCACACCCTCCTCGCAGCCTGAACTGTGGCATTTGGGTTTCCCCAGGCAGGAAGGGGGTTCTTACCAGGCTCAGGGACCTGCCACCAGGGATAACCCAGCAAGAGCTCACCCCACCCACGCACCTTCTCGTGCCACTGCAGCAGCACAGCACTGCTGTTGTCAGAGGGGCTCTCAAAGCCCTTGTAGATGTACTTCATGAGCAGGTCCACACCGTTCTTGTCCAGAGACTGCACCGCCTTCTCGATGTCGTTGGCTTTGAAAGAGATGAGGACCTTCAGCACAATGCTCTCAGCACGATCCTGTCAACAGGCAGGCACAGACACATCCATTCACTGTAAGAGGCATCAAATACTGCTCCTCTCTCAAACAAAGTGAATTATTGCCCCCTTTACCAGTTCTGAATAGGACAGTGTGTGATAACAACATGTAACACATAAGGATAAACAGTGTACAAGTTTGCCTTGCTTTAGTTTTTCAGCCTCTCTGCTCATGTTTGCAATTCTCCTCTCAAATGAAATTATGGCTATAGTACAGTTATTTTAAATAATTATAACTAAATATTTTAATTAAATAATAATAAATGTTCATATACAAGCTCAAGGTCTAGCAAGCTCCAAAAGAATTATAACTTGCCTGGCCTCCCTTGCCACCAGAGCCTCTTCCATGCCTCTGTACTCTTTAATGTGACACAACTATTACATTCCATGGAAATGCCACTGGCCATGACTGCTGGAAGCCACACATTTCCCAAACAGTCAGCTGCTGTCCCAGGCACACTGGGTGCAGACTGGCAGCATTAATACTGTGCATTAATAAGCATTTGCAAGTTGATCTGGATGTCATTTCCTGCAGGCCCAGGAATGCATGTAGCAGGCTCACAGTGGCATTTAGCCATGTAATCAGCAAAGAACAGCTCTTCTTCTCTTCCTATTCATCCATCACTAACTGAGGATGAAAAAAAGGTCTTGGGTTTGTTGGAGTTTCGAATAATTTCATTACACAAACATTTCAAGCAGTTTCCCCCCACATAAACTGTGGATGTCAGTGTCCTTGCCCAATTTAATACCCCACAACCACTTGGCTTAGCAAGACTTCTCACAAGAAGAACTGTAAGTAAAAATATCAGAGTTCTAAGGATCTACTAAGAATGAAGGCAGACATTAATATTCAGTCACTCTGCCCTCTTCAGTTCCACTACCAAGTCTGTTCTTAAATCCATCAATACAAGGCTAATGGAAGCAGGCCATTAACGTGAGGACAAAGCTGTCCAACCTCTTACACAGCACCATCTGTAACAGCTGGTTCTCAGAGCCCTGTGAAATCCCCCCGGAATGGGCTGGGGCTCCAGGGAACACTGAGCAGCAGGGAGCAGTGCCTGTGGGCAGGGAGAACTGACTCTGCAGGCACTCACTACCTGGGCAGTGCCCCATCTTATCAGCCTGTTCCTCCCACCACCGCAATCATGAGCCATTCAAGGGTTATTCTGGGAGATTCAGCAAGGCACACACCCACACGGTCGCAGGGGGAGGGGCTGTTTCCTGAGGTTTTAACAGCTTAATTTTGATTGGATGCGATAAACACCAATTCTTCCTTTTTTGTACGTTCCCTGCTAGAGGTTTCATTAGTCAGAGGTGACAGCTGCAGCTGCGGTTCCCTGATCCCTCAGCACCAACACCTGCCTGGGTCACACTGGGGCACCTGGGCACACAAAGCACAACCAACACAGGAAGGAGAACACACCACACCTCATCCAGCACCAAGGTGAAGTTACGTGGACAGGTAACACCTGACCTGCAGTATTTTGAACCAGATTCAAACACCGGTAATCACGGATGTTTCAGCATCAGGGGATGCTTTAAAACCCACTTCCTTGGCTTCCTCAAAGTACACCTGGTGGGACAGGGTTGCCCGGGACAGGAAAGGACTTTTAGGGAGTAACCCAGGAGTGAATTAGTTACTTATCTCACCTTCACTGCCTGGTTCTTTGTGTTGATGGGAGGGTTCTTCAGAGCCGCCTGCAGCGCAGCCATCATGTTCCCTGTGCCAGGTGGTTAAGGACGAGCCACCAGAGGCACAGAAATCAAGCACCAAGGGCCAGGACAGCCGTCCTGTCCTTATGCCTGGCTAATGCGTGACTGAAAACACCCCAGGCTCAGGGCATGCAATGTCCGCCCTCCCCAGCTAGCACAGATCGCAGCCCAAGGCAGCGATTTTTAGGCCACCTAAGGCAGCTGTGCAGTTCCAGGACTGGAGAACACTTCCTGAGTGAGGATCCGAGTAAAAGAAACCATTCTTGGCGGCTCCTGCAGTCTGCAGCGCTGCAGAGCAGGCCTCGGCTGGGCCCAGGGGGCTCCCTTGGGCCATCCCCCGGTGAGACTCGGCCCTCACGGCCGGCCCTGGGGCTGCGGGGCTGCCTTCCTGCTCCCCGACAGGCCCTTTGCCCCTCAGCCCTTCCCCATCCCCCACCAGCCTCGGCCCCTTCTCCTTCCCCTCCCCAGCTCCTTCTTCTTCAGCGCCCTCTCCCTCTGTCCCTTCCTCTTCCCCCCTCAGCCCCTTCTCTTTCCCCTGCCAGTCCCTTCCCTTTCAGGCCCTTTCCTCTCGGCCCCTTCCTCATCCTGCACCAGCCTCGGCCCTTTCTCCCCTCACCCCCCTTTC
>VXBX01000218.1:849346-879387 GCA_013400415.1 Scytalopus superciliaris | reverse complement strand
ATCGGCCTCGGCACCGCCCCGGGATCGGCATCGGCACCGCCCCGGCATCGGCATCGGCACCGCCCCGGGATCAGCATCGGCACCGCCCCGGCATCGGCATCGGCACCGCCCCGGCATCGGCATCGGCACCGCCCCGGGATCGGCATCGGCACCGCCCCGGGCCCGGCACCGCCCTGGTATCGGCTCCGGCTCCGGCCCGGCCCTGGCACCGCCCCGGGATCAGCATCGGAGTGCCGGTGAATCCGCGTCTTTGGCACCCGGGAGCCCAAGGAGCAGCGCGGGGACAGAGGGCGCTGGGGCCGGAGCTCTCCTCGTTCTCCTGGCACCTTTCTTTGCAGTGGAAAACATCCCCTCGCGGTCATGTTTAAGGCACCGTTTTCCCCACTCTGTGCACAGTATTGTTGCTGGCCTGAATATCTGCGCCAAAGGAGGCTGTAAAGTAGTTCCTCAAATAATTGAGCAGGAAAAGGCAAAACTGACCTAGGTGAGATATATTTCCACCAGCACAATAAGCTCAATAAAGTCCTAAAGAAGAACTCAGTAGTCCCCTGCTGTCTCACTGCCCTTGAGACTAACTAAGTTTTGCTGTGGATTCTGTTTTTTTTAGAATAACTTTTTAACATCTGTATTTGATTGTAGGAGACCAACAAAGATTAAGGAGCATGGATTAGCATAGGTAGAAGATTTGTTGCCATAGGACTGTTCTGGGAGAGGGCTGACACTGTTCTGATCCTGGAACTAGTCATAGCATGAGAATCATATTTACTAAGTCTTTTGATTAAACGTGTAGCAACAGGTTTGTTTTATGCCCTGTATGTTACACTCCTTTAATGTAGTTTTATGTTAATCAACACTTACTCAGTTGAATATTCCCTATGGAATATTTGTTTCCATTATTGTTGCCTAAATACTGTTGGAGGCACTGCTTTCCTCATCCCTCAGCTGCAGAGTGAGCCAGAGGAATTTGTCATTTGTCCACTGAGTAGGTAGAAAACTGACAACAGGGTTACAGGGAAGGAAATCCATGTGGTGATTTAGGAAAAGGAGGTGGGGAGAGAAGGAAAGGGATCCATCCTGTCAGAGGATGGAAAAAGAGTGTTTTGATGGCAGAACCTTGGGAAAAGGCCAGATCTTCAAATTGTAGTAATTGCCTTGGAGGTTCAACACTCCCCTCCCCTCGCTAAACCTTTAGTAGCCAGGCTATTGTAAAGGGTTAGTTACTTACTTAGTATTATCTAGGTGTGATTAGTGATGAGAGGCAATTAAAAAGGTTACCTTTCCTTAAAAGGAGGAAAGGAGCAAAGCTGAAAAAAGGGGAGAAAATGCAAGGCTGGAATGTTATCCAGTATCACTGTCATAAAAACAAATCTGTATCCTTGTCTGAACCCAATTATCAGCCTTACCTGACTTCCCTGCAGATTTAACTCTTGGGTCTCTTCCAGAACTCAGCTATGATCTCAGATGCTTTGCATTTTGGGATTTAAACAGTAAGGAAGTTAGCATGTAATACATGGATTTTCAAACTAAAGGCCAAGGAGCAGTCTGATTGAGCATGGCAGGACCTCATGGCTGTAAGCCTTGGATTAAACATTGGCTTTCCCTGTGCTGATAAACAGACACTGTGTTTCTCAGGAAAAAGGTGATGTCCATCAAAATAATGCTGAAGCCAGTGATAGCTGCATTGCATGTGGAAAGGGAATTACAGTAAATCTCTTGGTGTTCAGATTAAACAGGGCAATATCCTTATGTGTCTGGATGGTAGCTGTTAGGATTGCAGCCCCAGACTACCCACCCCATCTGGCAACTCTTCCCAAAACAAGGATGACATAACTACAGGGCTTAAAAATATAAAATACACAAATAAACAAATAAATAAAAACATCACAGTGTTTGCATTGCTTCTTGACACAGCTTTTCCAGGGCCTTGGTGCTGCTCAGATCAGGTTGTCCTGTGTTGTTGTGAGAGAGCTGGAAATAACATCTTACCAAAGCTGTCATGCACTTCTTTGCCAGTGATTCTCTGTTGGTTTCAGCCCCTCCTCCTTTTGCTAAGGATTTGTTCCTAGGCTGCCAGGCCTGAATGGAGAATAGGAAGTCACTCCAGCTGTTTACTTTGTGTTGAACTCTGTGCTGAGCAGGAATTGCTGAGAAAAGAACATAATTTCCCCAGAGATGTTTGCTGGGGTAGCACAAAGACAGTCTGGATTTTTTTTTTTTTTTTTTAAATTTAGAAGTACCTGCCAAATACTATCATCAAGAATTGGAGGAGGGAGAGAGCAGGGGAGGGAGGGAAAGAAATAGATGAAGTCTGGAATCCACTTGGAAGAGCAAGAAACCTGCCTGGGAAGGCAAGAGCAGTGCTTTCTAACATACAACAGCTTATCCAGAAAAGAGCACTGGGATTTTCATTTTCTTTTCCTCTTCCATGGATCTTGGTTCTCACTGTTGGTTCTCTAACAAAATTGGAGGAACTGTGCAAGTCTGCACTTGGTTTTGGACCAGCCTCCCAAAATTGAATATGGCCAAAGATTACCCCCAGGCAAAAGAGGCCCATCACCTTCAAGTGAGACACTTGAGGCTACAAGCATTGCTTCCTTGTGGAGAGACCTTGCAGAGGCCCAGATTATGATGAAAGATTATGATGGACTGTAGAGCTGTGAAGCAAAGTGCAGGTGCCAGGGTGTGTGGTGCACTAGAAGGTGCAGCCAGCAACAGTTTGCTCACCTGACACTTCTGTGAGTCTATTTCTGCTGGATGTTTGCAATTTTGTAGTTGGACTATACGAGGAGGGAAAAAAATTATTAGCAGGTATAATCAGTGTTATAGCCAATAAATCAACAGTATTTTAATTTTTAAAATCTTTAAAATTTGCATTTACATAACAGGATATAGTTCTACATAAAAACATAATATTGGGGTTCAACATCTAGCCTATGCTATTTCAGGTAACCAGCAAAGCAAGCAAACAACAATACATTGCAGTTTAACTTTTAGCTTATGCTATCTCAGCCAATCAGCAAAGCAAGCAGACAGTGATCTTTATTTGATCAGCGAATTACCAACATCTTAGCATTAACTATTACAATCAGGAAGGAATTTGTGTTGCCATTTGAGTGCGGTGCAAATAGGAGTTTGCACACGAAAGGGGAAGGTCAGCAAAATCTTTCTGTCCTCACCCACGTTGTTTGAGACCGGTGACTAGACGTTTTTACCTTTGGAGCCGCACTTTGGGTAGTTGTTTTGTGTGTACACACCGCCATCCAGCGGAACTGCTGAACGCTCACACGGGGAATGGCCACTAGATGAAGCTGCGTATTTGAAAAAGGCATAAATGCATCACGGTTCTCTCCAAAACACCTGCCTAAATCTAAAGTTCCAAAGGTGAAAACGCCCTCCACTGCTCTCACAGAAAATGTGCCAGCACAGAAAGACTTCGCTGACCTCCCAGTTGCAAACGTGCATTCGCACAGCAATCAAGTGGCAGTTCCCTTCCCTCGCAGCCTTGCAACTGCACACAACACACTGGGGCTGTGTTTGCTGCCTTCAACCTGCATCCTCATGGAACGGGCTCTGATGTAATGTGTCGGCTACTAGACTTTCAAAATTCATTTTTTCTAATGCTTTTGAAGCTCAAATTTTTCTGGGTTTTCCTTTATATCCTCTTAAACGCCAACTGTGGCCCCACCTTATGTGCACTCTCAAGTCCTCAGGAACTGACCTCAATTCCACTGAGCTTCCCAGAAAGCCAGTGTAGCACCTCTGACTTCTGAACAACCAGGATATGCTTTATGGCCACCTCAATACCTTTCATGAGCAAAAACCTGCACATAGTTCTGCTCCCAGTCCAGAAGCACATTTAGTGCTGCAAAGAGATGCAGTGAATCATTCTTGCAAACCAAATCTGAAGGGGGAATGAACAACTCCCATCTCAAGCACTGGGATTTCTCTCTTTTGTTATCATGCACAGGAAAGAAGAACAGTTCAGAAAGACTGTGAGAAATGCTATACAGGGTGCCCCAGCTTTAGGCAGGGGGGTTGGACTCATAACCTTTAAAGGTCCCCCTCCAACCCCAACTATTCTATGATTCCATTCTATGATTTATAGACTTAGCTTCTGTTTCCCTGATGAATGGATCAAAATGACTTATCTGCCTCATTTGGCTCCAATGGAACATTCTGGGGGCATTTCTGGACACTGCCAGGGCATGTTCAGAGGTCCCACAGCAACAGCACCTCACACCAGCAGTATGAACTACATCAAACAATCCTTTTTATTTCACCTGATGCTCACAAGGATAACCCCCCTCCCAGTGAAACAACAGCTTCCCAGCCAACTTCTGCAGTGCCAAAATTCAGCTGTAGGTGAGCACGGAGTTTGAAATGTCATTAACTCCTGTCAGCAGTGACAGCCAGCCCCTGACAACTGACAAGGTGTTTCACCAAGGCTTTCAGATTTCTCCTCATTGCCCATGTGGTTTTCTACATGGAGCCTCAGTTTTTGCAGGCTGCTTGTGGGGAACATGCACTACAGTGAATCAGGTCATTTTCAGGCATTTAAAATCCTCCACAATTAACATATTACAATGTAATAGGAATGGTTTGTTCATGCTAGCATGGCTATGACTTACAGAGTTGGACCCTGGGGAGGGAGGGGAGCAATAATTGTATAAACTGGTCCTTTGTAAGATGTATTTCTCCAGAACAGAATAACAGCTCATCAACACAAATAAAAGCCACACTGAGCATCTTACCTGCCTTAGCCTGCTCTATCAGTAACATTCTCTGCTTGCTGTCTTATCCCCTTTCTGCTGCCAGTACTTCATGATCCTACAAGTGAAACAACAGAAGTAAAACTGCACCATAAAGGGACAGCTGTCCTGTCAGCAGGACACTGTTGGTCAGATACAACACCATCTTAAGCTTCATGGAGTTTTCCACACATGGAATGGCTCTATGGGAAAGTTTTCCCAAGCCATCTAAAGTGGCTGCTCTGAAGGGCTCTACAGGAATAAATGTAACCAGTGCTCATACACAGCTTCAGCAATACACATTCAAAGCCTAGGAGGACCATGTAACTGCCTTTGCAGCCAATACTTGGGGCAGAAAGAACTCAAGTCCATTCTCCCAAGCATAGATTTCACCTGATCTCCTGGTTGTGGCTCTCTCACAACCATCAACACCAGGGTTTGGGGTTTTTTCATATGTTTTGGGTTTTGGTTTTATGGGCAGAAACCTTCCCCCCACCCACCAGTGGAATGGAGGAGGAAGGATAAATCCTCAGCTTACTAAGGTCCCCAATTTTCACTAACAGATGAATGCTTTTGATGCCTGTGGGAACACAACCAGAACCTGCTGCAGTCACTGTGGGAGTCACATTGAACCTTACAGGCTCCTCAGACACACTGGTGTGGCTTTAGTCTTCTTCCTGCTGGTGTTTTGGGGGAGAGGTTTGGGCAGCCACTGCAGCCTCCCCCAGTCACAGCCCCAGCTCACTGCAGGCTGCCAGATTCCCAGAATCCCCTCACTCAGCTCTGCAGGGATTTGTGCAGTTTGGGAAGCCTCTCCAGTTTGTTTTGTTTTCAGCTTTTTCTGCCCAGCATCACGGCAGTTGAGAAGGAAAACAGGGAACAGAAAGGAACCCAAAAAAACCCCATCTGTGCCAACCCCCAGCTCCTCCCAAGGGACAAGGGACACCATGCTCCTCCCAGAAAGGCCAGGGAAGGCGAGAGAGGGGCAAAGGAAGGGCAAAGAAGGCAATGCAAGGAAAGGAAGAGCAAGGGAGAGGCAAGGGAGTGGCAAAGCAAGGCAGGGGAAAGGCAGGGGTGGGAAAGGCAAGGTAAGGGAGGAGAACCAAGAGAGGGGCAAATGAGGGGTAGGGAAGGCAAGGGAAGGCAAGGGAAGGCTTGGCTTGTTGAACCAAGACAAGGTAAGATGTATTTCTTTTTCGGGCTGGCCATCTCCAATCAGATCCCCATGCAGACGTGCTTGGGTAGAAAGGCCTTGATGCAAGGTGTGTAGTTAGTGAAAGTCTCATCTGTGCCTTGGAGAGTTTTCAGACTGAAGCAGCTGAAAGCAGCAAAGCTGCAACACAATCCTGTAAACTCAGTTAATAAATGTCCATTAAGTGCCGTTGCACAAAGGGCTGGTGTGCACAAATACTCACAAGCACATAGTAAGAGATGATACTGTAGCCAAACCAGGAGGTTATGTAAATTGTAAAGATGAGTATATGAATAAAGATGAGTATATGACTATATGAATAGTCTTAAAATTACATATGAGGAAACAAGAGTGGTAACATGGTGCAAAAAGGCAAAAAATAGCTTCTCCCAATGCAACAGATTGATAAGGTAAAAGAAGCAATTCTATTGGACTAAATCTGTAACATTGCTGCCATTAGTACAAACTTGTCCATTTACACCAACAAAGACCAGCAAGAATGGCCTGATCTCAGAGGTAGAGTCGCTTTATCTTCTGGATGGATTGTTCCCACCAGTCTGCCCAGCGCTGCACTGCCAACAGCTGAGCTGCACTCTCTTCCTTGATCTGGGCAAACAGCTGCTCAAGTTTACATTTGTATTTCTGTATAGAAAACAATTAAGGAGAAAACTGGTAGTGATGAAATATAATTTTACTTTGCCTGATCTACTGTGTCAGCAGACTGCAGAGAGGCCACTTATCTTCTGCCTTTGACAATAGAACTATATGAATAACGAATTATTTGCTGTGTTCCTTTTCAAGACCTCTGAAACTAAAATATCTGCTAAAATGCAGGGTCTTCATCTCAATTCCATTAGCTCCTAAGATTAGAGAGCTGCCTTCTCTGGAGGCCCAAGCACACATCTCCAGCACGGGATGTACTCAGGCTCTTGCCAGGACTTCTTAACTCACAAGGATGACCTGAACTATTACAAAGCTACTAAAAAGGTATTTCATTGAAACAGAAACTTGTGGAGTATCATGGAAACCTCAAGGCAGCTTTATGTCCGTGCTCCACAACATAAAATACTGCATTTTTAATGCCACACACCTTTCTGTGGCATGTATCCAACCCTTTGTATCCAACCAAAAAGGTTCCCTTCAAAGCTGTGCTATAACCAGGGGCTTGGGCACCAGAACCAGATACATAAAACACTCATGTCAATTGATAGTTTGATGGCATTTGCCATTGTTGACAGTGTATTTTACATTTTCCTATTAAAAATACATACTTTTTAGAAGTTAATTCAGTTCACTAGTCCATGTCAGATGCATAAATACCGACCATCTATTTCCAAAGGATTTAACATAATAATATTCTTCTAACTGCTGAGCACTGCTGTTTTGCAAGTGCCAGTCAGTGCCAGTCAGAGGGTGAGAGTTTTCTGCAATGTGTTCATTCTTCTAGCAGCCTCAGTGAAGAAAGAGTGATCAGTTTTATGGTGGAAACCAGTGGTCTGTGACAGTTCTGTGTATAAGACGGTATGAAGTATTTTACAGCCCTTCAACTGTTATGGTAAAATCAGCCTTTGTGATATAAGGCTAAAGCTGTAGGCTTTAGAAAGCAAGCTGGACTGGAGCAGCATTGGGGCAGAAGCTGCTTTTGGAATTATGATGCTGCTGAAAGGCAGTGTCCTGTCTCTGACACCAGCCACACTTCTCTGCTGAAACAATCCCCCTTTGTCACGTCTCTGAATGAGAGGGCTCTCTGAGAAACCAACCCTGTCTGCTCCTGACAATATCACAAGGAAATGGACACAAGAGAGGATTTCTACACATGGACAACATGGCTTTAAGATCTGAAAACACTGTGTATGTTAAAAACATACACATAGCTATGATTCTGTAATCTTCCTCTTAAAAAACCAAGCCCCCAAGAGCAGCAGCCCCAGTCACAGTCCTTCTCCACAGACCCACCTTGTATGCAGCTTCTCTTGCATCCACCACTGCTAGATGGCCCAGGGTGGTCTGAGCTGTTGAAACTGGTGCAGTTCCTCTGCAAAGAATATAATCTGGAGCTTCAGGGAGAATAGTCTCAGGTATTCCTGGCCAAGTCCTTTAAAAACCCAAACCAACCAAAAAAATACATGAGAGAGAAAATGAGAAAAGAGAGCAGATCATACTAATTAATGTTACTTGTATTAAAGTACAAAAGGTCAATTTTATTTTTTTAAATCTTTACAAGAGGTTTAGCCTAAAAACTTCCTTAGTTTAGTACAATCACCTTTTCTTTTAAAACTTCAGGATCTCTGCACAATATTGTATTCCTATCTTCTGAATGAGAATACACAGTATATTCATAGATCTGAAAGTGCTGAATAGATAACTTGTGGCTAGCGAGTGGCATACTACAGCAGTGGCATTTTACTGTTTTTACAATACAACAAGTAATTCACTTTTATTTCTATTCATTGCTATTCTTTCTTTAAATTCACTACCCACCCAAACTGCCCCATAACTAGTTCAATGACATCACTAATAATGAGCACATACTCAGCAGTTTCCACAAGTGCAGCAAAAAATTGCAAGGACAGTGCCTGGTGTCAGTTTAGAGAAGGAAAATTAGATGGAACAGTGTTCAGTATGTTCAAATATTACCTCTTCCCTCGCTTGATTAACTGCTGAACTTTAGAGGTTTCTGGAGCAAGTCCAGCTCGTTTATGATGCATTACAGTCAACGTCTTCTCTTTAGGCATTTTAGTTTCTGGGAGATAAGAGAAGATGTACTCAGCAGAAACAAAACAATGGCAGGAATACGATTGTTTTGGAGTACCCATATGCAGCTCGATGCTCTTCACTTTCATGAAGTAGCTTTGCATGCTTTATTATGCAAATCTTGCCACTTAAAATACTACTGCATAGAAAAGCCTCCTCTTCCTAGGGACGGTCTGCTGCAGTCTTTGAAAAGGAAGAGGAGGCCTGAACAAGCAATCTCTTCTTTACTTACTTGGTACTCTGATGTCATCAGCAGTGATGGTTTCATCTAATTCCAAGAGCAGCTTTTCAGTGAGGGCAGCCAGTGCAGCAAAAAAGCTCTGGGCACACCCAGCAGCACGGTCCTGTTGGGACATTGGAGACAAGTGAGAGGAATTCTTTTGATAATTTGATCTCCACTCCTTTTAATTTGGTTCCAAAAGAACTACACAAGTATCCAACCATGACATTCTGCAGCAGGCACAGACAACAGACATAAAGCTTGAAGTTGCACATAAAAGGGTGTCAGAGCATCTCTCTGCAGTATTCTTAACACTGCCTGATCATCTAAAGTTCAAAAAACTGTGTATAGGTACCCAGTAGTTACATATTTGGGTAAAACCTGAGAAAAACAGCTGTGTGTAAATGCATCCTTCTGCTCAAAGCAAAGACCATTTTGGAATTTGGGTACTTTGGGTGGAAGTGTTTCAGCCACATGTTATCTAAAACAGAGTGTTTGTGTTTCTGGGTCTGTATGCACAGTTAAAAGTAGAAGAAGATGTTACTTTGGAATTAAAAAAAATATTAAAAAAAAAAATATATATGTATCTCCTGCAGACAGTATAGGATTTGGAGTAAGTGGCCTGAGAGAAGTAGATAAAGAACTTTAATGCTGGGGACCCAACTTTCAATAAACCCTTGGGGTGGAGTGGGAAAAGTGTTTTGATTCCTGAATCTCTCCCATAAATTCTGCTTATTCCAGTTCTTAATCTTGTGTAGAAAAGTGTCAATTATTTGCACTAATGAAATGCACAGAGAAGAAACCCTTCCAGGCATCTGTTGTGTGCAAATAAGGGAACTAACCAGAGGATGTGACCACTGCAACCAATACCTACCAGTTTGTTCACAGCCTGCCTGCTCTATGAATGATACAAAAGATCAGTTAGTTCCACAATAAACCTATGCATGTGTACATATGCTAAGCATTTATGTCAATATTGATCTAATGCTGATAATACATAACTTAAGTGTTACATGATAGATGAACAAGATTGCTTAAAACTGAAAACATTTTCAAGTTTCCTTTGGATGGGGAGAAAAAAATGTATCCAAAAGGCATTCTCCTTTCCAAATGCAACATTTAAGTTCACACTGAGCAAGAGCTTTACAATTACCTGCAGCATCTTTGTGTTGAGGTGAACACCATCAGTTTGATCTTTTTGCCTTTTTATTTCCTCTTGGCACAAAGCCTCCAGCTGAAGGGAGTTGTTTGGGTGTCCCAGGGAGTAATGTAATTTTCTCTGGTGCACAGTCTTTAAGCAAATACATAAGAAAGAAATGCCTTCAGTAAAGAATGTACTCTGAGTCGTAATAAAGAAGAATTAAAGCCAAAAAAACTGTCCTCCATTCTGTTATTACTGGACAAAACATGCCTCTTTTATCAATGAGAGTAAATAAAAGTATTTCATTCTCTGTCTGCCATAGTTCCTACAAAGGAGTGCACCCATACAGTAAGAGCTGTGTAGCCACACCACAAGGTCATAGCCCTTACAGAGCTGACAGTCCAAGTGTAAGGTTACAGCCAGAGCTGCCAAGGTAAGAAAAAGGCAGAGCAGTCTTGCAAGGGAAGAAGGGACTGAGTTTCAGGCAATACAAAGCTTTCAGAACTACCCAGACTAACTGCAAACACAGAAATTACATCTCAGCTCAGCAGGGAATGATGAAGCAAAGAGTGAGAATGAGAAAATGTTACCAGAGGAATTTAGCATGGCTTACACTGGAAGCATTCCAATATATCCGTGATAGATACCTTCACGTCCTCCCACTCTTCCAGCTGTTTGTTGAAGAGGTGCTGAATCTGACCAGTGGAAGAGCTGAGTTTCTGCTCATGTTCTTTTAAAAGACTATCCACTGCCAACTGGGAGACAGAAGAGAGCTCCTCCTCAAACCACTTCAGCTGATCCTGAAATTCTTTTGGGAAAAGACAGGGTGTGTATGTGATACAGAAATGTTCATTGCAAGGATAAAACCCCACTCATTCCACCTGAATTATACACTGCAAGGGTCAAACAGCGAGGAATTTTCTCTCTCGGAGATTCTGTCCCTGCCATTCCTTTTTCTCAGTTGAATGCTTTGAGAAACATACACTTGCTTAAAGATGTGACCTGTACAGGTCTTTCAACTTAGTTAAGTGCCCTTCTGCTCTGATTTTTGTAGCTGAAAACACTTAAAAAAGAATATTGGCTCAAGTTCCAATCAAATCAACTGGAGTTTTTCCACCGAGCATCATGAATTAAGACAACCACGTAATTCTGGGTCACTGCAATTTTCAGCTTACAAACTGAAAAATTACATACACAAGACATTAAAAGTCTTAACTGAATGAATTTACCTCTAAGACAGACATTGTAGTAATCATCTGTCTGCATTTTGTATGACAACAGCTTCTGTCTGAGCATTTCTGCCCAATCTTCAAATGTCCCTGGCAGATCTTCAGGCATTGCCATCTGAGGTGTCTTTTCTCCATAGAAATCCTGCAGAAGGGAAAGATAAACCAGGAAAATTGTTGATAACACATTCAAACAAGTCACATGTAGGTATATAACAGCAGGAGAAGGAAGGGAAATTTTTGGATGGTCTGACAAATATTGAAGAGACCCAAATTATTTCTCTGACACAGGAGCAGACCTATGAAAACAAAAGTGACTGAGGAATGCAAGGTTTTCTTACCTCACCAAGGCAGAGCAAAGTGTTACTACCTGTCCAGAAAATATTCATAATAATCCCCTTAAAAGTGCTGCAAAACAACAAAAGTAAAAAAAAAATAATAAAAGCTTATCACAGTGTAAAATGATCACATTGGTAATATTCACTATTTTTCAAATCCTATGCTCAGGTTAACTTTAATACACTTTTCAGGGCATACACAAACATATTCAGACTGCCTAAGATGCTTCCCCCACATTAGCACTGGTTCTCTTCAGAAGCTGCCAGGACTTGGAGCTTCTGTAAATGATCACCAGAGAGCACTGCCATGTCAAACAGCAATCCTAGCCAACTTCCTATGTTGCAACTTCCTTAAGAGCTGACTATGTATTTTAGATAAACCAGAAATATTTGAAGGTGGGTCTAGCTGTTTGCTGGAATCAGTTTGAAAAACATTTCCAAGCTCTTAAACATCTTAGGCATTCATTTGAATAGTTTTGCCAGGCACATATGAAATATCTCAGTTCTATAGAGTACAACTGCACATATCAAGAAACAATATGATAATTTTCTTAGAGAAGGGGAATGGGACCTCTTTGCTCCTTGTTTATTCCTATCAATGGAATATTGAGCACAAGAATGTAGGATATAAAATTTATTGGTCTTCTTAGATGTGAAAATAATGGAAAGACAAGCTATTTTACATTCCCCACCCATTTTTTGTAAATGTGCAAAATGACTCCTCCCATTTCAGACATTAAACAGAATAAAAGAGATGACCTTTATCTTCATTATTATGCTGCAGAATGAACTGTTCTGTAAGCACTTTGACCAATAAATACCAGGGTTAAATACCTCAAAATTCAACAGAAAACTCTACAGATCACAGTGATAGATAGATAGACAGACAGACAGATAGAGGGTTTTTTCAGATTAACTTTTCTTCTGCCAACATACAAGACTTACTCAGGCTCTGAAGGCTTCTTTCCAAATATCTGGTATATTTTGTCCTTGGAAACAGATTTGGTATCGTTGGTTTTGCTAGGAAGGAAAAAGACTCATTTGAAACTATCCACAAGTGTTTTCCTTCTCTGGCTGATGATTTGAGCTGGTCAGTCATATGATGGACATGAAACTGAAGGAAAAAAGCTGTAAAAATGTAACTCTAAAACGAGTATTATACGTGTCCTGGTGCCAGCCAGGACAGGGTTGATTTTTGCAGTGGCATGGCCAGGACATGGAGGTTATTCTATTAACCCACATTGATTTAAGGGTTAGTCTATATTTCAGTAACTTTAGAATCCAAAAGAGCAGCAGATGAAGGAGAAAATGAAAAATGTTTTTCCAGCCAAAATCTGGAAAAAATCCCAAACAAACCAGAGCTGATCATGTGGACATAAACAGGTAAGAGATCCCAAATGGTGAGCATAGGTGGAAAAAAGGCTCATACAAATAAGCATTAAAAATCTTCCAGTGAACAGGCAGGGGACAAGTTTAGGTAAATTCCTGCATAGGAATATTTTAAGTGGAATTCCTCCTTTCTGGGGTCTCACCTGTTTTTTGACTTCACTTCATCCAAAGATGATTTCTTGGTGGTCTGAGCTGCTTGTGCATTGCTTACCTTCTTCTTTACTGGAGGAAGAATGGCTTTGCAGTTAATAAATGCCAACTGAAGTATTTTTTAATATGGATATATACTTTGTGTTCTGATTTCTATAATGTTTCCTTGCAATATGTAGGGGACAATTAAAGCTGTAGCTGAAGTAACCCAGAAGTGGCAACAGCAATAAAGGTTATGTGCTGGGGATGTGACAGGAAATACAGGATAGATGGGAGGGGATTTAAAACAAAATGAAGGCAGGTGAGTAAGGAGAATGAATGGGCTGCATTCACACTCTTGGCTGTGGTGGGACTTGGAAGTGTGGAAGAGATTGAGGATACCTTTGGAAATGGCTGGAGGAGTCAAGCTCTGCAGAAGAGACATGAGGAAATGGGAACACTACATAGGGAGCACCTGGAATTAGCTCTGTGCTCACCTTTGGGTGGATGGTAATACACTGTGAGAAGGATCCCTGATCCCCTACATATTTTCATAGCTTCTGTTCTTTTCTCTAACCCTTTCCCCTTTTGCTATCACAAACACAGGTACTCTTTATAAGACTGTTATCTCATTCTGCAGCTTTCATTGGTTTCAGAGCCAAAAATAATCTTATTATTGCCAAGTAAAGATGTCCAAGAAAAAAGTTGGGAAGCACAACTCTCTCAGAACTAGCAGGGAGGTCACTGGTCTGGAGCATGCTAGACTTGTGCAGTAAAATGCTAGGAACTACAGCCTAGATGAACAGAATATATTAAAAGAAATAGAGGCACACCTGATCTTGATGCCCGCTTGTCCTGATTTAGGTCTGAAGGCTTTTTGGATGGGTCAAATCTAAAGTAAAAAAGAGAGCTAAGTGGTTATTGAGTATCCTGTTATTTTATGTTCTATACTATATACTATGTTCTACAGAGAACTAGGCAAGTTCTCTGTCCCTACCATGTGCTCAGTGCAGTTAGATTTCTGAGATCATATTTAACAGATAGGATTACTTTTAGAACTGACAGTGTATGTAGAAGTACTTTAATGGGACTGTTTAACCGAAATTTTAACATTTCTACAAGGAAAACAGCATTAAAATACTATTTGCAAATCAAACATCTGTCATACTCTTCACTTTGTATGTTGAGTCAACTACGTAGCACGCAATCCCCTTTTAACTAAAATAAAGCTCTAGAAGACAAAAATTAAATACCTAAAATGTATCATTGTGCTGTAAACTAGATGTCACTTATTACTCAAAAAGGTGTATTTTTTGCTATCAGAAATCTTGCTTTTAAAAAGAAATCAGTCTCAGCTAGACTGATCAGAAGGTATGTAGTAGGATTACAGTCTATTCAACAATTCTGGACATAAAAGGTACTCTACAAAACAGGAATTCAGGACAGCCTTTGGAATGTTAATTTTAAAAACACTGTTGTGAAGCCCCTTGTAGTGTTATCATGAGCCTCATGAGAGGCAGTATATGTAGCAAAAAAGATAAAAGTTAAGACAAGGAGAGAAAAACACCTTTAGGCAAACAAGTACTTACCCAGCTAAATTTTGGATAACGCTTATTGCCAGATCATCAAGTGCTGATGTATCCATTCTGCTTGGGTTTAACACAGGGAACATTTCAGGATCCAGCCCCATTAGCATCCTTTTGCTCTCATCTCCGAGAGCAAAGGAACCTTGTACTGTCCCATCCATGGCAAGAGTGGCAAAGTCCTTCTGAAATGGGAAGGAAAATGAAGCCCTGTTGCCTGTTGCAGGCAGTCAGTGAAAGCATTCCACATAGTGACTGACTACTAAAGCACATCTTCCATGCACTATTTTGTTTCACAGGCTGGAAGAGAAATAATGGTCATTCCAGTAGCAATGTTGTTACAGTTATACAACTCTGAGACGCTTCAAAGCAGTTAAGAGTAGGTTCTCACATTCGTCATAAACAGTATTTAAAGCCATACTCTTAAAGCAGTGATCCATTGGAGTTACAAAATAAAGACAGTCTTTTCAGAAAAGGGAAGAAAGAAAAGAGCAAATTCTGTGAAACCTTTAAAACATGCACACAGGGAAATTCTCTCAATGTTAAATAAAACATAGAGAATTAAATGCTATCTTACACTGGCATGTGATGTAATTGCTTTTACTAATAAGCAGTCAAGGTACTGGCTCCTCTTTTTCAGCTCTTTCAACACCTCTTTAGCAAAATCATACAACTCTTCAGAAGCTGAAGCCTGAAAGATATGTTAATACAGATGGCATTTACTAAACTAGCTATTTCAGCCTTTTCAAACATGCTAACTCTTGCAAACAACATCATTTGTCTCTGTTCTGTCACCAGTTTATGTACATGTAAACAATGAGAAACACAAGTCTACCCTCAAAAATATTAGTTTATATAAACATACACAGTGAGTCATATTAATAGCAATTAATAACAAGTCACATTAAATACCATTTTTGTGCTGATTAGAACTTACTTCTTTATCTGCAGTAGGATGAGCACAAGCATCTCTCTTCTGCTGGAGCTTTTCCAGGGAAGACTTTAATGTCACTGACTGCAAATTGGATTTTGCTACCTAAAGCAGAAGCAGATACAGGGGATTTTCAGAATCTCCACTTCAAACCACCAGAACCACTGACAAAAACATGAGTAGAAGCTGAAAACAGTAATTCACAAAAGCAACACTTCACATCCTTCACTGCAGCACACAAAAATGCTGGGCAGTTCAGATGTGCATAGTGTGCTGCAAGGCCACAGTGTTCCAGCAGCAGCACAAATGCAGTTTGATAGTGACAGAAAACAGGTTTGGAATGAACATAGCAAGTGACTTAATGTTTGTCCACACTGAGTTCAGCCAAAATCTCTTCAATGGAAGAAAGGAGAAATTATTACAAGGAATTGAAGCCAAGTTCTGATGTTTCCACATGTACCTCTGCCTTGATTTGCTGTCGCAGCTGTCTCAAAGATCGCTGCACCTCCTCCATGAAGGCTCGACTCGGAGAGACATCAGCAAGCTTTTTTTCAGACTGCTTGATAAGTTCAGTAGCCTTTAAGAATGTCAGAAATAAGAGACAGGACTAGGCAATTTTTCACTTTTTAAAGCTTAGATAACAGAACTTGCCATTTCTGTTTATTTTTGCCATCGTGTCATTGCCAAAGAGAACACTAATCTGAAAGCAGGCTGACTGCAAATCACATATATCAACAGCAAACATCATTTCAGGGGATGAAACTCTGCATACCTGCTTCAAGCAGCTCGACTGCATTTTCTCCACATCTGTCTTGATTAAACTTTCAAGAGAGTCAATTTGCTTACTTTCATTCTGAAGACATCCATTGAAAAATTTCACCTCCTCAGAGGAAAAGTCACCTCCCTCTGAAAACAATCTGAAAGCAAAAGTAGAAGCAACTGGCTGAGCCTTCTTTTTCTCCAAGGCTATTTTAGCTAAGCAGCCCTAAAACATGTGATGAAAACAATATAGTAAAGTGTGGCTTCACAAAATATTTTTTTAAAACACCAAACTATATGAATAACAAAATCCACTTTAATTTTACTGTTCCCCCTGTGCAACAAACACCAATGCTCAGAGACAGGTCACTTATCTATAAATGAAACTTCAGTGAAACCTCTATACCTGCAAGTTTTGAGAAAATCCACATTTGAACCCTTTAGTTTCCCTAAAGCTTCCTCCAAATGGTGCTGGTAACTCCTCACAGTAAGTCCAATTGATTCCAGATGATTGTGGAGCTCTGATTGCAGACTGTTGCTGGAAGAAGCTGATCTAACAGCAAATAACAAAAAACAGGGAACACACGTTGGAAGTGGAACACAAATGATGATTTGATCTGGCTGAAAAGACATGAAAAGCTGTGAGAAATCAAAAGTGATTAAGTGAATTCTGAAGGCAGCTCCCTGAGCTGGGATGGTTTGAATGAACACACAGACATATCAGGGACAGCCTATGCTATTGAGCAGTTTTCTTCAAAACCAGTTAGTCAATTGCTATTACTGTACAGGTTCAGTAAACTGGATAAAATCTAAACAGATGGAACACTTCTCTACTTAAAGACTGCCAGCACTTTGAAAGGAGATGAAAACTTCTATATGTTCAGTCCTGATCTGAATTTTTTCAGGGAGAAAGAATGAAATTCTTTACATCTTTTCAGGTTTTATGAAGTGGTCTTCATTGAAGAGTAATGATGCATAAAACAGGTTCAGAATGCAAACCAGAAACCTCTCAGACAGCAATCAGGTGTGTTTAACTACAGAGACTGAGAGGCAGCAACACCTGTGGCACACTTACTGCTCAGTCACAGGAGCATGGAGGAAGTCATACTCCAACTTTTGGATTCGAGACTTGAAGTTTGTGTTGAGGTTATTTAGCTGATCCAAAAATTTGTGAAATTCAGTTTTCTCCTTCTCCAGGCCTTTTCCCAGCCCTGCACAGTGGCACTCGAGATGCTGTTTGTGAAGTGACAGTTCCCCTGAGGAGAAAAGAAGTTTGACAACATGGGTATTATTCCCTGTTTACTGTGGACTATCACAGTGCTCAGTTAACTCAGGACCAGCAGCAGAATAAACAGAGCCAGACCTCACACCAGCTAAACCATACAAATAAAATACATTCAGTTTGGTTTCTTTGACTTTTCTCCTGTGTTAAACATATCTCCTAATCCATTCAAATCACAAACATCTCTTGGTTCCTCTAAGCATTCTACTTCCTTTATTTTTGATCACTGCTGACATCTTCATTGTATCTCTGTTCTCAGTTTTTGCAACAAAAGTAAAGGATATTTTTAAAGGAAAATACACTTCTCTCTGATTTTGTGAAGGGAAGAAAACAGTTTTGGTGTACCTTCTGGAATGATAGTTGGATAAATCAAGAGCCAGCCAATCACCTTAAGAAAGCTGCCAGAAAAAGCACCTGTTCTCTTTGCAGAAAAAGGGAAATTGAAAAATTATTTGCCTGCTCTCCTAAGAGAGAATTTCTTACTTTATATGTTAAAGACCAACACACCTGTCTAAATACTTTTTTCTCACCATAAAAACCTGACAATTCTCATGCAAAAAAAGAGGTTTGATTAGTGGCTGCTCTGTAGGTGTTCAGTGATATTTCACAGAGTTAATCCTTCCTCTCATGTTTTCAGAAGCCTGGCCCTGGCATTTTGGTTCTCTCAACTTGCCAATTCTTCTTTTGCAACACTTTTAAAATTATTTCCTGTACACTGCCAGCTCTTGTTAAATACTTTCAGGGCAACTGAGAATTTACAGGCACCGACAATACAATGTTCTACACCTTGTACAATCCAGTTGTTGATGAAGGCACTGCTGTCCCTTTTTCCAAACACAACACAGCACAAACCAGGATGAGCTACAGAAAGGCAATGTCACTTTTGGAAATATATGAGTAACTATTACACTGTGAGTTTGTAAACACTCAACTGCTTCCTTGCTCAGTTGTCCTTGACTGCTGAGTCAACCAAAGCCGAAACAGATTTTGGCCCACTTATGATTGTCTGTAAACAAAGGCACACAATGCTCAGAGGAAAAACAAGTCAGTACCAGCTCGAACGTTGTAGATGTTTGTCTCTATCTCCTTCTGCTTTTGTTGATGCAACTGAAGATGCAGCAGAAGGATTGAATTCAGCTCCTCTTTCTTGGCAGCTACAAAGACATGGGAGTTGGACAAGGATTCTGCAAACCACTTCTCCAAGTGCTCAAAAAAGCAGAGGCGAATCCTGTGATTGAAGAAGAAATATTACAGTGAGGAATAGCAAATAATAAATAAGAATTTGCTAAATATATTAATTCTAAGAATTTACCTTCTGACTATTTGTACCATTTGCACCATACTGGTAGAGTTTTTGAGCTAGCTGCATACTACTGAGTACCAGGCATTTTCCCTTCATGGCTCTGCAGGGAATTTGGGCAAATTACTTGACTTTCTGTAGTATGTTTTCTCACTTAATAAATTTCCTAAGATATGAATGTTCTGTAAAGGTAAATGCTTTTGTGGTACTTTGACAGGATGGATGCAAAGCAATATAAACATTTTCTCATATTTGTAACAATTTAAAAAGAGGAATAACATAATAATTATACAATTATATTTTTATAATTAAATATCTAATTATAAGCTAAGATAATTTCTGCCTCTCTAGTCTAACATTTCTTCTAGACAGTTGGAATTTGTCTATTACATGAAGAGAAAAGAAAGAACAGAAACTGTTCTACTCACCTTTCCTTCAGCTTGACAAACATGGTTTCTTTGAGAAGCACATGTTCCAGGTGCATAGGAAGTGACCCTTCTTCTTCATATTTTGTAAAATAATTCTCTGTGATGTCAGTCTTTCTTGCCTCTTTAACTCCAAGGACAGTGAAAATGTTTCCACTAGCAGTGGAAAATACCTCCATGGTTATTTCAGCACTCTCTGCTTTGCAGTTGTTGAACACTGCCTAGGAAACAGTTGGGAATCATCATCTGTTACCTTGAGAAATGTCAGCACAGAATCAACAGTGCACAAGCTAATGTAAGAATCTTAAGGATATTTAGAAAAATGTTGTCATTTTCAATTTGGACAACATTTATACAGTGCCAGCAATATTTATATATTTCTATATTTGTGTATGTTGTGAAGACTTAATAGGCACAGTCACCAATGTTTTACACAGTTTCTGATATAATAATAAATTAATGGAATTAAAGGCCTGAAAAGCTAATACTTAGGTACAAATACAGCTTGAATCATTCACCATGGGTTGAGAACACTGTGATAAAAGAGCAGTTAGACAAAAAATCTGTGCAAAGGGTTTTCACAGTGCAAGAGAAATGGTTGTAAACTGCTTTATACACTCCATTTGTCCATAAAAAGGACTAAAGCCCTGTGTGCTTTGTGTACAAACTAAGCACTAAATACATAAATACAAACTAAGACTTTGTATTCATTCTCAGCAAAAAAACTTCCTTTTTTGGCAAGACTGCCCTCACCTTCAAATTTATTCTCTTGTTCACTTACCTGTGTAACATTTACCTCCCCTTCTGCATGCTCAGTTTCTTCACTTTTAGGAGGAATACTCTCCCCATCTTCTTCTTTCTCTGTTTCTTCATTTTCTTGTGCCAAGGTCTCCTCATTCTCAGCTGGGTTTGTTTCTCCACCGGATTGTTGACAACTGTCTGTCTCTTCTGGCACTGGTTGATCATCCCCAGGTCCTGGGGAGCAATTTTGGGTGTCACAATATAAGAAAGATCTAAACTTATTAGAGAGCACCCAAAGGAGGGAGCCATAGATGGTAAAGGGAGTGCAGGGGGAGCCTCATGAGGTGTTGAGGCAATTTGGTTTGTTCAGCTGGAGAAGAGGGGACAGAGCAGAGCAGAGCTGTGGGGTTTGCAGCTCTGATCTCTGCTCTGGGTGAGCAGGGACAGGAGCCAGGGAATGGCTGGAGCTGTGTCAGGGGAGGGTCAGGTTGTGGGTCCCTTCCAACTCAGGATATTCTATGATTTTCCTGACTTTCATTTCCTTGCAAAATGCTTTCAGCTTGCTGCTCCACCACATGTTCAGCTTCTGAAGCCTCAACTAGTTATTTACACTTTAGCAGAGTTTTACTGGTTACAATCCAAAGAAATATAGGTTGATAAAAAAACAAGCAAAAATACCTGTTTGTACCACTGAGGTATTATTTTCATCTTGAACTGTGGAGACTATCTTGCCTTCCAAGTTCTAAAAGCAAAACAACATTTTAAAATACAGATTTGCCTGCTTATAAGAAATCCATTCCATTCTCAAAATATATCTATTTTGATAAGTTATGATAGTCTTGAATGGATCCCGTATTGTCTAAAGGACCTACAACACTCAAATTCATTAATATAAGTTTGTTACCTTGCAGTTTGCTGTTTAAAAGGCAAATGAATTTGCTGAAGTGCAGTTTGTAAACAAGATTTTAAACCAGGAGAAATTTTCTTTTTACCTGTTTGAGGATTTCCTTCACATTAAAATGCTGGCTGATGGATATGCTGTAAGAAATCAATTCCTGCAAAATAGCTTCTGGGTAAGCCATTACTTCATCCATTACAACTTGGTTGAGTGTCTCATTCCTGTCAAGTTTAAGGTCACTGTTTAAGAGACTCGGGAATGTATAGAAATAAAATTAAATACAACTACAGTGCCTTTAAGTCCAAATCTGACCATGAGTATTATTTCCCTTAACCTTGTTCAATATGTACATGATCTCATTTTACATTCTTACATGAAGAATCAGTGTTTTCCCACACCTTCACACCACAGCATACACAAGATCTAAGTAGTACAACCAACATTAAACTAGGCTTTACTTTTTAAATTTACACTACAAAATTCATACCTAATTCTAATCTGATCTAAGGAAGAAAGGGCCTCCTCCAAGTATTTCTTCAGCTCTTCTTCAGAGCTTGCCATTTTCATTTTTTTCAAAGTTACCTCCAGATCAGCTCTCATCATCTAAGGCCATATAAAAAAATACAAATAAAAATTATTTAGTATATACTAAAATCTCCATAACTATTTAGGATTCAAGTAAATTAACTATGTACATATATTTTACAACATGAAGGGAAGCTATCTTAGTAAAACTCATTGCCTATGAAGACCTTTCCTAGATAATGAACATCTCTGACACTGCCACCCCAGGTTGCTGTTGTAACTGTGAGAACTGGACACCCAACCAGACTCTACACCCACACAAGGTTTTATAATAGCAACTTGCAGCCCCTTTTTAGAGAAAATACAATCTTTATCACTGTTGCCATATCAAGAATATGATATGATTGTCCACTCAATGTGAATAAAGAAGTTAGCAAAGATGTACCTGAGAGAATGAAATTGAGATGTAGAAATTCCAGTATAAAAGTCAAAGAGTAAGTTTTCAATTTTATTTTGAATACCAGAAGGCTCTTTGCACCAAGAAGTCCTTTCTTTACATCATACAACATCCTTGTTTTTCTGTTTATACCTGTATAATGGTATCCTGTTCCCATCTGTATTCATCTACTTTCTTCTGAAATCTGCTTTTCTGCTGGGACAGGTGGAGTTGATGGACTACCCAGAGGTCCATGGCCTCCTGAAAATAGCTGTACAAGCCTTGACAATGCTGCTCATGCTGTTTAGCCGTCTCCTTAAAGTCTCTCTAAGGAAAACCATTTAAGTGACCAAGTTATTTTTCAACTGCTGAAAGGTGAAATGAATGAGTAAGAGGATATGTAACAAGACAAAAGGCTGCCTGGGAGCACACTATCAGTATTCAACATGGTGTCTTCTGTCTGGAGAGGAAAAAAAAACCCAGCCAAGTAAACTGGATAAAAATGTGGATTTTTATTCTACAAGCTGAGACTACTAAAACTTCTGTTTATTCTTCTGCTACTGTAAAGCACAGAATCACCAAGTTCTGCCATCTATCATCTTGGGAACAACTGCCCACTCGTTTTCATGTACAGAATCATAAAATACCAGATTAAAAGAAATCTGGGAGATCATTTATATCTATTCCTCTGCCTCTAAGGAGGTTGGGCTATACATAATTCATTCCTGACATAAATATTTACATTACAAATATAAATGATAATATAAACATAATATATTTATGTTACAAATATAAACCAAGTCATTATGAACTCTTCTCCTTGAATCACACCAAACTTCTTTTCTTTGTGGTGTTCATTCACACTATGGACCTCCTTCTCATGTGACATCAGTAACCTAAGATGCAGATGGAAACACAGGCAGAACAGACTAATCCCAGGGAGTAATAAAAATATATGCAATAAACATACATCCATATGCTCCAGTTCTTCTTCAAACCTATGTTTTAGTTTCTCAGTCATCTGAAGCATGTCAGAATGTATAATTTCAACATCTTTTGCTGTGCAAACATTCATATCCAACAGGCTCATCTAAACAAAAAGAATGCCAAGTTATTGACATGCATATAACAAATATTGTGTGGCTTTTAGAGGTGTTGATAAACTTAGTGTTTCTTGTGATAGATCTCACATTCTGTTAGTAAACACTACACTTCTATCAGATGCAAAGGGAGAAACTGAGGCACAGAAGTGGAATTTCTTTCCCAAGGTAAGGCAGATTTAGCACAAAGGCTGAGGGTCCCTGCATCCTGCACATAAATGTAGCACAGCACTCCCTTCACTACAGCCATTTTTAATGGCTTTTACACATTTCAAGTACAAATACCATATGCTACTGTGAAACAAAATGGGCAGCAACTTCTCTAACAGAATAGTAATTTCACTTGCTATCTCAGTGTCTCGTGGATCCTCAAACATGTTTTACTGCAATGACATTGTATGTGGCTACCAACAATCATTCCAAGAATTCCCAGGGCTGTGACACTCACCTTGCAGAGCTGCACTTTCTCCTGACATTTGTCCTGGACCAGCTGATACTGGATGTGCATTTTTTTCACACACTCTGCATTGTGGGTGTCTGAAGGACATGGAACAGACCATGGCAAACATTCCTGTATTTCACAGTGCAGTGTGAAACACAAACATGAGACAGGCCCTGTGCTGAATCTCAGCAGAGGGAATACAGGCAAACTACCAACACAGCAAGGAAGATGTTTTCATACAAATCTGTTTATTGTTACACTTAAAAGTAATAAGTTATTTACAATTGCTACCAACTTCTTTGCTACTGTACTGGCTACAAACATTATAACAGGATATGCTCTGGAGCAAAAGAAGGCAGACACGCAGAGGGGAAGGCACAGGATAGGAGTCACAGAAAGGAAGCATCTCCAATACTTGCCTTCTCTAAGAGGTAAAAAGGACTATTTTTTTTATGATTGAGAACTGATCTGTGTCAAAATGAACCTTCTATCTCCCCTGGATTAATTCTAACCAAGCCAGTTGCTGCTAGAAGTGCTTGTGCTGGCCAAAGGCAGGTGATGCCACAGGCCCATTGCCAGCTCAAAGCAACTGCGAAGACAAGGTGACAGCACGTGAAACAAAGACTAGAGCAAAAATACACTTGCAAAGTGTCTGCTTCCTTGCTGCCTGGAAAAAAAGAAAGAATTGCTTGAATTCCAGATCGTTTTTATGATTTCCCAACTTACCTAAACTTTTGTTTAGACTCTCCAAAGTTCTGTACCATTCATTTATCTCAGATTTTGTGTGTGTTGGAGGCAACAAGGTGCTATCGAAATAAGAAACAAGAGTCAGGTATCTTGAAATATAAACCAGTCACTTGTTAAAAGATAAAATTATAAATCAGTTTCCATACTACTGTGCTTTATTTTATTTACAGCTGTCTTGGCAATGAAAATAAGCCAAGGAGACTGCTGTTCAAGGCCACTGAACAACTGACTGACAAGGAACTAACTGTAATCTTCTTGTTCCTACATCCACTGCAAAAGAAAAGCTGTAAATTCTGTAATGCATTGCACCCAAAAATGCTTCTTGTTGTCAGGATGGATATGCAAGCAGAGATGGTTAGATTTCTGTCCAGACTCCTCTCTTAATTTACTACACAAATGAAATCCCATGCAGAAACAGTGCCTTGACAAAAGCACCAACTTCTAGTTCTCTACCCATCCTTGCCTGCTCACTTCTGCTTTGTTTCAAATATGAATAAGATTTGCTTTTGCACTCCTGCATTTCCAGTCCTCAGTCACTCCCTATGTGGTATAGCTGGTGCACTGAAAACCAAGAGTGCATTTTTTCCCATTAAAAAGAGCTTTACAAAAAGGAGATTAGGACGTGCCTGCCTCTGAACTGTACAATCACACACTGACAGGAAGCAAAGTGCAGTTTGTAGCCAAGTCCCTCATTAACTCCAGAAAGAATTCTGTTTTCCTTTATGCTATACTCTCTTTTGCCATACCTAATGTGCTGCAAAACCTCCAGTCTCAGTTCACTAAGTACAGTCTGCTCCTTTATCATATTCTTCACTTCTGTTTCCACAGCTGGGGGATTCTGTATTTCTTCACTTGCCATAAATTCTCTGTAGGATGGAAAAATGACATGCATAATGGAAATGTGATATATGTGATATCATATGTGGTATGTATCATATATATAATGAAAAAATGATGAAATATTACTGTTTATAGAAAACACACATGAACACCAGTCACTTTGTGTTACTCATTCTCCAAACTATGATTGCAAAATTTCTGACCTGAAACTCTGAACTATACAGTTCTTTTGGATGAGCTTCCAGTCCTTGACTCTCTCTTGCCATTTCAATTGATGTGATTGTTCCTTCTCAAGCTCTGATTTCATCAGATTAAAGACCAACTTGGCAGTTGCCCTCTCATTACCCAACAGTGTTCGGTTTATATTCTGTGTATTAAAAAATAAGATCAGGAGCAAAAGTAGCATACAACACACACACACACACAATTGTCTCTTCTATTTAAAATGAGGGAAAAAAGAATACAAATGATAAAGAATACTCTGAAAAATTGAAATCTCTTCTATATATGTCAGTGAATGGTAAGTAGAAAAAATGAACTTCAGTTGGGAAAAAAAGACATTCTGGGAATATTCAGATTGCTGTCTTGCCCCAGGTAGAACATTTACCGTGGCCTCATCATTAATGAGCTTGTGAACATCAGCTGCCAAGAAGAAGGAAATTTCCTCCAGTTTCACTGTATACTTGTTCAATACATCTGCTATCTGTGCAATAAAAGAATAAAGAAAAACAACAACAACTAAAAAAGTGTAACTCAAATGTTGGTTTCCCATGTTAAAAAATTATATGAACAAGACAATTTTTTTCCCATTACAATAAATTAAAAGCAGCTCACATATTCCCTGCACCTTTAGTACATATAATTGTGTAAGAAAGAAACACCTTGAAACTGGGGAAAAAAAAAGAGCATCTTCTCTGGGTTATGTGGATATAAAATGAGTGAATGGTCTAGCGGTGAAAAGAAAATAATCACCACCCAACAGAACTACTGCAGATCTCTGACTCCTGTGGAAACAAGCTCCTCTCTGCTCTGCATCCAGCATTATCAGCAAATAATAATCTTCTGCTAAAGTAACAGTTATTAAGACTGCATCTCACTTTAGTGGTTCGACGCCTTTCAATCTCCTTTAGGGATTCATCCATTGCCCTAATCCACTTCTTTCTATTCAAGGATTCCTGGTGGATCATATGCCACAGTTCTTCCAAACCCTGCAACAAGAATTTACTCTCAGTCTCACTGAAAAGTAAATGTTGAAAAAAAAAAAGATTTCAGACTCCAGCGAGCCACAAGAACCTGTTACACAGAGCAAGCACAAACAAGTGAAGGTGAGCCAGTGCTCTGAGCTGCCTTACTTCAAACGAGAAACCTTCTAGAGCTGTGTCAGACACAATCTTTTCCAACAGAACTTCACTGTCTTTATCAGATTTCATCACTTGTAGTTGAAGGAATTCTTGAAGCTCCAAAATAGAGGCTTCCATCTCCTAAAAAGAAAGTCAGTGCAATCATTTGAATGTTGGGCCCTGACCTTAGAATAGCACTCTAGGCTATCTGGGTATCAAACTCCTGCCTTACTCTGGCAATGCAGTCCAGCTCCTGCTGCATTTCGGTCACTGCTTGATCGTGACGCTTTTGCCGCCTTTCCGCCACACATTTCAACGTGTCGCGGCTTCTTCCCTCAGGGACTGCCAAGAAGAGATGAGGATAATGGAGCCTGGGATTGTTGCTGCAGAACATGGGATGCATGAACAATAAATCCCTAAATCCACACTATGCCTGCTGCAGTTTGTGCAGCAACAGCTTTCCATGGGAAGGGAAATCTTTGCAAACGGAGGTTGAAAATACTGAGCATATTTTAAAATTTCCTTTATTGGCTTGTGGTTTTCAGAAGGATAAAAGCATGGAAGCTATCAGCTAAGCTCAGGTATGATCCAAAAAATATTGTATCATTCCAAAAATGAGATCTACTTACACCACAATTGGAATTTACCATCTGAAAATAAGCTGTGATTGACTGACAATTTCACAACATTTTTTTCTAGGATGAGACTCTTCATCTTCAAAATTACCTCCAAATCATCCAAAATGTGTCAGGTCGTTTCTGAGCTTGATTTTTTTACCTTGTTCAGCTAAAACTGTTACACTTATGGTGTCTCCTATGAATGCAAATTAAAATAGCTGACATTAAGCAAAACCAGTTTTACCAACTATATCAGGCAGGCCTCTGACTTCCTCAGCTGAACTTGTATCTACATTTCTCCAGGCCTTTAGAGATGTTGTAGGTTCTCTGAAAGCAGAAGAGAATAAAACTTTGATGTGTACTAAACGTGTAAGTAGAGGGACTAGCAGAACAGTATAATGCTCACTTTAATTGACAAAGTGTAACATTTAAGTGAATGTAAGTATCATTCTAACTCCAAAGAATATGATTCAAAGAATCAACATTGCTTCTTCTGGGATGAACTGAAGCTAGCGTGCTTTGACCCCAGCTTCAAATCTGTTATGATGGCATTAAAGCAACACATGCTAGGCTTAGTGCCTGTGAACTACAAACATACCATCTCTAAAAAGTGTAAGAATCTATGAACTCTTAGGGAATAACAAGCAAGAAATGTGGAAATAGCCTTTATCTGCCCACTGGTATTCCCATAAGCTTGGGCACTGTGTTCCTCCTTAGGATCAGTGAGAATCCAGGTGTCATTATTCAGCAGCAGGGTAAAAAGGATGGGTGCATTAACTTCGTTCTTGTTCATTACATAATCATACTGCATCATCACCATCATCATCATCATGATGTAAATCATCAACATACTTTGAAATACAATTAAAAAATATGTGTCAGGGAGTATATCTAGATGGCTTTGAGCAAAGACAAGTGATTTCTTTTGAAAGAGAAAGCCATAAATATGCCTGCCATTGCAAATATCAGCCTGTTTGCCTGCACTCATTATACTAAACTTACATGTGGCAAGGAGACAGTCTATTACAAGTTGTTAGTGCTATGACCAAGAATTCAGAAATTTTTAGTTCCCAGTGCAATCTTATAACTTCACACCTATTAACAGGAAGATATAATTGGGGTTTTATGCTTCAGTTTCTACCTGTCCAATTGTGCCTTTTTTGTGGAGTCACTGACAGGCATTTTCCCAACACCCTTCTGCTGATTACATGGCAGTAGCATGGCACCAGGAGACATTTTGGAATGCCCATCCAAAGGGAGCATTTTACTCTTCTTAGGGAATCCAGTCTTCTTCTTTCCTTCCTTCAAAATGTGTGCTAAGGGAGCCTTCAAAGAACCATAATCACAACGGTTAGAATTCCTTCCAACCTACTGAATGAAGAGCAGTGACAGAATAATTCATAAAAACCATGGGGGAAAGGCAGCAGAAGGGAAAGGCAAAAAAATGAACCCTACTCAACACATGCATAACCATCTAAGGCTATTTTCAAAATGATCAAAAAATGATAACCTTTTACTCAGAGAGGAAAAGTGGAGCCAGCTGGATTGTGTTCCTTGCTTATGGTTACCAGGAAAGTCAACAGTAGAGTGAGAAATGCCTGAGTCTGGCTAACTGTGCCTCTTAATACGTTTTATTGCTGTGTTATAATGATTCTGCCTTCAGTTATTCCATCCTGATAAACCATGAAGAGAGAGAAACACGTGTAGATGCATTAGAGAGCGTATACTGGAGATAACACAACTATCTTCTACTAAAACAAGCCCAAATCAGAAAGGTTGAAACTGAGTTCTGACCTGAGGTCACTCCAACAGCCAGCAAACAACTGACCAACACAACCAACTCCTTTGGCTTTTACTCTCAGTCCTTTGGGATATTTTACCTTGGCCTTCCTCTCTGCAGATGTGTCACACCCGTCCTGTTGAGAACACGTGGCCCATCACAGCTGACTGACTGCCAAGGCTGCTTCCACCAGAACTGGCAACTACAAGCTGGGGGCTAAGAGGAGAGACAACTTTCAGGTGGAAAAGGGCGTGCCTTGAATAATGGAATCACACAATGGCTTGTGCTGGAAGGGACCTCAAAGCCCACCCAGTGCCACCCCCTGCCAAGGGCAGGGACACCTCCCACCAGCCCAGGTTGCTCCAAGCCCCGTCCAACCTGGCCTGGGACACTCCCAGGGATGGGGAAGCCACAGCTTCTCTGCCCAGCCTGTGCCAGGGCCTGCCCACCCTCAGAGAACTTATTCCCAATATCTCACTTAAGCCTGTCCTCTGCCAGTGTGTCAATTCTGTCCCTGCAGGCTCCTCTCCCAATCCCTCTGCAGCTCTCTTGGAGCCCCTTTAGGTACTGGAATGTGCTCTGAGCTTTCCCGGAGCCCTCTATTCCCCAGGCTGCACATCCCAGCTCTCCCAGCCTGGCTCCAGGGCAGGGGTGCTCCAGCCTTTGGAGCAGCTCCTGAGGGTGAAACTCTGCCTACCGCTCGGCTTCCCGCACACCGTGATCCCGGGCTGGCCCGACTGTCTCCTGGACAGTCCCGGCTCTTTCCCTGTTGTTCGCTGCTCTCTCCCGGACTATCCCGACTCCCGCACTATCCCGGCTCTCTCCCGGTCTATCCCAGCTCTCCCCCGCTCTATGCTGGCACTATCCTGGCTCTCCTCCTGGTCTGTCCCGGCTCTCTCCCGCACTATCCCGGCTCTCCTCCGGGTCTATCCCGGCTCTCTCCTGCACTATCCCGGGTCTCTCCCGGGTCTCTCCCGGCTCTCCCCCCGGCGCCCCTCAGGCCGTTCCCCTCAGACGGGCTCGCGCCGAGAGCCGCGCGGGACGTTGCCAGAGCAACGGGCAGGGGGCGTTGCCATCCCCTGGCGGCAGCGCCCCCTGGCGGCAGCGCCCCCTGGCGGCAGCGCCCCCTGGCGGCAGCGCCCCCTGGCGGCAGCGCCC